>CM061530.1:1947277-2350605 GCA_030068015.2 Neoceratitis asiatica
GGGTTGTCTATCAACTATTTTGTCACATTTCCTTGAATTTTGAGCAGAACCGATAGTTTTTAGTTGATTTGTCGTGCTAAATATATCTGCGGTAAAAGCTTTAAATTTGTTGACAGAGTTTACTGGGTTGGAATTGTTTTTGTTATATAATGTAATTTGTAAATTTACCATTCATTTCAGTCATATTTATTGCATGTCTGAGTGAAATGTGGAGTATTTCGATCTGTTACAGTTATCTCGGTTGTTTTTTTGACCGCATGATAGGTTTTCTACTTGTAGGACTGTACTTGTAGAATATTTTGCACACCATATGACGGCGGGATAAGTGTGAATATGTGCATATGTACATACATAAGCACAAATACCCTGCAAATATTTTTGTCAGGTTTTTACACAAACTTATTGCAACACGACCATTCTTCGTGTTTTACTGATCGCAATCACTACATGAAGTTACAAATGCGCAATAAGTTTTATACTGAAAATGTGAGAAAATGAAATTGAGTCAGTTTCGTTTCGCTGGTGAGCTCTGCTGGTACCCTAAAAGGCATGCAGAATTTATTATTATTTCAATGAAAATACGTAGGCCAAATACGCAAACTAATAGTCATTATATATTTATTCACAATAAATTTTTAATATTAATATAAATTTACACGATAAATAACATGTTTTAATTGCTTTTTACCAAAGCAGATGGTATTCGAAACTAAGAGTATGTTCGAATGTAATTTTTCGCATATACTCCAAAATATAATCCCCTGTAGGTACTCCATGGAGTACTCAGGTGTTATGCAGAGATGGATTATATGGTCATGCCCTAGGACATCACAATGTTAATTGGACCATATGTTTTGTATGGATTGTGGCAGATTTTGGATTACTCTATTGTCCACGTGGAGTACATATTTCACGCGTGCATGGAGTACTCGCCTTATTTGCAGGGTAGATATACTTATACATATGTAAAATTATTTTAACCGTGACTTGTAATTTGCGAGCATTTTTGGACATGCGTATTTGTGGGAAAAAATATATTCCTTTGAATATAAGCCACAATAAGTTGCTTATTGTTAAACTCCAACCTATATATACACCTATTTTTGTCTTTAGCTGCATTAGTAGACGGCAATAGTTTATAATTAAACTGGACCCATATAATTTCATTGCGATTAGAAAATTTATATTCCAATTTATTTTCCAAAGTATAAATAAAAGATGGTGCTTACTCTGATTTATCAATCTTCATGTGAATGATTGTATGCACTTACTTACATATATATTTTTATTTGCGTAGTTTCGTTATCAATACCAACAGTATTTTGTGACTCATTTACAGTAAAGTAAACGCAACAGCTTTTATTCCTATTTGCAAGGAGTAGATCAGTTTATAGTACACTAGCATTGACGCACTGGTGAATATAAAGTGGGAAGAAAAACCCTTGGATATTTATCAAAATATTTAATCAAAAGAAAATATTTTAAACGATCTACGCTACGAAGACTACGAAGAAAGGTACTTTCACTAGATTTAAACCAAATTTTTTATTGAATATGTGTGTTAATTTTTTCGTTTGAGAAAGTAATATTATTTAGTGCTTTATGAAAAATATCAATCAAAAAAGTTGTTATGAATCCTAAAAAAGTTATTCTTTGCTATATAACAGTTAAGACGTGCTTGATTCCTATTTTTTCATTATAGTTTATATATAATATAAATAGTTTACAATAACACCCAAAAATACTAGCAGGTTAATTTCACTTCATATTGCTGCATGAATGAATTTTTAAACAGCGCTGACAGCTACAAATATAAAAATTTGATTTATACTAATGCAATTTGCGTTAAATTAAATTTTAATAATCAAAGATGAAATGCTACTGAAAATACTGAATTTAAAAAAAAAATGCAAAGAAAGATTTCATATCTAAAATATTTTATTTAGATTTTAGTCTTGCAGGTCGTTATATTACCTAATTATAGGTGCAGGTAAAGCTAATTAACTTTATCGAGGTCATCTAACATAGCTGAAACAAGGAAATGTTCAGTTTCCATAAATTCTGACCACAGAAAGATGTATGGCAAAGAGGTTAGTGTCGAACGGGGATTTGAATTGCTTATTAAACATACTTTGAACTTGTTATGGGGATGATGTTATCGCTAAGCTCATTTGTTTGTCCGCAGTTGTTGATTAATAGCTTTAACATCCGTTCTGATAAATTTCATGGACTTGCATGAAATGCAGCATTATAGAATTATATGTCTTATTTACATGTCTTTAGCTAAACATAAGATATTTTGAATATTTAATATACATACATATTGGTTATTTTTATTAAAAATGGTATTGTTTACGTGAAGTCGTTTTCTTAACATAGCAATTTCATGTTTGAAAACAAAATGAAGTCGAAATGAAGCAAAATGTCAAATGATAGTATTTTCAATCTATCTGTGGTATACCACAGATGTATACTAAACGCCATTCGTTTCTCTTTCTCGCAGTTTGGTGTCAATTGAATACACCAAAGACAGAAAGACGGGGATAATCAGCGACTTGTAAAATTTGGGTTGGATTCGTGGAGAGAAGACTTTACTTTTCAATTGCCTACTCAGTAAAAAGTAGCATCTGTTGGCAAGAGTGATTCTGCGTTCTAAGATAGACGAAATTATCTACAACATCAAACTTATGATTGTCGACAGTGACGTGGGCGCTATGACGCGAATTCGCTGACTTTTTGTTTGATGACAGGAGATGTTTCGTCTTGTCCTCGTCGTCCCTACTTTCGATTAGTTCCACAGATATATACTTAATAAAATCTTGCTCACTAACATATGTGATATCATTCTATAATTCAAGATAAATTTATTTATGCCTGTTGAGGAACCATCTTCTTCATTTAAATTAGCTAACTTTAACGATACACCCTTTATATAAACTGTTAATATTCTCTTTTGAGCGAAACTGTATTCATTTTTATATATCTATATATGTATGTGCGAGTATAATATATGTATGTAATATATACGTACATACCTTTATATATGTACACTTGTAGATATGCATACATATTGGACTGTTGGACCGTTAGGTCCTTTTCCTTTTTACAGTCCACCTTATATATATTTGAATAAAAAAGCAAAAAGCTTGATTTTGTAGCTAGTGTTAAGTTTAATAGATTCACAGTATACGTCAAGCTAACAAAGAAATCGGTTCGTCCGCCTTTAATCATACGTAAGCAGAGTAATTAAATTTTAGCAAATATTTTGAAACGCCGTAAGTAATTCACGCTCTGTGTGGTTTTGTTTTTAACCATAAAAGAAACTGGTCCTTCGAGCCGGATGCTCGAATTAACGCTCGCGAATATTTACGGCTAAAACCATTCAATTTTCGATTTGTTAAAATTTGCCTTTTTTAACGCGCACCAAACGGTATCATGGAGCTGCTTCACCGGAATCAAACGTGGGCGAAATTGGCCATAGATCGTGCATACAAAGCCGCCAAGCAACCAAACGAAGCTCCCACAAAGGAAGCGCTTATGTATAGGTTAGAAGCCGCCTACAATGACTTTATGCGCTTGAGTCAGGAATTGTATGCATATTCTGGGGAAGAAAACTTAGTCGACCCCATTGAAGACATTGAGCAAACCGAGGAGAAACATTTCCAAATACATGGCCTCCTGCATGCTCAAATTGCTAACCTACCTGGTTCCTTAAGTCAAGCATCTACCTTCATGGAAGATGATCCGATAGATCGTTTGGCTTTACAACAAGCATCGTTTCTGGAAACATTTGCCGCTAGTCGTAGTGAGCAAAGCTTTCATCTAACAAAAATTCAGTTACCCAAGTTCAGCGGAAAGTACGAGAACTGGATTACCTTTCGTGATTTGTTTCTCAGCGCAGTGGGAAACAAATCAGGGTTGAGTCGTACACAAAAATTTCAATATTTAATATCATACTTAGAAGGTGATGCATTAGCCAGCATACAGCATATTCGTGTTACCGATGATAATTATGAACAAGCATGGGACCGCTTAGTCAAACGGTACGACCGCAAACCGCTAATAATTAGGTCGCTTGTGCAATCGTTTTTAGCTCTTCCCACCCTCTCTTTAAACAACCTAACGGTACTTCGTCAAATAGTTGATGGGGCAGATCAGTCCATTAGAGGTCTAGACGCTTTAAGTATTACCTCTCGCGACCCATGGATTACGCAACTCCTTCTTAATAAACTAGACGAAGAGACTCGAAAAGGTGGGCTGACAAATGTGATAACCAGAGCGATAAAAGCTTTGCCGAATTTATCGAGTTTCTTTTTCATCGCTGTGACACAATGGAAGCGTATTTACCTCCCCGCACAATTAACAACCGTCGCGTCGCGTTGGTTGCAAATGTCGGTGAAATAAAACACAAGCAATGCACTGTTTGTAAAGACACCCACACGCTTTGACGATGCGCTCAGTTCAAACAGTTATCACCATCCTTACGTCGGGAGGCTGTACAAAAACAAAGGGCATGTTTTAATTGTTTGGCCTCTTCGCATTCGGTACGCTCATGTCAATCGAAGCATAGTTGTAAAAAGTGTGGATCACGCCACCACACACTACTGCATGAAGAACGATCCTGTTACTCGCCTTCGCTACAAGTGAATTTGAATCAACCGACTGAAGCACCTGCCGTTACTTCTCAATGTTTGCATATACCAACACTCGATCAATTAGCGAATACCATTTTAACTTCATCAAGCGCTCACACGTTTCTTCCAACGGCAATCGCTGCTGTAGAGGATAAATGGCGAAATAAGGTAAACTGTAGAATACTTCTTGACTATGGATCAACCATATCATTTGCTTCAGAAGCCTTTGTGCAACGCGTCGGTCTATAACGAGGAAATGGTCGTGTGTCGGTATCTGGTATTTCAACATGTAATGCCGGAGTAACTAGAGGTCGAATGCATTTTACATTAATCTCACAGTAAATAATACTCGTCTTGATGTCAACGCGTTTATTTTAAATAATTTAACGTCGCATATTCCGGTTCAGACTGTGAACATTTCTTCAACATCGTGGCAATCGATTGTACAACTACCACTCGCTGACCTTACCTTCGCTGAGTCTGCACCAATTGATGTTTTGATTAGCTCCGATCAGTTGTGGAGCATTTATACTGGCGATAAAAAGCGTTTCGGATCAGGCATGCCTATTTTGCTGAATAACTTATTTGGTTGGGTGGTAGCAGGGACGCATTTCTCCGAAAGCGAACCTCATACAAGTGGTTACAACATCTTGATCGCCGGTTCAAACGAGACTCAGTGCTAAAGACTCAATATACTAATTTTATGCGTGAGTATCTTTCGCTCGGCCATATGACCCGCATTGGCCCGTCCGAAGTCGAATGCCACCCGTCCGAATGTTTTTATCTGGCTCATCACGCAGTCCTCAAACCAGACAGTTCAACCACAAAATACCGAGTCGTATTTTATGGATCCTGCAAGGATTCCACTGGCTACTTGCTTAATGAACGATTGCATATTGGCCCACCAATTCAGCGTGATTTGTTTGGTGTGTGTGTTCGTTTTCGCCAGCATCGTTATGTATTCTCCGCTGACATAGAGAAAATGTTTCGTGGTATCATGGTTTCAGATTCAGATACTAAATTTCAACGAATCGTTTGGAGGGAAAATGAGTTCACCAGTGGAGCATTACCAACTCTTCCCGGTAACCTACGGGCTTGCTTCGTCACCTTTCCTTGCGGTACGCGTCCTTAAGCAACTTGCAGAAGACTATGAAGCAACTTATCCGCTCGCAGCACGTGCTTTATTGAATGATACATATGTCGACGACATAGCTACTGGCTGTGCCACAGTCGCTGATTTACTACAGCTTAAAACCGAACTTATAAACCTTCTAAAATGTGCCAACTTCAAGTTACAAATATGGTGTTCGAATTGCAAACCGTTGTTGGATACTGTACGACAAGAACTGTGTGAGAATAAATCAATAGACATAGTTTCTGAACCAAACATTTTGTGTATTAAATTACTTGGAATACAGTGGAGCCCTGACACGGATGAGTTCCAGATCTCAATCAAACTACCCGAAGACTCCTGCAGTGAGCCCACGAAACGTAGTGTTCTATCAATAACTGCGAAAATATTTGATCCTCTTGGTTTGGTATCTCCAAGTGTTGTGCTTTTTAAAATACTTTTACAAGAAACTTGGTACCAAGGTGTCAGTTGGGATGAGAAGTTACCTCCCACACTGAGTAAACGTTGGAGGAAAATAATATCAGAATTACATTATCTCTCCAATGTCAAAATTCCACGTCGTATATTAACAGGCAAGTCAATCGAACTCCACGGTTTCGCAGATGCCTCAACCTCTGCATACGCTGCTGCGATTTATAGCAGATGCAAGATAAGTGACAATTCGTACATAGTCAATTTAATTGCTGCGAAAACCAGGGTTGTCCCTTTAAAGCCCTTATCAATTCCACGCCTCGAATTGAGTGCCGCTCATTTGCTTATCAAATTACTATCATCAATTACTTCATTTCTCAACATAAAGGTTACGGATATTTTTTGCCCTAGGCAAAATTGGTACCATATACGATCGGCTGACAATCCTGCTGATTGTGAGTCGCGTGGTGTGCTTCCCAGTGAGTTGACTTGCCATCCACTTTGGTGGCATGGGCCGTTTTGGCTCTCTTCGCCTAGAAAGCAGTGGCCATCCTTAGAGAGTGCGACCCGAGCGAAAGACGCACACGTTATAGCCAAACAACGCAAAACTCCTCTAGATATCGTTCTTTGTGTTCAAGATGACCAGCCTGCTTTGGATAAGCTCATAAACAAATCATCGTCATGGATGCGCTTACTACGTGCTGTAGCGTACTGTCGGCGCTTTGTTCGAAATTTTCGTCTAAGTGAAGGCGAATCAAATGCACCTGCCAACATTTTGAGCGCGCGCGACCTTAGGGCTGCGGAAAATGCAGGGTTTACCACTGAAGGCGAAGTCCAAACTTCTTCGCTTCACTCCCTTTTTGGATGAAAACGGTGTTCTTCGCGGCGGAGGTCGTATCAAAAATGCCTCCTTGCCGGAATCCGTAAAGCATCCTATATTATTGACCAAAGTTTCTAATGTTTCTCAACTTATTTGCAGATATATCCATGTTAAATACTTGCATCCAGGTGTCGATGCCATGTTTTCTATTGTGAAACAACATTATTGGATTATTGGCTGGATACGAAAGATCGTATTTTCTTGCTAAACGTGCTTTATGCAACGTCGCAGTACCAGTCAACAGCTGATGGCTGATCTACCCGCCATAAGATTGCAATATGCTCGCTGTTTTCAACACTGTGGCTTAGATTACGCGGGACCTGTCTAAATTAAATTATCCCGGACGCGTAACGCCAAGATTGGAAAAGCGTGGTTCGCTATATTCATCTGCATGTCAACCAAAGCTATACATATCGAGCTCGTAAACGATCTTACAACCAACGCTTTCCTAGCGGCTTTGCGTCGCTTTATAGCTCGTCGAGGATTGCCAAGTGATTTATATTCTGACAATGGTACAACATTTCATGGTGCTCATCGAGTGTTAAATGAACTACAAAAATTGGCTACATCAAAGGAGCAAGTACGTGACGTGTCAAATGCTTTGGCTGCCGAGGGGATTATGTGGCATTTCATCCCGCCATCTGCACCCCACTTTAGCGGACTGTGGGAGTCGGGCCTATGCTCTATTAAGTTGCATCTTCGTCGAGTTGTTGGAAGCAACGTACTAACATACGAGGAATATTGTACTGTTCTCGCTCAAATTAAGGCAATAGTAAACTCTCGGCCTTTGTGCGCATCTTCAGACACCGAATTAGATGCGCTAACACTCGCCCATTTTTTGATTGGAGCGTCTTACACTGCCGTTCCAGAACCTTCACTCTTGAATATAAATATAAACCGTCTCCAACTTTGGCGGCATCTTCAAGCAATGGTCCAAGGCTTTTGGAAGCGGTGGCACATGGAGTATGTGACGTCACTACAACCACGCAACAAGTGGCAACGAAAACAGCTCAACGTCGAACTGGACACTGTAGTCCTCCTGAAGGAACCAAACCTACCACCAGCTAAATGGCTGATGGGACGGGTAGTAGCAGTAACTAGAGGAAGCGATGATTTGGTCAGAGTAATTACCGTACAAACCTCTCGAGGTCGATATGTTCGGCCAGTTGCAAAAATATCTGTATTACCATTTACCTGAACTAATAGTTAAGCGGGGGCGGTATGTTGAGGAACTATCTTCTTCATTTAAATTAGCTAACTTTAGGGATACACCATTTGTATAAACTGTTAATATTCTCTTTTGAGCGAAACTGTATTCATTTTTATATATCTATATATGTATGTGCGATATATATATGTAATATAATAATATATATGTACATACCTTTATATATGTACACTTGTAGATATACATACATATTGGAATGTCGGACCGTTAGGTTCTTTTCCTTTTTACAGTCCACTTTATATATATTTGAATAAAATGCAAAAAAGCTTCACTTTGTAGCTAGTGTTAAGTTTAATAGATTCACAGTATACGTCAAGCTAACAAAGAGATCGGTTCGTCCGCCTTTAATCATACGTAAGCAGAGTAATTAAATTTTAGCAAATATTTTGAAACGCCGTAAGTAATTCACGCTCTGTGTGGCTTTGTTTTTAACCAATGCCTAACTTTGCTATATCTTGTCTACGAAAACGAAAGTCCTAAAACTTATGGAGCCAAAAGCTTAAGGTGTGTAGAACACTGACAGAGTTTAGGACAAACCTATTTTTATTTGGATTCTTGCGCTCTTTTATAAAAAAGTGCTGCACTGGTTTACTGAAAGTAAATTTTTTATGATAGTTTAGACGTAGTTTAACTTCTAGATAAAATGTACTAACTTTTTTTTTGTAATAAAGCAGTAACTATTAGGGAAATCTACATTTTGTTTTTAACATTAAAGAAAAGGACTGTCATTCACTTGGCAGCATGCACCTGGAATGCCTTTAATTAGGACAGTTTCTTAGTTCAGATGCTTAAATAGCTCAATAGAGTTATGGGAGAAATCGTCATCATACAGGAGTCTCGAAAGAAAGAGAAAAACGGAAGACAATGGGTTTTTTAAACCCAGAAGTGGTGGATACACGTCTAGCTACAATCTTCGAGGCCCTTTGACATATCGATATATCGTGCCTCATTAATTACGGTGATAATGGAACATCTGGCGGTGATGAAAATGAATTCTATGTCAATGACGGTGAAGTAGCAATTATATAAATAAAAAAGTATGAAGTTAGGAATATTTGAATTTATGAAGTAAGTAAATATATGACAAATTATATAGCAGTGTTTACATATTTATTCTTTTTCCCCCACTTTGAGTTAAACACATCAGATTTAAGTTTGCAATTAGTATCATTATAAAAAATTAGTGTCCCTAATTCATCACTACATTTGACAAATAGCCGAGAGTCCGATATTGCCTACAAATTTTCAAATAATATTCTAGTTATATAAAAAATATTGTGGCGAAAATGCGAAGCGAATGTCAAATGAAAGCGAGAAGCCGATAACTGGCATGTTCTAGAGCGTAAAACGAGAACATTCGTTATCGAGAACGATTCGATTATTCTAGGCCGTTGGTTGCGAGCAGCCGACTACTATATAAGGGCGACACTCAGCTGCCAACGACTGATTGTAAAGAAAACGTTTTGGTGATTACATTACAGTGAAGTAATAAGAAAGAGTACATTGTGAAAGTTGTAATTGAAGTAATTGTAAATAGTGAAGTGAATTGTAATTGAATTGGGAATTACTGAGCAATAAGAGGACATTTAATAAATTCTTTATATATAAAGAAACTGAAAATAAAGTTGGTGACTTTTATTTAACAATCCAGCAAAATCGTAACAATATCCATAATTGTCCAAATTGCAGCAATCTTTTAATTTTTTGACTTAGTGCGCTGGCAATTGGAAGGTGTACTATATTATTAATATGTGCTTATATATATAGATAATATATGAAACCAAGTATGATAACATAATTTAGCTTTAAAGCTTAAATGAAAGCTTTAATAACGCCTAATATTTAATCTTCGATGAAAGGTATTAGTTTGACAACGACTACTCACATAGTGAAACAATCTGTTATATGGAGGCCATATGATATAGTCTTCCGATTTCGGTTTCATTACATATGTTAGGAATATCAAATTTCGGTGCCTATCATGTTTAGTTGAAATATCTCAAAAACTTTGGGGCTAGTTTGCGTTCAAACAGACAAAGACGGACTCAGCTCTTCATTCTTATACGATCGTTATGAATTTTCATGTGACTATCCCTTCTCCATTTGGTACCTACATACTTCAGACTAAAGTTAATACACCATTTCATATACGTGAAAGGCATACAAATTTTAATATGTTATATCACATGTATGAAATCTATAAGCTTACAGTCACCAAATTTGGTCCTTTTGGAGAAAATGTCAATAATTATGACTCCAAATCCATTATGAGGAGGGTGGGTGCGGATAATTTCTAACTATTCGCTTGTTATGGACAGACACATAGTTTTAATTATGGCCGACTTCATAGAGTCATGCGCCGCAATATGGCGTAAAAACTTAATTAAGATTTCTGTTTAAACAAACATTTAATGAACTATAATTTATAAACATAAATACTAATCTATATATATTTACTTATATACTTACCTACATATACTTACATATATATGTATTCAACTGAATTCCAAACATTTAATCCCCTTTCTGAATACGCTCACCTGCAACCCTACTTTCGTTAATTCTTAAAAGAAAAGGCAACGTAGAGCCAAAAAAGTAAAATACAAACTTAAAAAAAGTTGGAACGGAAAATAGTGAGACCTTATCAAGTCAAAATTTTAAGAAAAATAATTTCTTAACGTAAAAAAATCCCGTTTGAAAAATTGGCAAGTACATACATATGTGTATATAATAACCACTCCCTGTAAGTGAAAATACCTACCGTTTTCTAAAATTGAAAAATAACCTAAATAAATCAATCCGTTTACAAAATTAACACTACATACTTACCATTCTCGAAAAGTTCCCTAAAAGCGAAATACAACTAAATTTTAACATATTAATAATATATTACTTAGCATAAACAAAATTAAAGTGCTGTGTTAAACGTATATATATACATATATATATATAATAAAAAAGTTACTGGCAATTACAATTAATACACAAAACTCAACACATACGTAAACATAACACAGGAAGGCAATACACTAATTTCAATAGGAAGAAGACACAACTACACAATCAAGAAAAGCGAAACATATCCGAACACCAGCACTACAGATACCCCAGAAAAAAGAAAAAAAAAACCTGAAAATCCGGAATCCCCAAAAAAGGGTGTTGTACGCACTCCGGATGCCAAATTAAGTCAAGCTTTTCTCTTTAAAATTTAAAATAGGTTACCGGATTTTTCCAAACGATGATACCATCATACACAAGAAAATATTTCCGACCTCAAAGAAAAAGAAAAAAGTTAATTTTCTAAAAAATGTTTTCTCTTTATAACTACATAATATATATAGCACATTCCCAAATGCGGTAAATGAAAAACTACTTTTCATTTACTGTATCTAACACCGCCCAAATACTTATGTTCATATATGAAATTTGCGCTTTCTCCACTCAAAATATATATTTAATTATATAATATACATGTCCCGCTAGCTATATATACCCCCTAACGTAAATAACAAGACCCGTTGATACACCCCAACTGGCCCAAGGCAAAAAAATTATACTGTCCGCAGTTACCACCCCCACATATTAGCAAGATACCGCTACGCAGCTGTGGTATAAGCATATAATATATGCAGAAAGTTTTTGCATTGCGGAAATTCCTACTCTTTCGCTATTCGCAAAAGCAAGTGGGCAATATGTACACTCGTATATACCCGTATACGAAGTATATGCTAAGTCTGGTAGTGCATTTCTCAGCACATCTAGTCTACCTAGTACTCATATACATATTGTGGCGAAAATGCGAAGCGAATGTCAGATGAAAGATAGGAGCCGATAATTGGCATGTTCTAGAGCGAAAAACGAGAATATTCGTTATCGAGAACGATTCTGTTATTCTAGGCGGTTGGTTGCGAGCAGCTAACAAGTGTATAAGGGCGGCACACGGCTGCTGGGCTAATCAGTCGTAAAGTGAACGCGTTGGTGATTACATTACAGTGCAATAAGAAACAGCAAATTGTGAAAGCTGTAATTGAAGTAATTGTAAACAGTGAAGTGAATTGTAATTGAATTGTGAATTACTGAGTAATAAAAGGATATTTAATAAATTCTTTATAAAATAAGAAACTGCTAACATAGTTGGTGACTTTTATTTAAAAATTCAGTGGTCGTACCCGAAGGATTTGGGAAATCATCGAGGTTGATTCAGCAAGATCGTAACAATGTATATATATATATATATATATATATATATATATATATATATATATATATATATATATATATGTATGTATAGAAGTTGCGATATATATTAAAAGACGTGTGATCTCTTTGAAGTTTCCAGAAAGAAATTTTATTTTTAATGTGTATGATAGCAAGATAGAATGAATACACCAAGAAAAATGTCAAAACTGATAGTGCGCATGGTTGTATTACGGAATTAAAAAATTTTGAAGCTTATGGGCTGCCACGTAGCCTCCTCCTAGAGAGTCGTAGAAGGCGCTATAAAGACTGGCTTCAGACGATCGATGGAAACTTTTATTTTTTCGTTATTAATATCAAGTTCAAAGTATTTCGCCGAACGATTTAAAACTTTGTACGGTCCCTTATATGGTGCTGATAATGACGGTTTGATGGTGTCGTCGCGAACGAAGACATGGGCACAGGATTTAAGATCGCTGTAGACGAAGGTGTTTTGATTTGTATGTCAACTAGTGGTGACAGGCCGCAATTCTCTCATCATACGACGTAATTCCTGTACCATTTCTGTCTCGTTGTATATTCCAGAATGTTCGATGAAAAGGTATGAAGGTAATCGCAATGACGTTCCATACACTATTTCAGCTGGTGTACAGCCGATGTCATCTTGGTATACCGAACGGAGACCAAGTAGAATGAGAGGCAAATAGGTTCTCCCTGCTTTACCTTATGACAAAGAATACCTGCCTTAAGCGTTCGGTGCTATCTTTCTATTAACCCATTACATTGTGGATGGTACGGAGTCGTTTTCAAATGCGTAATAGCAAAGCACTTGAGTAATTGTTGGAACACGGCACTCTCAAACTGACGGCCAAGATCTGACGTTATATCGATGAGTATCCCAAAGCGTGCTATCCAACCACCCAGCAATGCCTTGGCCACAACTGAGGAAGTCATGTTAGGAATAGGTATTTCGTCCGGCAATGACTGTTAAGCAGTATCGATTGTCCTCTGATAATGGAAATGGACCAACAATGTCGATATGCAAGTGGCCAAACCGTTGAGTGGGGATTGCTCTTCGCTGCAATAAGCTTCTGTTGTGCCGGATGACTTTACTGTGTTTATACTGAATGCAATTCCATGCAAAATACCTACTATCGCGTGACATACCCGGCCGAACAAATCGATCAGCAATCATCTTTACAATTGCGCGCATGGTTGGATGCGCAAGATTATGCGATTCAATGTAACGAAGGGGCGAATATGACCTATCGATATGTCACTAACAATCTTTTATGAGCTAGAAGGTTATATAAAAGACTTCAATTAACGTGAGTGTTTAATGTTACCGTTTAAGTAAGCCTGCAACTCCTCGTCGTTTTCCTGATCCTCAGCGAGATCATTGTAGTTAATTGAATTAGCTGTGATCGATTGAATTCGCGACAATATATCAGCGGTTACGTTATCTTTGCCTTTAACGTGCCGAATGTTGTGATTTTTGATATGAAATCTAGTTGTCTAACCTGACGATCCGAAGCCTTGTGCAGCGGTCAACTCACGGTCGTAAGTGCCATATCGCGACTCAGCTGATGTGAATTTCCTTCAAATCCAAGAGGTTGAAGTTTTGCGTTAACAATCTGATCTAAAACTGCTCCAGCTGAAAAATCGGAAGCATCTACCAACGGAGATAGTTCAGCATGTGTCAAAGGATGAGCTAACATCGCGCAATTTGCAAAATAGGATTTTGAAGCTTTAAAATTCTGCTTGGCAGTTTCGGTCCACCATAGCTGAGATTTATAATTTTTCTTGTCGCCCGGCACCATCGCAAAATGTGGCCCTTGTAACTCTATGGCGTTTGGGGAATTTTATGCTCAACAGCGCTTCAACGTGGCTAGATAATGGGTGAATGCCATCTTTTGACATAGAATGACCCAAAAACTCTAGGTTAGCAACTCCAAATTTTGATTTAGCAACATTAATTTTTAGATTGTAATCTTTTAAGCGTTTGAACACAATACGAAGATGTTGTTTATGCTCCTCGATCGATTTCGACGCAATACAAATGTCATCTAAATAAGCAAATGTAAAATCTTACCTTGAAATCTTGGTATCGGATAGCGGTCTGGGATCGTGAAGGCGTTTAAGGCCCTGTAGTCGCCACAAGGCCTGCAAGATCCACTTTACGCACTAAATGTAGGGGACTAGCCCGCTGTTCGAAGGACGACGCATGCCAAGCTTTACTAGAAGCTCGAGTTCTGCAGTTGCGAGCTTTTCCTGTGATAACCGACGTGGTCGCGCAGACCGGCTGACCATTGATAGAAATATGATAAACTATTAAACTTGTTCGTATTCCTAGTCGTGATGCCCAGGTAGCCTCCGAAATTTTGCAAATAATTAATTGAAGAAATGCTAATAAAAATTATATTTTATAATCGAGTACGGTGTTTTTACCAAAGTAGTGCGATCCACAAGTCGTTGTCCTTGTAGTGCAAACTCTGATGGGCTAGGAAATCAGCACACGGAAAATTAAACAAGGGGTCCCGCAGGGTGGTGTCCTCTCCCCAATGCTGTTTAATTTTTACATCTCGAGACTTCCTCCACCACCTGAGGGCGTCTCGCTGATCTCATACGCCGATGACTGTTCGATTTTGGCGTCTGGCCAGGATATTGATAGCCTTTGTTCTTCAGTAAACAACTACTTCGCCGACCTTTCCAACTTCTTCGCTGCACGACATCTACATCTCCAACCTGCGAAATCCTCTGCCACCCTTTTCACCAGCTGGACGAAGGAGTACCATCTAGAACTCGATGTGAAGGTCGATGACGTCAAAATCCGACCACAAACGACCCAAAGTTACTGGGAGTAGCATTCGATAGCCTGCACCCTTCACTCCGCATACGACTGCAATTGCCACTAAAGTACAAAGCCGCAACAAAATCCCCAAATCGCTGGCCGGTAGCACCTGGGGGATAGACAAAGAAAAAAAACGTTGCTGGCAACGTAGAAGGCAATTGGCCGGCTGGTCGTAAACTATGCTGCGCCGATTTGGACGCCAGGGACTAGCGCGACGCAGTTGAAGAAGCGACAGATCTGTCAAAACACCGCCCTTCGGACCGTGACGGGAAACCTCCTGATGACGCCGGAGCACCACTTACACAGTGAAATATCTATGCTCCCTGTTAAGGAGCATAATGTTATGCTGTGTAAGCAGTACCTACTGGGATGCTACCGCATGGATCATCCCAATAGGCACCTACTGGAAGCCGAGCCACCACCTAGCCACATCAGGAAGGGAGTACTTGACTACCGGGACGACATACAGCACCACAGACAAGACCCGCTGGACAGGACGGCGTACAGACAGGCCATCAATACCATTCACCGAGAGTCCGTCAACACCTTCTTGAACTCTCTTCCAGTGAATGGTGTTCTCGGAATCAAACCACCACCCATCGCAGAACAAGAGCTCGAGTTGTCTCGTGAGACCCGCGTAATCTTGGCACAATTAAGATCTGGATATTGTAGTAGGCTTAACTCCTACCTATCCAGACTCGACCCTGAAATATCTAACACATGTCCCGCATGCAAAGAATCCCCGCACGACACTAACCACCTCTTTGCATGCCCACTCAACCCGACTCATCTAACACCCCTCTCCCTTTGGTCCGATCCCGTCGACGTTTCCTGGGCCTCCCGTTAGATGACCACAACAACAACAACAACAACAGGAAATCAGCACCAAATATGCTTTGCGAAACGTCAGCGATTATGAAAGTCCATACAAATTCACAACGTAGGTTTAAGTTAAGTTTAAGGATGACTTCACCATGCGTTTTAATGGTGGAACCATTTGAGGCAAACAAACATATAGAATATGGGCGAACTCGAGCTTAGTTGGTTGATTTAGGTATGGCGGAGACGTCTGCCCCGGACTCAACCAAAAAACTTATTTTGGCGGATGTGTCATAGATGCGAAGGCGATGACTTTTTTGCATATCAGAGTGTTTGCCGAGCTCTGATATTGAATTAGCTGAGCTGGCGTATAGACGATTGACTGATGATTCTGACGGAGCGAATGTACAGGGTTGTCAGCATTTTGTTGCTTTTGTGCCGAATTCGGCGTGATACCAGCAAAATGAACTTTGTACTTGCGATTTGCTTTGTCTACCAAATGTCCTACCCGCCTTGAAAGAGCAGCAATTTCTGCTCTCAGGTTTGCTATTTCATCTGGAAACTTTACTCCGAAGCTAACCTCGCAAACGTTTTCATCATCCTTCAGAGATAAGGATAGAGTCTGCAATTTTAATTTTGTCATTAATCGAAACGTTCGTTGCAATAATTGTTGCTTGTGCATAGTCAAGTAAACGGCTTTCCCAGGGGTTATGTCGGATACTTTCCCTAATGGCGGGACCTGCAGTGTGACACATTTCGTTATACAAATCACTATGCCTACGATCTCCCGATTTCCTTCAAAACACGTTGAACACGTACAAGTTTTCGGCGAATATAATTAAACTTTTCCCTAGCAGGTGATTGTAAGCATCTCTATCAAATTCCCTGGTGGCTTGCTTGTCAGAACTATGTTAACTTTCGTCGAAACGGGAAAAACGCGCGAAGCCTCGAACCAAAATCCCAATAATAAAAATAAGCCTCGATATATCTTTCGACATCGTGGGCAGCGGAAGTCGTCGAGGCAGAAAATTGTGTGTCGGAATAAATTCCGCACCACTGCCGCCATCTGTTACTGCCATGCTACCATTCATTTTGTAAAAAAATATTTACCGATATTAAACAATTTACGCGGGGTCACGAATTATAGAAGATGCGGTATATATTGAAAGATGTGTGATCTCTTCGAAGTCCAATCCAGAAAGAAATTTTATTTTTAATACGAATGATTTACAAAGCAACGTAGAATGAACACACAAAGCAAAATGTCAAAACTGATAGTGCGCATGGTTGTATCACCGAATTGAAAACTTTAAAAGCTTATGGTGCTGCCATATACATACATATATACATATATACTGTGGCGAAAATGCGAAGCGAATGACAGATGAAAGAGAGAAGCCGACAACTGGCATGTTCTAAAGCGAATTCGAGAATATTCGTAAAAAGAGAGATTCGATTATTCTAGACGGGTAGTTGCGAGCAACCGGGAGTTGAATATAAGGGCGACACACGACTGCAGAGTAGTCAGTCAGTAATCAGTCGTGAAGTAAACGCGTTGCAGTAAAGTAATAAACAGTACATTGTGAAAGTTGTATACAAGTGATTGTAAATAGTAAAGTAAATTGTAATTGAATTGTGAATTACTGAGTAATAAAAGGACATAAATAAAGAGACTGCAAATTAAGTTGGCGATTTTTATTTAACAATCCAGAGACCGTACCCGAAGGATTTAGAAAATCATCGAGGTTAATTCAGCAAAATCGTAACAATTGGTGTCAGAAGTGGGATTGTTAAATAAATCCATAAGAATAATAGTTGAAAGATGGTGAAGATTCAGGAATTGACGATACCTTCTCTCAAGAAGGAGTTGGCAAAGCGAGGATTGTGTACAACTGGAAATAAGGCAGAGCTGCACTCGAGACTGCGAGAAGCAATGCAAGTCGAAGGTATCGACTTGAACCAATACGAATTCCGCCGCGAGGATGAAGATGTATCCTTGAAGGACATTGACAAAGAAGAGGTTATTGATTCTGCGAAGGAGGTGGAGCAGCCATCAATTAAAATGCAAGGAAAGGCACCTAGCACATTTAAAGGCATGGAAATAAACATGTTACTGGCTGCAGTTTCACAAAACATGTCTGCAATGAACGCCAGCATCTCACGAAAGTTGGATGAACGGAATGCCATGCTGTCACAAAAGTTGGATGCACAGAATGCCAAGATGTCACAAGAGCTGGATGCACAGAATGTCAGCATTACATCACAAATGGTTGAACAGAGGGAGCAGATATCATTTTTAGAAGGAACAATGGCGCAAATACAGCACAACTTGGTGAAGGACAATGCAGAACTTAAGGAAAGACAGGATCTAATTGAGAGCAAAGTCAACGAATTGCAAGGTCGGCAAGACAAAATAGAGGAGCTAATTAAGACCAAAATCAACGAGCTCGAGCGACGTGTCCGAGATTTGCAGTTGAATCGTCCAGCCAGATCGATGAACGGCCCGTGGGTAGAAGCACCATCCTTTGACGGCACAGCTCATTTCCAGATCTTCAAGCTCCAGTTCGAGAAGACGGCTGAGTTAAATAATTGGACCATCGAGGAAAAATCCGCTGCGCTATCTGTTACGTTGAAAGAACCTGCAGCGGATATTTTGCTGACTATTTCCGAATGTAAGAGGGATAACTATGGCGCAGTAATGCGGGCCCTGGAAAGACGAAAAATTTACCAGATGGATTGCAGGAATATGCTTTTGAAGTCGAGAGATTGGCTCATTTAGCCACAGGGCGCGCATTGGGTGAATATTTTGAAAGATTAAAAATCCAGAGGTTCATCAGCGGAATTAAAGACGTGTACACCAAGCGAGAGACTTATGCGAATCCAAAGTTAACATTCGCTGAAACTGTTGCATATGCTCAGACACGTGAAGCAGCGGCACTGCTATGTAAGCCAGCCCACAAAGTGAAGCGTTTGGAGGTAGAAACACCAGATATGAGGACTGAAATATTGAAAACTCTGAAGTCGATAGAAGGAATGAATCGTTCTGGTGTCAAGAATCAGGTTGGGAAGTGCTTCAGTTGTGGAAAACCAGGTCACTTCGCACGCGAATGCCAGTCGGGCTCCAACAGAGAGGAAAGACGAAGCAAACGATGCTCAAAAGCTGAGGGCATAATAGACGTCCGGCGAATAACAATTTCACGAGCAGGAAAGTGGGAGGCAAGCCATTTAAGAAAACGTCAGCAAGAAGACCCAGACTTGGAATTGGTAATGCACGGATTGGAGGTGAACAGGCGGCCAAGTAAGGAACAAATGGCAGCGGGAAGTCCCATCGCGAAGGCATACTGGGCACAATGGAACAGTTTAGAGTTGATATCTTGCTGTTTGCATAGAGTATGGGAAAGTGAAGATGGCCAGTACTCTAGAAGGCTAATAGTAGTTCCGAGGTTGAGAATTCCGGATATTCTTAAGTAATTTCACAATGGTCCTAGTAGAGAGCATCTAGGCATTAAGAAAATGCTGGAGAAGATCAAGCAGAGGTTCTATTGGGTTGATTGTCGTCAATCGATCGCTGAGTGGGTTGCTAACTGCAAGGAGTGCAGTGCAACTAAAGGGACAAAATCACGAAGCCATTACAAATTGAAGGCCAGGTATGACAAAGCGATGAAATCTGAAGGCTTCCAAATTGGAGATTTGGTGTTGCTGTGCAGTCCACAATTGAAGAGGGGTCTGTCCCCAAAACTTCAATGCGTTTGGGATGGTCCATATAAGGTAATCAAACGGTTAAATGACGCAGTGTATCGAATCCAGAATGTTGGGAGACCAGGAAGCAAGATGAAAGTGGTCCACCTAGAGAGGCTTGCTGCGCTTGGAACAGCGAATGTGTCTGATCGGGACGATCAGACTTAGGTGGAGGGCAGTGTGGCGAAAATACGAAGCGAATGACAGATGAAAGAGAGAAGCCGACAACTGGCATGTTCTAAAGCGAATTAGAGAATATTCGTAAAAAGAGAGATTTGATTATTCTAGACGGTTGGTTGCGAGCAACCGGGAGTTGTATATAAGGGCGACACACGACTGCAGAGTAGTCAGTCAGTAATCAGTCGTGAAGTAAACGCGTTGTATACAAGTGATTGTAAATAGTAAAGTAAATTGTAATTGAATTGTGAATTACTGAGTAATAAAAGGACATTAAATAAAGTCTTTATAAATAAAGAGACTGCAAATTAGGTTGGCCATTTTTATTTAACAATCCCGAGATCGTACCCGAAAGATTTAGAAAAGCATCGAGGTTAATTCAGCAAAATCGTAACAATACATATATGTATATTACTATGCTCAGAAGCGCTGAGACAGTACAGTGTGCTAAGTAAAAAGCCACCCCCTAAATAAGTTCAAATTTAAAAAATATAAATTAAATAACTATAGTAAAATATTTAATAGCAAAATAATAAAATATTTAAAACTAATTAAAAATAATTAAAGATTATAGATACATACACATTTTCTATATAAATTCGAAATCCAAAGTAAATACATAAATAATGATTGAAGTAAAAATGGAGAATTACCAAGCCCTCCGTTCCCTTGTGCGGCCCCGAACGCGAAAAAAGAAGAATTCTCCCTACTCCGTATAATAAATCTGTAAGAACTCTAAAGGCTGGAAAACTTCAGCGGCAAGTGGTGGAACTCTAACGAAGAATTCCATTCAGAAGCAGCAAAATTTATAAGAAGCATCTGGAGAAACACATGACATTCGTGGAAACATCCTTTCAAGGTTTTGTACAAATTAACAATGTGGAGGATGAGCCCGAGAGACTTGCGCACTCCAAATACAAGCTGACTCATATAGCTTTCTCAAGGTAACTGCGTGTGATACAGAAATATTCTTTGGAGGAAACGAACACCTGCCCTCATTCAGGAATATGTTTACAGAAGTGTACATTAACCACCCCAAATTATCCCAAGTTCAGAAGCTTTACCACTTGAGAAACAAGAGGTAAAACTTCCCTCCTAATCAAAAATTACTCTGAATGACTCAACAATCATCTCTACAGTGTCCCCTACAGTGTCTACCGAAAGCTGGGACCCGATGTTAGTATACCTCTGCTCCTCAAAGCTACCGGATGAAACACTAGCGTTTTGGGAACAATTACTCAACTCAACCAAAAGGTTACCCCGATGGTCAGTAATGGGTCAGTCTCTGACAGCTCGGTACGAGGTCGTGAAGAGTCTCAGCACGTACAGGTCCAGCAAACTGAAGGCCACCCAACCCAGCTAACCCCAACGTACAACATCAATACCTACCCCTCACTCAGTTATCGGAACATGACCTAATCGTTTCATACAGAACATAAAAGGCAAGTTTCATGTAAACTATGTAACACGCCAACCCCCTCAAAACCTTACAGAAACTGCACCAAATCTCAACTGGCAGTCGATGAAGGATAGCCTCTAAAAAAACAAACAAAAACTCAAAGGCAACTCATACCAGTAAGACAAAAACACTCTCACACTATTCGAGTAACAAAGAAAGGCCACTGCTTCCCACAAAAAATATTCATATTCTTTACAATGGAGAAATAACTCAAATTAGAGTTCTCATTGACCAAGGCTCTCAAAAAACCTTTGTATCATCCCGTGTACACAAGTTACTTGATCTTCCCACTGTAAAAGCCCATTACCAAATACTTGGTGTGGGCGGAAACCCCATCCAAAACTCGAAGAGGGTACGCTCTATCACAATGTGCTCAGCGAATAATATGATAAAAATCGCGATAATATTGCCTCAGTTGACGCACACTCTTTCATCATTTAATGTAAAATAAGTAGATCTCAAAGAATACCTCTCTTTACCACTAGCAGATCCTAATTGCTTCACACCAGCATGTTAATTGGTAGTGATATACTCCCAAAAGTTCTCAAAAAACTCCATATTTGGGTGGACTCAGTGGAAAAGTCGCCGAAGAAATCTCGTCATTTTCTACTAAAGTAGCTAAAACACCCTCAGAGGCACTAGGAGACTTACTCATTTACACATATGATGACAAATTTTGCGAGAAATTCTACAAACAAAAAAAAAACACACACACATATCGACGATATGTTATGAAACTCCCATTTAAGCCAGCATTCCCGGACGTAATTGCACTTGGACACTCCAGAGCCACATCACAGCAGCAATATGTCTACGTGAAACGAGATAACGAAAAGAAAGATGAACTTCGGAACAGCGGAAAAGAACACAGTTTCGCGAAATCATCTGCGGTGTTAAATATTTCTCATTTACCTACCCATCGGTGGTGATTAAGCCCGGAAGTAAAACTATTAAGGTCCGAGGAGTTTCTAACGCCTCAAAACTTCCACATTCAGGCCTCTCACTCAATGACGTATTGCATACTGGCTCAGTTCTATAAAATGACTTAATGGTCCGTTCTAAAATGGAGATTATACAATTATATATTTAATGGCGACATTGAAAAAACGTACCGCCAAATATGCGTCCATAAGGAAGAACAGGACTTCCAACGGATCCTCTTCCGCAGAGTCCCCAATAGTCCAACAGAAGACCTTAAATTAAAGACAGTCACATTCAGCCTCATCTACGCCCCATATATGGGAATAAGGACATTTCACAAGTTATCCGAATATACCAAAGAAACATACCCACACGTTTCTGAAATTTCGAGAGGTGAAAAATATATCGACGACAGCCTCTCAAGCAGACATAATCTGGACTCAGCCGGGGAATCGATGCATCAAATTTCGAAGTACTCAAATCAGCCGAATTTCCGTTAAAAAGTATTACAGCAAACTACAGGCCTCTGCGGAAGGACATCCCTCAGTCTGATCTTTAAGATGAAAAATATCTCCAATTCCATGAGGCAAGCTCCATAAAAACCCAATGAGAACAAAAAACAGAAGTCTAGGGTTCAGGCAGAATGATCCAGAAATGTCAGCAAAGTTACACGATTGTTATCAATATTCGGTCTGATAGCGTCCGATATCCTAATAAGCGTAGTTATGTAGGGTGTTTTTTTAAAGAGGTATAGAACTTTAAGTTGGCATTACTTTTCAAGATGGCGACCGATGTAACAGCTGTCAAGTGATTTATTCTCAGTTTGGTTTGGCAATTCAATTCAATGAATAGACTCACGCCTGAACAACGCTTGCAAATAGTGCAATTTTATTTCGAAAATAATGGTTCTGTGCGGAAAACGTATCGCTCACTACGTCCAATGATACGGACCAATGATTCCACCAGCCCATAAAGCGCACCAAACAGTCAGTTTTTCTAGATGTAACGGTGTTTCAACATACACTTGAGGATTACCTTCATTCCAAATGCGGCAGTTTTGTTTGTTGACGTAGCCATTCAACCAGAAGTGCGCTACATCGCTAAACATCGCTAAAATTGACGTAGTGCGCGATACGTTTTCCGCACAGAACCATCATTTTCGAAATAAAATTGCACTATTTGCAAGCGTTGTTCAGGCGTGAGTCTATTCATGATGAATCGCCAAACCAAACTGAGAATAAATCACTTGACAGCTGTTAAATCGGTCGCCATCTTGAAAAGTAATGCCAACTTAAAGTTCTATACATCTATAAAAAACACCCTTTACAACTTCGTTAGGATCTAATTGTAAATGATTCGCCAGCAGGTTACGAGAGTATTTGAGAATATGTTTTATGAAGTAGACATTTCGGATGAATCTTGTTTAGTCCCATCGCATTTGTTTTCACACCGAGGGCAGGCTGAGTAAAATCATAGAAACTAGCAAAGGTAAAGCTAGTTATATTTTCATTTATACAATTAATATACATACCTTGCAGGAGATGACACTGTTACAGTCGAACAGTTGCTTATTAATGGTATTTTTTTTTCAATTTTTATTTCAGGTTTACACGTATTTTTACCACATATTAATGAGTTCATTTGATGATCATATTATGTTAATTTGGTGGCTTCTATTCTATAACTTTAAAATACATTGCAAGTTTCTTCACATTTGAAGTGTTTTCACAACATTTGATATGCCTTAATGCGCTTCTGAACAAGAACCTTTCTATAGTTGTTGAACAAGGTAATTTACGAATTTCGCTCAATTTAGTTACGAGTGGCACATACATAAAAAAAATAATTTGCTATTTGGAAGATAACAAGGTGTAGTCATACTTACAAGCATCAACAGCTTTTTGACAAGTAAACTGAAAACCCAGTATAAGAAAAACTTGGTCAGCTTAGAGCAACTTTGAAGTATCACCGAGATATATGTCCAGAGCGCGCTATTTGTTCGGTTAGTAAGTCACTTTTAAAATCTCCAGTTTTACTATGTTTTTCACAAAATTTTTAAAGTTATAGTAAGAAAATAGGGTATTGGCCCTGTAAAACATCTTACGATTGAGCATGATCTCAATAAAGATTTATTCGATGGATCCAGAGCGGATCCACGGGTGGGGTTTTCGGGCCCGGACCCCCCCTTCGGAAGCAATGTAAATCTCAAATTCGAAGAATATTTCTTTAAAAAAAATTAAATATATTTTAGGACTACCGTATTGTAACGGTTTTTGTAATTAACCTTCAAATCCTTCGAGTTCGATTACTGGATTGCTAAATAAAAGATTTTGTTAAATCGGCTTCTTCATTGTCCGAGTTTACTCAACGTTATTAAAATGGTTTACTTTACAATTCTTTATAACAAACAATTATTATCCGCTGAAAAAAGTTTATTCTTTTCTAAAACACACAACTTACTCCAATGTTAACGTAATTGCGTTTATACTCGCCCAGGTGCCTGTGATAGCCACTGCCGTTCCTTTTATACCTGTCGATGAACCAAAACTTCCCTTCACACTATCTAAAACTTGCTGATAATTAGTCTGTCTAGGGTAGCTGCTGCTGTTCGTTTTATCTGTCCTTGGTACTTGGGATTTCCGTCCCACTGCCACTCCTTCCATCTATCTTTTATACTTGAGATTTCCGTCACACTGTCCTCCACCTAAGTCTGTTCCAAACGCTGTAAGCCTTTCCATGTGAACCACTTGTATTTTGGTTCTCGGTTTGTCAACGGTATGGATTCGATACTCGGTATTATTCATTCATTTAATTACTTTGTAACCACCTACCCGCTTGCAATGCACACAAACATAGGGTATGGATAGCTGAGTGAATAAATAAATGCGTTAATTGTTGCTTCTTTGGTTGCTATTATACGTGTGTTAAAAGAAAGAACTATTTTTGGATTAGCAAATGCTTTTGAGTTGCATTGAATTAAAGCTTGAATGTTGGGTATAATCGTATTTACTTGTTGAGAGTATAAGTGATAGAATTCTTTTTTTTTCCTTTTTTGTTGGAAATAATCCTATCCTTAGCATTTATTTCCTCTTCGATTTTCCATTACATTGACTCGTTGCAGTTTGTAATGCAGAGATTGAGTGGAAGTATTGGTCGTTGTTGCTGATGCGAGTTATTTCTATGCTGTTGTTGATTATATTAAAATTGGTAAGTAGATTTATGCTTAAAATCGGTTTGTTCTAAAATTTGTTCTACCATAATCTATGTCCATCGCTTTTTGGTAATGACTTTACAAGGCTTAGGTCTGTATCTGTGTCGGGTCGATAAGTTTCCGCAATAGCCGGAGCAGGGCTATGAAAAACTTTAATTCTCGTATCATACATTCTAAATCGGCTTTTCAGTAGTTTCGATTACAGATTCTACCAGATTCAATACCGTGTTTCGATCGTTTTTTTTTAATTTTAGCAAAACTTACTTAATTTGAAAAAATAATTAAATGTGGAGATATAAATGTCAAAAGCAATTATTCTCGTATTATCCTTATGATAAATAATTGCTAACAGAAGCAAACTGATCAAATATTAAATATAATATAAATAAATGTATAAAAATTGTGAAAAAAATCCCAATTTTGAGTTATTTTTATCATAAGTTTTAATTTATACTTATTATAGATTCGTACTAAGATTTATTTACGGAATTAAGAAATGTTCGCTTCTTCCACTAAAAGTATACTATACCAACATTTTTAATAATATAATTATAAATTTTCTTTTTATGTTTTATAATTCCATGGGTTTCAACTTACTTTGTGCCATAGATTAATCATATTCATATTTAACCTTAGTATTTTACATAATATTTTTTTCGCACTTTAGTAATAGTTTATGCATTTCTTTTTAAAATTCCAATTTAGCATTCCAAAAATTTCGTTTACCTGTTAAATTTTTTACTTTTGTATCGTGGTGATAGTTTCAAAACTTCATAAATTGTTTTTTGGAATCTAGCTCTTTACAGTTTAGTAACACTTGTAGTTGTGATATTTCATTAGGCATTTTATTTTTCATTTACTATTTATTTGGCGCTTTGTAACCATTGAAGCAATTTTTGGCCGAGCTCCTGCTCCAGTTTGTGGTTTTGCATTTTGATGTTTTTACCACCAAATGGAGGGACCTACAGCTTATTCAAAGCCGCTTCCGAACGGCCGATGGATTTTTAAGAGGAGCTTTTATTTCATGTCAGAAGTATACTCGGAGGGCTTGACATTCTCTGCCGAGGGACGTCCGAAATTAGAAAAATCAATTTTCTATAATTTTGTATGTTGATCGAACCGGGGCTCGAACTCTGATAGTACGCAATGCTAACCACTCGGCTATCTTGGCTGTATTAACTTGCATATAAAATTTATTGCAAATTGCAAAATTCGATCTCGATGATATTCAGTGTCTATATTAACTTGAACTCACATCTAAGTAAGGGCTTTTCCAATAGGGATGATATGATTTCTAAGTATCGTTTTGGCCATTTTTAACATGTCATGATCTGCCATTTTTTTCATTGTATTCAGTAATGTTTACAATATCATCATGGTAAGATATACGCAATAACAAGATTTACAAATTGTTCAATATTATTATCAAAAAAAATCGTTCTGCATTTTAGCTTTTTTTAAGAAAATGATCTTCTCCGATGAGGCTCACTTTCATCTGAATGGTGCGGTAAATAAACAAAACTGTCGGTTCTGGTGTGAAGAAAATCAACAAATTATTCATGAACAACCATTACATTCACCTAAATTGACAGTTTGGTGTGGTTTTTGGTCTGGTGGAATCATCGGTCCGTACTTCTTTCGAAATGAAGCTGGTAGCAATGTTACTGTCAATGGAGAGCAGTATAGGAGCAGTATTGGAAGAAGTTGATCTTAACAATATCTGGTTCCAACAAGACTGGGCTACGTGTCACACAGCACGTGCATTAACCGAATTATTGCGAGAAAGATTTGGAAATTCTAGCAATTGTGACATTGAACTGCCTCGAAGAAGTTGTGATTTAGCACCATTAGACTACTTTTTGTAGGGACATTGGTCTTTAGCAATAAACCAGACTCTCTTCAAGCTTTAGAAGTAAATATTGAACGTGCTATTCATGACATACGACTTGATTTACTGGAAAAAGTGCTCATTGAATTCGTTCCTGCAAAAGAAGTCGTGGAGGCCATTTGAATGATGTTATATTCAGAACTTAATTGGATCGATTGTACTTCACATGAAATAAAAAAACCTTTGAATTTTCTTAACAATTAGTGTGTGCTTTTTTTAGAGAGATAATATCACACTTATTTAAAACCCCTATATATTTGACGCATAATTTTAGGGGATATAGTATTGCATTTCGATTATTTTCAGTACTATTGTGGAATTCGTTATATGTGTATATAATATTAATTTTAACGCTTCTAGATGCTATTTTCACGAACTTTTTAGTAAAAACCTTATGTCTGGACGAGTCGGCTATATTTAAAGGAATGTACTAAAAATATTACATTTCATTTTCATTTTATTTCAATTCATTTATGAGTACATTAAGACACAAAGTCTTGTCGTTGCATAATTTATAGTTAATTACAAGGCATTGAATATATAAGTTGAGTTTTTAGTTACGGAATTTTATTTTTAAAAAAGCAGGCGCACTATCGTCCACGCAAGCATTACTTTATTTTATTAATCCAAATTTAAGACTAATTACAATTATTTGCTTAACTTAAAATTACACCTACTATTGGCCTCACGTCACGTTGCACTTCCATGTGCGCCCTATTTCTTGTTATTGCAGAATCGATCTTTCTGCTAACTGTTGTTTACTTCGATTGTCTGCTGACTGTTGTTTCCGCTACCTGTGTTGAAGTGTCAGCGGTTATGCGGATGCGCGTGTAGACCATTGGCAAAAGTGAACCTAGTTAAACTTTTGCAAACTGTCGAGTTAACTCTTCCCCCTTTAAGCATGATCGTCCTCGATCATTAATAGAACGGTAAGTTATTGAAACTTACATATGTTGTAGTGTGACTAGTAATGCCTGTCAGCGTATCTTCCTGGCTCGTTTTGATTTGTACTGGCTTTATAACTTCCTTTTCCACATACGGGATATTTATGGAACGTTTTCTCAGGAAGAAGATAATTATTATAATTATTGAAATTGCTGCCATTGTTAGGCCTCCGAAAGAAAATGTAGCCTTTTTAATAGAGTTGATTTCGTCTGCGTTTTTGATGTGCAGATCTTTCAATGCTTCTAAGGAGAGGAGTTCTATATGATCTTTCTATAGTGGGATTGGCTGGAGAATTGCGGGGATAGTTTCGATCGTTCTTGCTTCAATATTACTAAATTGTTGGTCTTTTATTTTTATTGTTGAATTATTGAATATAATGACATGAGTGCCATTAATTGTTTGGGATATTTCGTCGGATACTAATTTGCCGTCAAATTGGTTTAGCAGTATTACTCCTTGTTTAACTTCTTCTAATGTAGGGACGTGATGGTTATTTGTTGTTGAACAAGTCGAGTTCAAGCTACAAATAATTCTGGTTATACATGAATCTTTGCTTAAATCTATTTTTCGCATTCGTTCTTTATTCCGAATGTAGAATTTTTTCCTTTTAGTATTTCTTTGTATTCAACTATAATTACAATATTATTTAGCTTTTTTACAGGTCTTATAATGATTCTTTTAAATGTTTCCTTAAGTGTTAGAGGTATTTTTACCATATATAAAATTTTAATTTCATTGCTTAAATCATTTACTTTTGATAGTTCCAGTGCTTCTTCGGCACCCTTAAAAGGTATATTTTCTTCTTTTAGTTTGTTAATTGACAATTTTAATTCTTCTTTGCTTAATATTACCGAATTTAAGATATTATATTTACCCATTGGATGGCATATCTAATATTAATTAGTTTTTCTTTAACTAGTCTAATCTTATTTTGTAAATTAATTATAATTTCTGTTATAGTGTTTTCATCTTTCCTAATTGTATTAAGCATTTTGTTTATTATATTAGTTATATTATTTATTCGTGTCTCGAATAGTTTATTAATCACTACTTGGTTGTTATTGTTTTCATTTAATTTATTCAAATTATTTGTTATTATATTAAGATCTTCATGATCAGCGGTTCCGGCTATGAACTTCCATGCCGTTCCCAAAATGTCAATTGATTTTCTTATTCTAGCAGGTTGGGAAGGTCTTAATGCGTTTAGGATTTCAAGGGTTTGGATGGTTTCATGTTTTAGAATCGGATATAGGAAGTGATTGTTAGGGATTTGCTTGATCATCTCTTCATATGTCTCTGTTAAAAATTGTTCGTATTTCCTACGTCAATGAGATGAATGAATCTGAATGTCTTGTATTTTTGCTTGTCCATTGTCTATCGTCACTAGCTGGGATTTGCTATAGTCTAAAATTTGTACATCCGAAGAGGAAGTTGTAATAAAAATACAGATGATGAAAAGTATGTATTGGTCCATTTTTCCTAAAAGGGAAAGGAGAGATATTTAATTCTTTATTAGGGACTTGTGAATTGTTCGTCCCGATACTGTTTTAACTGTCGTCCTGTGGTTTTCAGAAACCGTTTCTTTTTTATATTTTGGAGTTAACTTGGATCCTAGTCTTTTATTGATTTTAACGTAAATGACTTCTCCCGGTAAGAAGTTTTTGTTTTCGGCCCTATTTTTGTTGTGATATAAGAGATCTAGTTCTTGCTTTTTCTTAATTAAGGCAATGTTATCTTGTCTTTGTATTCTAACTGTTGTGGGTCACTATAAATTCTATTTCCAAAGTATATGTCTATCGGTTTACTTTTCGTCGTTGAGTTGTTGATTGAGGAGTTGTATACTTGGACTGATTTGAATAATAATTCTTCAAACGTTAGTCCTACGGAAGTTGATTTTAGACATCTCAATATTTCGGAAATTGTACTATGGAATCTTTCTATTTGCCCATTGCTGGTGCTACTATAAGGTGGTGTAGTATAAACGTTGATGGACATTTGGTCCGTGAGTAGGGATGATATGGTAGCGGAATTAAGGGATTTTTCGTTATCTATTATTATGAGTTTTGGTATTCCGAAGGCAAAAATTAGTTGTCTTATTGGGTCTTTAACGTGTTCTATCGCTCTCGATTGTATTATTTTAACCTGTGCATATTTTGAGAATTTGTCAATTGCAGTGAGCATGAGCCTTTTTTCGGTTGAATAGATGTCAATATGGACGATGTCTCCTGGGAATTGGGGAATAGGTGTTTCTTGTATCTGTGGTTTAGGAGGGTGTCGATCGTATTTGTGTTCACGGCATGTAGAGCATTGCCTAACCGTTTTTTCGATTTTCGAATGCATGCTTGGGAAGTAAAATTTCTTTAAGATTTGTGCTTTATTTTCGCGACTGTTTCTGTGTGCTCTTTGATGTTCTTTATTGATTATTTCTTCCTGTTCTGTTACGGATACGATGTCCTGAAGAATAGTTTGTATAAAACGAATTTTAATGTTGCCGAAATGGAGTGGATAAATTTCTTGTATCTTTCCCATCAGGCTTTCTGCCGTGTATAGGCCGTTTAGTAATTTTGGGTCAAGATGCATTTGAATATGTCTATAATGTCCTGGGTCGAATAGTTTCGTTTTGTAATTGTATGCCTATGGAAACTAGGAAATGGTAAATGGAACGAATAACTATCTTCGTCTCCAATCATTAAGAAAAGTTGGTTCTTGAAAGCATTTATGGGGGTTTCGGTGGCAGGAATAAGAAGGTGAGATGAGCTTTCATCGCTATGGTCTGTAGTTGTAAGGGTATTAATATCGGTTTGCGGCGGTCTGGATAGCGCGTCTGCAACGACGTTAGTTCGTCCTGGTTTGTATTTCATCTCGTAGTTGTATTCCTCGAGGATACACTTCCATCTCTTCATTTTTTCATTGTGATTTTTATTACTCAATGCAAAAGTAAGATGTTGGTGATCTGTGAAAATTACAACTTTCCCTGATCCATACAAGTAGTTTCTAAGTGAGGTTAGGGCCCAGATTATTGCCAGCATTTCTTTGTCATTTGTGGCATAATTTTCTTCTGTTTTATTGAGTGATCGGGATATGAAGGTTATTGGTTTTCCGGATTGTTCCAGGACAGCACCTAGAGCGTGATTTGACGCGTCGGTAGTGAGGTTGAATTCTTCTTTGAAATTGGGGTATGATAGTACTACTTCTTTGGATGTTAGTGTGGATTTAATTTTATTGAAAGCAATCATGGCGTTAGTGTCGAGCACAACTGGCTATTTGTTGGAAGAGTTTTTGGACACATGTCCATCTTCCCCTCTTAAAAGCGAGGTCAGAGGTTTTGCTAGCTTAGCATAATCTCTGATGAAGCGTTGATAATAGCCTGAGAGGCCAAGGAAGGATCTTATGTCCTTCAAAGTTTTTGGGCAGGGGAATTCGTGAATTGCCTTAACTTTCGCAGAATTGGTCTTTATTCCTGTGGGCGAGACAATGAAACCTAAAAACTCCACTTCCTTCTTGAAGAACTCGCATTTGTCCAACTGGACTTTCATGTTTGCTTCTTCGAGAGTGTGGAAAAATTTTTCTAGATTTTGAAGGTGGCTTTGTTCGTCTTTGCCGAAAACTATTATGTCGTCGATATAGATATAACAGATTTTCCCTATAAGATCTCGTAATATGTCATCTAGCGCTCTTTGAAAAATTGCTGAAGCATTTTTTAACCCGAAAGGAAGGCGCGTGAATTCGTATTTACCGTTGCTAATTTAAAATGCTGTCTTTTCAATGTCGGATTCAGTGGTAGAATCTGATGAAAGCCACTTTTCAAGTCAAGAACGGAGAAGTATTTATTATTTCCTAGTTGTGAGATGACTTCATTGATTTCTGGGATTGGATATCTATCGGCTATTGTCAGTGTATTTAGTTTCCTGTAATCTATTACTAATCTGTATTTTCTCTTACCTGATGCATCTAGTTTTTTTGGTACAACCCACACGGGTGAGTTATAGGGTGAACGGGACGGTCTTATAATTCCGTCTTTTACTAAATTTTCTATTCCTTTAGTCACAAAGTCTCTCATTGCGAGGGGATATGGATAGTATTTGGTATAAACTGGGGAACTTGAGGAGGTTCTGATGTCTCCTACTACTGTAGTGGTATAAGTCAGCTCTTCGTCTGGATCGGTAAAAAGATTTGGATATTTTTTTGTTAAATAGTTTATATGTTGTTTTTGAGTAGCTGTCATATGGTCAGTTTTGACGTCCCTTTTATTAATTGTAGGGGAGAGTTTTTGATTAATTTTAATTTTTAAACCCTTATCTATTGTCAAGGTGTCGTCCCGTATGTTAATTGTTGCATGAAGGTCCTTTAAGCTGTCGTTTCCTATTATCCCGTCAAAAGATTTTAGAGTGGAGAGTAAAAAAAATTTGAGGGTTGTGCCAAATTTTCCAAATAAGTTGATAACCGTATGATGAGTAATTTTGATTTGTCCAGCGATAGAATTCGCAAAGAATGGTTCGTCGTTAGGTATTGTCTTTGGGACATAACAAGGTTGTATGTAATTCTTGCTTGACCCTGTACCGATCAACATTAAAAAAAAATTTCCGTTCTTCGTTTTGCATTCGACGTAAGGTAACGAAGAACTGTTCATTCTAAAAAATTAATATCGATGTGATCCTGTACTTCATGCTGTACATTTCCTTCAGCATAATCTTGAGCTGATTGTCCATTATCTTCCGCTGCCAATGCGTACTCCTGTTGAGTGGGAGTCCAGTCCAGCTGGTTGTATTGGTACGTGTCATATTGTTGGTCTTGTTGGCAGTCTTCTTGGTAGTATGTTTCTATATGAAAGTTCCTTTGTTGTTTGAAAGACACTTGTTGTGAAAAGTTTGCTGGTCTTTTCACAGCGTTATTGACTTGAGGTCTATTCATATAATTTACCGCTCTAGAATGAAGGGTTTTGTCAACATCCATTGGTTCTGGACGTGAAAATTGAGGTTTAGTGTGAGTCTGTTGCTATAATGGTCTTTGCTGTTGGACGTTACGGAAATTGTTGGTGGGAAAATGAGGGCTATACTGATTCGCAAAGTTTTGTGGTTGCATTTGGGGTCTTGGCATATATGTTAATTGGGGATAAAATTCGTTAACTGGTTTCTTTGGTGGGAGAAATGGTCGGAAGTCGTGAGTCTTCCTATTTTGACTAATGCTATTTAAAGCGTAATGAGAACGAAAGTTTTGGTTCTCTAATTTAAGGCAAAGATGGAGAGCTTGCGGAAGGTCTACTGGCTCTCTCATAGCAAGGAGTCTTGGTAAGTCGCCTTTCAGTCCTCTTATGAAAGTGTCAAGGGCTTTGTTCCGGTATGTGCGGGTAAGTAAATGCATAGATTCTGCACTGACTTACATGCAGCCACGTTTGTTTAAAATAAGGGAAAGATGGGAATAAACGCGTTGGTAAAATTCTTGAATAGTGAGGTTGCCCTGCGCTAAGGAGGTCATTTGGTACTCTAGGGTACCTAAATCTCGCTTATCGGCGTAATGAAGAGTAAGGCATCTTGAGATAGCCTTCCAATCCCATGGTGTATTATAAGATTCGAGGGCAATATCGGCGTTGCCCACAACTTTGTTTCTTATAACGTTGAGGATGCCGTAATATTTCGGCGTTCCTTTAAGGGGCTGGTAGGTCTGGAGAATACGATCTACGCTCTTTTTCGAAGAGTTATATTCTCCTGGATTACCGGAGAATTCGCGCAGGCATCTTACGGCGTCTGGTATTTTGTCAAGTTCCGTTAAATTGTTCAGGTGACTTGCGTCAATAGTCACGTCAGTTATGTGGGAAAAATTTGCATTCGGATTGAGAGCTGCTTGTACCATATTTCGTCCTTCTTGTCTAAAAATGTTGCTGACAAGTCCTGTCACTATAGTTGTCAGTTGATCAATATTAAATGAACCTGAAGAGGAAGCAGTTGGTTGGGGGGATGAGTTAGGCACAGATGCGTTAAGCATAGGGGGTCTGATTAAGTTGTTAGGGTTTGCCATTCGAAAATTATATTATTTTATTTGGATATTTTTATTTATAATAATATTTTTATTTTTAATTGAATGTGAATCGTAGAGATTGTTAGTTGTTATAAGCTGGAGGGTCCCCCCGAAGGTGGTGAATCGCAGCTTCGAATTATATTATTTTATTGGCTTTACAAGCCCGATAAATAAAAAATATATTCTTATTACCTATTTCTTAATTTAGCTTTTGAAGTTACGATTTTTTCTAGCTAGTTTTGATTCACAATAGTATTACTAAATTGTTAGCAAAACTCTTCTCTTCTTTCTTATTTTCTTTTCACTTTTGTAGGATCCTCTTTTCAATTCTTCACTATTCTTAATTTCCAATATTTATTCAATGATTGAAAAGAGTTTCTGTATAATTTGTAATTTAAAAAAAAAATGTATTACGATTTAATTAATTTATTAATTTAATTTATAGTTTTTATTCTTAATAATATCCTTACTCTATTCACTTCCCGGCAGTGGGGTGTAGATCCTTTTTGCTGCATCTGCTACTGGGGCACCTCCGAATCCTCGCACATTGGAAGCGTGCGTTCCTTTCCTACAGGAATTCAACGCTGGACCGGCTCTAGATTCGCGTCCTTCGCGTAGATTATCCCACTTTGCTTGCTCGTTGCTTAGTAGCTTGGTTGCAGGTTATTATCTAGCGCGCTCTGTGGTTTTATCGTTTTCACTAACCCGTTCACACGCGTTAAACAATGCGATTTTAACTAGTATTACTTTCGATATTACTTTTACGCGAACCGAAACCGGTCCTGCTCGGGCGCCAGTTGAGTTTTTAGTTACGGAATTTTATTTTTAAAAAGGCAGGCGGACTATCGTCCGCGCAAGCATTACTTTATTTTACTAATCCAAACTTAACACTAATTACAATTATTTGCTTAACTTAAAATTACACCTACTATTGGCCTCACGTTACGTTGCACTTCCATGTGCGCCCTATTTCTTGTTATTGCAGAATCGATCTTTCTGCTGACTGCTGTTTACTTCGATTGTCTGCTGACAGTTGTTTCCGCTACCTGTGTTGAAGTGTCAGCGGTTATGCGGATGCGCGTGTAGACCATTGGTAAAAGTGAACCTAGTTGAACTTTTGCAAACTGTCGAGTTAACTTATATAAGTAAAAGATCAATAATAATTAAACAAATAAATGAAGAGATGAATATTACAATTTTGTTGACAGAATGGAAAAGTACGTTAAAAGGTAAGAAGAGTAGAGATGGGTATTAAAGGATTGTAACTGCCACTCAATGGATTTTTTACATTTTGTTGAAATTGAAATGAGTTTCTGACATCACCAGCACAAAACCATATAGAACTTTGTATTTTGGGACAAAAATATTGCGAGTACGAGTTTATTGTACAAACTTTATTTTGCGGACAAGTTATCCAGGTTGACGGTTAATAATAATTTGAAATAAATATACAAAATTGCGGACCTTGAGATAATTATTAATAGTGAGCCCCGAAAGTTTTTGAATACAATGAGATGTGGTCAAACTGTTTTTCAATAAATAATGGCCGTGTTATTTAAAGCAAGCAATTTGAGGAATAATAAAGAACTGAACTAATTTAAATTTTATGCCAATTTGTAGTCAATCTCGTGTGCCATAAATTTCAAATTGTCAATAATATTTTTATTATGCAGTGATGCCCGCAAATTAGACGGAAAGTCGTTTTGTATCTATGATTATTCACAACATTTTCAAATTTTAACAATGTCATTAATAAATAAAATAAGAAGTATTGGGACCAAAATAAATTGGGGTTATAAAAAACGCAGCCTTTGTTGGATTTCTAAAAGATAGCGTTGCCTTTTTAAGAAAATGTATTCGGTGTTTGTTAGGAATATGCAAGTCTTTCAAACTATCCAGGGAAAGCAGATCTATATGCTCCTTTTATAGTGGGGTTGGTTGCGGTATTGCGGGAATGGTCTCAATTGGCTTTATTTTGTTGTTACTGTATTCTTGGTTGTTGATTTTAATTCATATGTTGTTAAATACTTTCACATGCTATCCGTTTATCTCGTTGACATCTATTTTGCCGTTGAATTGGTTCAGCAATGTTATTTTTGATTTGATTGCCTCTATCATACGGAATTGATGGCCTTTGATGTCAGAGCATGTTGAATTTAAATTACTAATTAATCTAGTTATACAAGAATCTTCACCTAGATCTACTAAATTATTTGCTTTGCAAATTGTAACAGCATTAAATTTCATTTTCACATTAATATTAAAATATTATTTATCTTCTTTACAGGTCGTAAAATAATTATTTTCTTTCTTAATGTTGAAGTATTTTCATCATGTATAAAATTTTAAAATTATTGAGTAAAATATTTACTAGAGCTAGCAATCTAGTGCTTCAAATGGTACTTTTTCTTCTCCTTGAATGGTACTTCTTCTTCTTAACTTGTTCATAGACAATTCGATTTCTTCTGTGCTTAAAATGACTAAGTTTACCATATGTTATTATTCTTTGCCGATTGAATATCTTAATCTAATTTTATTTTGAAAGGATTTCCGTTGAAATATTGTCATCCTTTTTAATCGTATTTAGCATTTAATTGACTATAATTTTCTTTTTGGTTATTTAAGTTATTTTGTATTATATCATGATCTTCATGATCAAGAGATCTGGATAAGTATTTCCATGCCTTTCTCAATATATCAGTCTTTTATTATATTATTATATTTTCATAGGAAAGTTTTAGTGTGTTTCATATTTCAAAAGTTTAGATAGTTTTGTGTTTAATGATGGGATATAGGAAGTTGTTCTTAGGGATTTGGTTAGCTATATCGCTTCCGTCAAAAATTATATTGCTCTAAGCCAATCAAGTGAATAAGTCTAAATGTACCGTCATATATTTTCGCTTGTCCATTGTCTATTGTAAATTATTGTGCTTTGCTGTAGTCCAATATTTTTTCGTCTGATAAGGAGGTTATATTTGTGGCATAAACGATTAAAATTTGAAAATAGTTCATTTTCCCTGAAAGTAGATTGCTCTATTTTTTATTAGTCCTTTGTGAATTATTCGTCCTGATGAGGTTTTTATTGTTGCTCTACTATTTTCATATATTCTTTCTTTCTTATATTTTGGAGTTGATTTGGAGCCTAATCTTTTATGTATTTTAACATAAATGACTTCTCCTGGTGAATAATTTCTAATCTCTGTTTTTTTTTTGCGATATTCCTGCGCAAATTATTTTAAGATACCTCATCATTTCGAAAAGTGTACTTGGAATCTCTTTACTTGTCCGTTGCTTGTGCTGCATAAGGTGGTGTGGTATAAACGTTGATGGACATGGTCTTCGAGTAGGGTTGATTTGGTAGCGGAATTAAAGGATTTTTCATTGTCTATTATAACTAGTTTTGGTATTCCCAAGGCAATCATTAACTATTTCATTCGATCTTTAATGTGTTCTATTACTTTACTTTGCATTAGTTTAACCTGTGCATATTTGGAAAAATTGTCAATAACTCCTTTCTGTTGTGTAATTATCTATGTGGACGATGTCTCCTGGTGGTTGATATATTCTTGCTTTACTGGATGTGTGCCATATTTGTGTTCATGGCATATGGAACATTGTTTGACCACTTTTTTTATTTTCGAATGCATGCTTGGGAAATAAAAGTTTTGTAATTATTATTTGATCCCGTTCTTTTTCTGAAAAAATGTTTTGTAGTAGAGTTTGCGTGAAGCGGATTTTACTATATCCGAAATGAAGCGGATATATTTCTTGTGTCTTACCCATAAGGTTTTCTGTGGTGTACACTCCGTTAAGTAAGGCTAGGTCAAGATGCCGTTTGAATATTTTCATAATATCTTGTGTAGAGTAGCATATTTTGTAATTGTGTGAAAACTTGGAAAAGATATTTTAAACGAGTAGCTATCTTCGTTGCCCAATAATAAGAATAATTATTTTTTGAAAGCGCTTATCGGTGCTTCTGTGGCTGGGATGAGGTGATGAAAAGAACTTTCATCGCTGTAGTCAGTGGTTGATAAGATATTAATGTCAGTCTGTGGAGCGCTAGAGAGTGCGTTTGCTACGACGTTCGTATTTCCTAGTTTGTATTTTATTTTGTAGTTATATTCCTGAAGGATGCACTTCCTTCTCTTCCTTTTGCCATTGTGATGTTTATTACTCAATGCAAAAGCGGTTGGTGATCTGTGAAAATTACAACTTTTACGGATCCATAAAAATAGTTTCTTAGTGAGGTAAGATCCCAGATGACTGCTAGCATATATTTTTCCTTTGCAGCATAACTTTCTTCAGTTTTATTTAAAGAACGGGATATAAATGTTATCGGTTTATCTGATTGCTCGAGGACAGTTCCTATGGAATAGTTGGATGCATCGCTAGTAAGATGGAATTTTTGTTTGAAATCTTTGTATGATAATACAATTGATTTTGATATTAGTGAAGAATTAATTTTATTGAAAGCTTGTAAGGCGTTTCAATCGAACACAATTGGCTTTTTACTTGAGGCATTTTTGGACACGCGTTCATCTTCCCCTCTCAAAAGCGAGGTCAGAGGTTTCGCTACTTTGGCGTAATCTCTGATGAAGCGTCGATAATAGTCAGATAAATCAAGGAATGGTCTCAAGTTTTTCACCGTTTTTGGACGCGGAAATTCGTGAATTGCCTTTACTTTAGCGCGATTAGTTTTTATAACTGTGAGTGAAATAATCAAACATAGAAATTCGACTTCTTTACTGAGAAACTCGCATTTGCCCAGCTGTATTTTCGTATTCGCTTTTTTTAGTGTATACAAAATTTGTTCACCGTTTTGAAGGTGGCTTTACTCGTCCTTGCCAAACACTATTGTATCATCTATGTAGACATAACAACTTTTACCTATGTGTTCCTTCAATATGTCATCTAGGGTCCTTTGAAAGATAGCGGGTGCGTTTTTCAGTCCAAACGGAAATCTGAGAATTCATATTTTCCGTTATCAATTGAAAAAGTTGTCTCAATGTCCTGATTCTATCAGGGGATCTGATGGAAACCAATCTTTAAATCTGGAACAGAAAAATACATGTTGTTTTGCAGTTGCAAGATTACCTCGTAATTTCCGGAATTGGGTATCTATCTGATATTGTTAACGTGTTAAGATTCCTGTAACCAATCACGAGTCTGTACTTTTTTCACCATACTTTCGGTACGACCCAAACGGGAGAAGTGTAACGTGAACGGGATAATACTTCGTACATACTGGTGTATCTGAGGAGGTTCTAATTTTTCCTACAACGGTGGTGGTATATGTAAGTTTCTTATCTGGTTCGGTAAATAGATTCGGGTATGTGTACCTTTTTTTTTGTAATGTGGTTTGTCTTTACGTCAATTTTTTTCAACTAATGGTGAAAATTGCTGTTGGATTTTAATCTTAATGCCATTTACAAAAGTGAGCGAATTGTCGTGAATATTTTTAGAGGCACGAAGGTATTTGTTTTAAAACAAAACGGGCTTATAGGCTCGAGCCTGTATTGACGAGCATTTTCACGATTTTTCCTTTCTTCGTTCTACATTCTACATATGATAACGAAGAACACTTCATTATAAAAAATTAATATCGATATGGTCGTTCTCATCATAAGAAAAATTTTGTTCTTGATTGGATTGTTCGTTTTCTTCTTTGGTAACTTCTTACTCTTGTGTGGTAGGAGTCCAGTTTTGTTGGTCTCAGTAATTGATTGGTGGCTGCGGTCGAAGTCCATACGTTCTGGTGGTGGAAGTTAGGGTTTGTTAAAATGTTGAGGTTGAGGTGAATTGCGGTTTTGGAAAGGTAGTGGTGGTCGTTTGCTGGTTTATAAAGATTTTATGTGTGTGAGTAAAATTGGTTGTTTATCCTCCTGGGTGGGAGTGGTGGCCGAAAACCTTGAGATTTCTAGCTAGGTCAACGTGTAGTTCCAACGAAAGCTCTGATTCTCCAACTTTAATTATTGAAAATTAGGGACAGGTGTGAATATACCTTCTGGTAAAAATCTTGAATAGTGAGGTTGCCCTGCATTAAGGAAGTCGTTTGGTACTCTAGAGTACCCAAATTTCGCTTGTTAGGTTACTGAAATGTAGTGCAACTTGAAATAGCCTTCCAATCCAAAGAAGTATTATAGGACTCCAAAGCTATGTCAGCATTGCCACCAATTTTATTCTTAATTACATTGAAGATTCCATTGTATTTTTAAGAGGGAGGTGCAGCATGTGCGTTTAACACAGGAGGTCGGATAAGGTTATTTGGGTTAGATATTGTATATATATGCTGTTGATTTCTTTCTTAATATTTTTTTATTATATTTTAAATATCCTTATACTCGTGAGGGACCCTTTTGTGGTGAATTGCAAAGTTGAACAATTGTTGAAAGAATCCCCCTTTAGGTGGTGAATCTCATCTTCAATTTATTGATTATAGGTTGTACAGGCCTGATTTTATTAAAATTGGGTTTGTGTTAGTTATAACTTATACTTTCTGTGTAAGAGATTTATATTATATGTTTCTTAAAAATTTAATTTAAATAACAAAAAAATTGTATGAGGAATAATTTTTTTTTGCTTTTAAAATGGCACTAAAAATTTAACTTTTTCTTACTATTTTCTTTCCTTTCTTCTGTTCTTATAATTAATAATTTTATCTTTTATAATTGCATTCAAATTAAGCTTAATCTTTATTATTACACTTTTCGCGTAAACTATTTTCTCTAATTCTTTAAAACAATTTTTAATGCCAATCTTACTGCTAGCGCCTCCTGACGGCGGAGAGTTGTCCTCTACGCTGTTTGCTTGAGATCCCACGATGCTGACGAATGAAGAAGTGCGTCCCATTCGTATAGGAGTGCTGTGTATTCACCAGTTAGTTCGGTCCGTGTGCACGGTCTTTGATCTATGTTGTTTAGGTTACGTGACGCGGTTGGCTGTTTTATTTTTAGTTTATTTTTACAGCACACTGACACAAAACTTTTACCATTTTAAGACACTTCGATGCGAACTTAAGCCCTACTCGGGAACCAGTTAATTTTTTTTTATTATAACTTGTACTTTCAAAATATAGCTGGACTCGTGTCCACTTTGTGTTGTTTTATTGAGTTCAATTTTTAAACTAATTACAATTGATTTAATAACTTAGGACTAAAATATCTACTGTTCGTCAGAGTATTTTTGCAAAAAGACAATAGAATATATGACTAGGAAGACAACAGCAGCGGAAGAAAAGTACAGTTCTTATGAACTTGAGGTTTTAGCAGTTATCATGTCGGTAAAAAAGTGACGAATTTTTCTCAGGAACTCGAAATTTAAAATAGTGACGGACTACAATACTTTTGCGTTGACAATAAGCAAACGTGACGTGACATACAGAATAATGAGATGGGCAATGTATCTTCAAGAATACGATTATACGGTGGAACACAGGACAGGACGCGTTGATGCATTTGATGCACTCAGCAGCGTATATATTAGTTGACAATAGAAGACGCACTTAAGTTAAGATAGCGAGAGGCACAGGAGGATGATGAGCGGATTAGGGCTGTGAAGAGAGTTTTGGTTAAAGAACAGTATGAAGATTATTTTTCAGGAAAAAAGGTAGGTCAAAAGACTGTCGATAAAGTTTTTACTACGCCATTTATGTCAATTTTAGAAGATTTATAAAATATATTTCTACTTATTTTTTAAACTGATAAGCTATAAGCGTTGAGGTGGTATATTTAGAAAAAATTTATTTGTGTACCTAACAAAGCAATTCCAACTCACATTGGCATTTTATTATTGTTGTCAGATCTTTATGTCTGTAAATTATATGCTCATAGACACCATGAGAGACAATGTTTGGTTGTAATCAGTTGTTTACCCAGTTTCCTACATTAAATAAGAACTATGTCAAGCACAACAAAAAAGTTCTACTCGCACAAAGGCATTAATTACTATTACTTTTCAAAATTTGTAGAAGAATAATTCCAAAACGAGTTTTTTCGAATCCTGGAGTAAAATGAAAATACACTAAATATTGGTGACTTGCATTCGGTGAAATCATTCATCTGCCTACATAATGCAGTTATTGGCGCCGTATTCTCGAAATAATCTTCTGAAATCTCCATTGGATAATAATGCTCTGTTCATACTTTGATAAGCCCTTCGATTATTGCCCGCTCAAAAAAAAATTTGATGAATTTCCATGAATTTATCGAAGAAGTACCGTAGCAAAATTCTTTCGCAATTCGTGCATATGTTGTTGTTGCTTCTTCGTCGATGGCTTCGAATATTCCCTTCCATTAACAACGCAATTGAGATTCTCCTAGTATATTCATTCGTAATGCCTTATACTTATCTTCTTCTCCACTACGGTGTCTTGGTATAATAAAAAATTTTGACCAATGAACGTTAGGTCAAACAATCGCTTTTTGTTATTGTTGTACATTTTAGTAGAAAATATTTCGAAACAGGTTGTTATTTCCTTCTAAGAAAAAAGCTCCGTTATACCGCTGTGAGACAAAGTCAATCGATGTAAGTATGCTCCGAGACTTCTATTACTCCTTCAACTTCAATGGCGGTTTTATCTAATTGTGTTGCTATTAATTTATATGTGTAAAATCAAAATATAAGGGGACATTTAAGTATATATGTGTTTAACTAAAAATGTTTTATATTTGTGTCGCTACATATGCAAATTACTTAATAGGCTATCTAACCTTAAATTGTATATCTAATTTCAAACTTTGACTTTCTGTAGGCCGTAACAAATTTCGTACCTATTTGATCTTATTTAAAAAAAAAAATAGTATGTAATAAGTAGTAAACTAATTTCAATTTGTTTCAGACTGTGAGTTTTTGGGTTTTGCAAGTAATTCCAAAATTTTAAGGTAATCTCTGTATCAGAAAAACCGGTTTGTTAAATATGGCGAAAATAAAGTACAAAATGGAAATTGATAAAATTTTGAATGAAATGAGGAACGCATAAGCCAAAAAATACATTTTCTTTTACATAAATTCAGTCCAGCAGTGGGAAAAGTCTCACAGTGAAATAAATGAATTTTTGCACCCATATACATGGCTAAATGTTACTGCAAACCCCCTTAAAATAATATTTTCGGCACATGCCAATACATTCAGTTTTTTAATTCCCAATTATTTATTATTTTGCAAATGATAAATTTTACAACAGAACCCTTAACACAGTTTTACTAACTTTGCATTCCCGGCACATGCCAATATTTTCATTCTATTAGACAAAAGAATTCTTTGGATTTGCAAAAATTAAATAAATCATCAACTTACAGGGCAGAAAATTGCCACAGTGGTGAAAAGAAACATTACTAAAATTATACATGCGGCAAAAGTTTGCTCTTATCGTCAAAAATAGTATAGATATGTTGGTTTTGTATGAGATTTTCACACACCAACGTTTTAATAAGGAAAGTTGATGGTAAGATCTGTTGTTTTAATAATAACAATGGAAGTTGGTGCTGTCTTTTGAAACAAGATGGTATATTACATTTTCCTTAGAGTGTACATGGTGATGCGTAAGAAAAGTAGAGCAAGAAAATATTTAGAAAATTGGTTTTCTTTCTTGTAAAATCGGCTTTATACATTTTGTGGTGAGCTAAATATTTTTTTTATAAGCTGACAACAAAAACATTTGAACAAGATACAATATGTCTTTAATTAAAAAAGATAACGAATATAGAAAATACTAAATACGAATGACAGAGGAATGAGAGAAGCAGATAACCAGCATATTTAAAGCGTGTGAACCGAAATCCGGGGCCATCGACAGGTACAAAAACAGTAGCGACAACATTGGTATGAAGTGAAGCGGAGAGTAAACAGAGGGATTATAGAGACTTGTGAAATAAACCATGTGTATAATGAAGGTAATTTTATTTTATTGAGTAGTAAATTAACGTTGAGTGCATTCCTGGCAGTTAAAAAGCCGAAAAGAGTTAAGATTCAGGACTTTTATTCAGCAATCCATGGATTGAATTCGCAGAATTTTGAAAATCATCGAAATTAATTACGAAAATCATTACAATATATATATATATATATATATATATTACGGTACCTTGGTGTGCTTTGCTACACCAAAACAATTATTGAGTAAGTGAAATCCCCAGCTTTGGTTTGAATATTAACCAATCAATCATTTGTTCTATTTGTCTAAAATCTTTTTTTACAATACCAATGCATTCATGAATGGTTGAACGCTACTAAGAAAATTTCCATTAGGAATATTCGAACGAGTTTTTGTGTTCGATTGTGCATTCACTTCAAGCAGTTTTTCTCGTATTTGAATTTTTAGCTTGACAGCATCAGTGCTTCCTTGGCGTAAATTAAATGTTTCAAACATGTTGCTATATGTAAAAGAAGCAAAATATATTTTTCTCAGAAACTTCATGAGTCATTTGCTCTAAAATTTTGAAACAGGTCGCCACCTTCTCCAAATTTTTTTTGAAATCACTCTATGCTAGATCAACAGATATCCGGGTATCGAGCACTGCTAGCAGCTCGATGCTCGCTCGATACTCGCTCATTGTTTGTCAAAGTTTCTTTCGCGTTTCAATGAATTTAAACTTTGCATAAATAAATTTTAAATTAATAGAAAATGTTTTGACAAATACACATACATAATATTTGAGTCTACATATATGAAAGAGCCCTTTTACATCTACATTAGAGACAAAATACCCTGTATAAATTTTGCTTAGTTCTCGAGCTATTGTTTAACAACCAAAATGTAAACTTATTTTTTATATAAAGGGTAATCCATGTAGAGGTACTTATTCAATAGCCTTTTTTTGACAGAGTGAGTCGTGTCAAGCCGTCCTGTTATTTATGTTCAGCATTGTTGCGCATTTCATCGTGAAAATAACGTTTTTAACGTTTACAAATCATTAAACTTTATTACGAAATTTCAAGTTCTGTAAAGAAAGTGTTTCGCGCGCTTCGCTCAACTTATGGTTAACATAATTGGCCTACTTAGCATACTATTCGCAACACCATTACCCACCTTGAGACCCAGCATTAATTATTGGATAATATTCGATCAAACAGACCACGTCCAGAACGCAGTGAAAAAAATATAGCGGCCGTAGCTGAGAGTGTACTCGAAGACCGAGAAGAGTCGTTCGCAACAACTCGGACTGACGTTTCGAACGACTCGGCACATTCTACGTCGAAATCTTAAATTGAAAGCATACAAAACACAGCTTGTGCAAGAACTGAAGCTTCTCGACCTTCCTAAGTGACATCACTTCGCTCTTAAAAAGTTCAAGTTCCGACGTTTTCGATTTCGACTTTCTTCAGCGAAGAGGCTCATTTCTCACTCAACGGGTATGTAAAAAAAAATTTTCGTATTTGGGACGAGGAGCAGGCTGAAGAGGTTCAAGAGCAGCCATCTTATCTAGAAAAAACAACAATTTGGTGTGGATTGTGAGCAGGTGGAATCAGCGGTCCATATTACTATATTTATATGGTTGCTAACTTTTCACTTACATTGCGTTCTCATAAGATAGGTTATGACTACTGGCTGAGTCGTTATGTTCACACACATTTTATTTGCCACATACAAAAATGGGGCACCCCAAGTCTGCAGCAATTATCATGGGATAAGTTTCCTCAATATCGCAATATCGTGCTCCATTTTTGTACATATGTGGCAAAAAAAATGTTTGGGAACATAACGACTCAGCCAGTAGTCAGAACCTATCTTATGAGAACGCCATGAAAGTGAAAGTTATCATCGATTGACGTTGCCGTTACTGATGTTTGTACCGCAGCAATCAGCGGCGATTTAATTTTTTTTCCTAAAACTGACTCGGCTGATAGCTCGCTGTTTCTCAAGGTTGTCAGCATTGAATTTTGTGAAAAAATTTATATAAACTGGGAGGATGCAATTTTATTTCAAAAGAAATGAAAACTTGAGTCATAATCAAATATTTTACCATATGGATCATGTATATTTGATAGGAGCTTATATTCGAACATATAAATTCTGAAATTTGTTAACGAAAATTATAACTTTGATCAAAAATAAACATACACACTGGAAGCTGGCAACATTTCGCCGTCGCAAACAACGTCGATAACTATTAATAACATATCCCTCTTCCAAACGGGTGATATGGCGATGGTGGTATGGATTTTATGTGACAAAATTGTGGCACAAAAGTACAAAATACATTATTTAAATTTAGTATTAAAATAAAAGGAAAGGACCAAAATGGTCACAAGAGAGATGCTGTAACCTTGTCTGAGGAAAAATTGTGAAGAAACTGAGAACTGATAACGTAACTTAAAGAAACTAGAAACTAATTGTACCAAAGGTACAATTTCTGTATTCAGGTTACTTAAGAATCCTTACCAGACATCGAAGAATATGTCGGCACTTACGTATCCTGGAGTTAAGCTGCTCACACGGTATACGAACTTTTAAGGATTAATCAGGATAATTCAATGCACTACCAAGCGGTAGACATAATCCGAATTAAAATATAGACTCTATTTTACATATGCGGATAAGCGTCACATATATTTAATTGAGCAAGAGTTAACAACATTACATTGCATGCAAAACAATTATGTCCTAAATGAATCAAGTAGCAGACACAATCTATGCGAAATATAAGGCAGATATCCTGAGGCTTTCATGTCGGGACTGAAAATATCCCTATGTAATATACTATTCTCGTCTCGCCCACAGGATTTACTTGGATTGTTAGATCATCTTAATGCTCAAATAAATTTAAGAAACAATAGGATAAAACATGATTTTGGAAACGAGAGACTGTATTTTATCCATGTGAAAATGTTAATTTTATCAAAACAAGTAGTGGAGAAATTCCTTCTGAAATCCAGTTTTACAAAATAAAAAAAATAATTAAAAGTTTTTGGCAAATGCTAATGAGTCGCTGCCTTTTAACACTAATATTTTTGCGACAAATTGGGAAAAATCCAACGAAGCTATTTATTCTGAACATTATCCGTACACTATGGGTTTCGCTAACATCGTCAACAATGAGAGAGCTGACCTTCTCGCTAATAATATAATTCGCTCCCTTCGCTCACTTCTCAACAACTAAGTTTGGGTTGTTGACAAAAAAAAAAATAAATAAATGAAATAGATAAGGAAGGCAATACAAAAAAGCGATTAGTTATTGAGTAGTAGAGAAAAAACGGACTGCCTACCTCGCAACGTTGCAATTGGCCCAATACGTGCGGAGTGCCTGAGAAGTTGGACGACAAGTGTAGTTTTCGAAAATTCTATTAAAAGATGCGAAAATTCTATTAAAACTTTACAGAATGTTTCAAGACCGAAGCATACTCATGTAGGGACTCTGTTGAATGGCGGAGAAATCGATGACGATGGTATAGAGGTTCCATCACCCGACTATGATAAAGTTCGAATAGCTATTGCCCACTTAAAAAATAACAAAGAGGCGGAAGGCGATATCTTACCGGCTGATATACTCAACTACGGCGGCAAAGAACTGTAAAGGTGCACGCGTCTTTGCATAACATAGTCAGACGAAATCTGCCCGCCAAATGGAATGTGCTCTGCCACATCCAAAAAAGAGGCGCCCTACGTCTGTACCAATTCCTGTTTCCTCAATATCGCAAATAAACAAGACCTTATTAACTATTAAATCCCACTGTCAGCAAACTGATTGGGCCTTATTAGAGTTGTTTTAGACTTGGTAAATCCACCATTGACCACCATTCACCATGTGCCAAATATTAGAGAAGACTCGAGATAAAATAATCGACGCACACCACATTTCCATTGATTTTAAAGTTGCTTTCGAAAGCACGATAAGGGCTTGCCTCTACGCCACTATGTCTGCATTTGATATCACCGAAAAATTTTTACGGCTATGTAAACTGACCCTGGATAACACCAGAAGCGCATTCAGAATTGAGAAGGAGCTTTCCAAACCGTTATATATCAAACGAGGCTTTAGATAACGTCACTCTTTATCACGTGATTTCACGAGCAGAGCTAAATTGACCAGGAGCAATCTTTAACAGGAGTGTGCGACTGTTGACGTATGTTAATGATATTGATATAATTGGTCATAATGACTCCACCGAAACTTCGAAAGCGTAGCTAATTTCGTCTATCTAGGAACCAACACTAAGAGCGCCAACATGCCAAACTTGAAATCCACCGCAGAATCACACTTATCAACAGAGGCTACATTTAACTGAGTGGGCAATTAAGAAGTCAAGTAATCTCTCGTCGAATCAAATCCAAACTCTACAAGTCCTCATCATTCGCGTCCTCATATGTGGTGCTGAAACTTGGACGAGGTCGAAATCCGTTGTCAGCTTTAAGAGATTTTGACAAATTAAACTCATGTCGACCGAGTAGTTGAAAGCACTCCATATTTGAATGTATAGGGTGCAATACCCGCTGGTGGAAGCGAAGGAAGAGGAAGACCTCCACCACGTTGTGTAATGATCAGGTGGAGATCGTCCTGGTTTCGCTTAGTATTTCCAACTGGCGCCAACCAAGGAAGGGAAGAAACTTACTAATTTATGCCTGAATTTGAAGCTCCTGATCTCCGCGGCATTTTGTTTCAACAAGACGGCGCCACTTCCCACACATGGCATCAATCAATGGATTTATTGAGAGAACACTTCAGTGAGCAGATAATTTCACGTTTTGGGACCGTTAGACTTTTTCCTGTGTGGATATGAAATCTTCAAAAAATAAATGCCAAAAAATATTTTTTCAAATGATAATAAACATTCCCATTTAATTTGAATTTTCTGTGTTTTTTTTTTTTTAAAGTAGGAAACCTCGAAATGGAGCACCTTTTGTTATTACACTGTAATCATCGTTGGAACAACTTACCTATCGCCTACACTTTGTTGTCAGCCGATCATTGTTCGTGTTTTAACGATATCATATGGCTCTTATTGGAAAACCGTATAGTTATAATTCATGTGAAACGAGAATTTCAAGCCAAAGTTAACCCCAAGGTCGTTAACCTTAATAACAGATTTCAAGTATGAGTTTGAAATATGTTGGAGTAATTAAAAAGGCATTTGAATGCTCGATTAGGTAGCTAATAACATTTATTGATATTTAATGACAACTATTTACAATAGCATATTATTAAGATCTATTTGAAACCCAGTCGAGTCATTGAGGTTCCTTAAGGCAGAGTAATTTTTTAAATCATTTGCATAAAGCAGAAATTTGAACGCAAAGAAACAATATTGAATATCATTTGTAAATAAAACGAAGAATAGGGGTCCTAGATCACTACCCTGTGGTACATCAGACGTCGGACTAAAAACGTTTGAATATATATTATTTATTTGTATGATAAATATTATTATGCAATTAAAACTCAGAGTGTAATTGGGTGGAGTAACATAGTTTCAAAATTAATTTCATGTAGGTAATCCATGAAGTACCCGGATATTATGTAGAGGAGGAATATATGGTCCAACCCTAGAACATTGCAATGTCTATTGTCTGAGTGGAGTATAAATATATTGCTAAGATTTTTGTAGCTACCCTCGATGATTTTCTAAATCCTTCGAATCCGATCACTGGATTGCAAAATAAAACTCCCAAAATTTGTTTGTTTGCCCTCTTAATTGTCAATAATTTACTCAGCGCTTATTTCATCCGCAAAAATTCTTTATTATACACTATGGTTTATACTTATTATAATTCTTTATAACAAAATTATTTTCCACTTCACACAATTTATCTGTTTCTAAGATCACTGCAATGATAATGCCACGCGATTTTCTACTCGTGTGCCTGTGATAGCTGCTGAATTTCCTTTTATACCTGACGATAACACAAACATTATGTTCACGCTGTCTAGCACGCCCTGATTACTCTCTACGTACTTGGGCTTTCCATCACACCGCCACTGCTTTTGTGTGTCCTTTGTACTTGGGATTTCCGTCACACTGTACCTAAGTCTGTTCGTCCCGATCAGACACACTATCTATTCCAAACGCTGCAAGCCTTTCCAAGTGGACCACTTTTATTTTAGTTCCTGATTTGCCAACGGTCTGGATTCGATACTCCATGTTATTCATTCGTTCAATTACTTTGTACGGTCCAACGCTTGCAATTCAAACTTCTCTTCCATAGGGAATTGTACATCAATACTAAATCTCCTTTTTGAAATTGTTGAGGTCTCTTTGCCTTCATGCATCTTTCTACCTTGTTCCTCATAACCTTAGGGGGGTTTTCAACAGTTTTACGTACATCTCTCAACTTCTCCATTAGAGCACGAGACATCTTCTCACTTCCGTAAGTGTTTTCTTTCTAATGCTTGTTCTTTACCAGGAACACATTGTTAAAGTTGTATGCGGGGTCGTGACCAATACTTAGCTGTACTTCCATATTTTCGTACTATATCATTCTTTACTTTAGGTCGATCTTCATTCCTTGACCACGGGGAAAGCTCAAACCAACTATGATTTCATCTACGATTTCTTCTACTATGAACTCATGTAATAGTGTCATGTTCCCGATTATGACTTTACACGTGCATTTTCCTAGAACTTTGGTGCCCTCACCAGTTACTGTTCTCAATTTAGCTCCGCGCAATGCTGATGAAGTCAGATCGAACGATGGAGTTTGATGTGCCCGTATCCACAGTTAGTACTCGTAAATATCCATTCGCACAACCACTGATAGTAACGTTGCTCGCTTTATTACTGATCTGCGAGACGGAGATTATGGGGCATTCTTCCTCGACTTTATGTTTTCGTGCTCCTACATGTCTTGTGGACCCCATACTATAGTCGCGGGCGAAATGCCCTGGCCTACCACAGTTGTAGCAAATCTTGACCCTAATATTCCAGTGGCTGTACCACTACAACATTTATCCATGAGGAGTTTCTACGCTTGCCAGATAACTTTCATCACATTTGGACTATTTGCCACAGTTCGCTTTGTACACTGGACCACACAACAGCTAGCCTCTCAATCTTACAGGCAAATTTCTGCAGGGTCTCGTTGGGCTTCTGACATCGGTTGTCGAATTCCATCTAATAGATGTGTCTTCTATGCTCGCTACTATAACGTCTTTCCACGACACGCATCAGTGGCTCGCAGTCGTCTCTCTCGTATGCAGGAACTGTCTGCAAAATTTCCGCTGCAGGTCTTTTCAACGCAACGAATAGTGCAGCTGATTTCTCCGCCATGCTCCAGTTATTTGCTGTAGCCGTCTTTTCGAATTGTAGCTTAAAGATCTGGAAAGTGATTGTGCCATCAAAGGTGGTGCTTTTTGAAATGGTTGGACGATTTAAAAGCAAATTACGGACACGACATTCCAATTTGTTGACTTTGGCCTCAATAACCTCCTCTATTTTCTCGTGCCGCTCGTCGATTTTGTCCTCTCTTTTTAGCTCTGCGCATTCGTTGATAAGAACGCGCTTTCTGGTCTTGCATTTGCGATGAAATGTGGGCATTCATTTGTGACATATTGGCATCCTGTTCATCCAACTTCTGTAGCATCTTGACATCCTGCGCATCCAACTTTTGCGACATCTTGGCTTCTTATTCCTCCAACTTCTCTGAAATGTTGTCATTCATTTGTGATATATCTTTTGTAATGTTGGCGTTTATTTGTGACATGTTGGCATTCATTTGCGAAATCACAGCCAGTAACATGTTCATGTCCATACTTGAAGAAGCCTTTTCTTCAACCTTGGTTGCTACTGCTCTAAACCTTTCGCAGCATCAACAGCGTTTTCCTTCTCTACATCTTTCTTGGATGTCCCTTCGCACTCACGACGGAATTCATATTGGCTCAAATCGATGTCTTCTGTTTTCATACCTTCTCCCAGCCGTTATTGTAACTCAGCCTTATTCCCGGTTGAAGATAATCCTCGCTTCGCCATTTCACTCTTGAGCAGCAGTATTGTCAAATCCTGAATTTTGACCATTTTGAATTTTGACCGAAATTTATTTAACAATTCCACTTCTGACACCAATTTTAACGTTTTTTGTAGCTACCCTCGATGATTTCCCAAGTCCTTCGAGTCCGATCACACTCCCACAATTTGTTCGTTCCTCCAATACGCCAGGAACAATCATTTAGTTCGCAAAGGTTATAATTCATTACTATACACAATGGTTTATATTATAATTCTTTATAAGCCAAAATTATGCTCTGCTTCACACAGTTTATCCGTTTCTAAATCACACAGCTACTGCAATGTTATATCATATATATATATGCATATAAATCAATGCAAATTTGGATGAACGCTTATAACTTGAGAACTACCAAAACAAATTTCACCAAATTTTTAGGAGTCGTAAAGAGATATTAGGAGAAGGTTAATGTTTTTTTGAGATTGGCGCAGCCGTTCCAGAGATATGACCCTTTTAGTGAACATTGGTCGCTACCCATACAAAATACATTCAAAAGCAACAAATACGTTTAAAATTCCAAAATACGCGTACAGTATGTTGTATGTGGTGTAGAAAGAGAGAGAAAGAGTGAAAATAATTTTATATCTGGTTTAAGAATAAAATTTTTTCGATTAAAACAAATATTTTGACATTTCTTCATATAAAGCTAGCAGTTTACATTAGATTTTCTTGATTTTTTTATAGGTGTATCGAAAGAAGAAGAGGAAGAGAGAATACATTTTCGAAGTCAGCTGGTTGCATGTGAATGTGTGAAATTAAAACAAAACAAAGCAAACAAATGCAAACTAATTTCGCATAACTCAAATAAATATAAATAAAATCGTGTTTTTAACGTTAAATGGAATCAATGGCCTCGGCTATATTTCATGACGATTGCGAGACAAGTGTTATCCATTTTAAATGCGTGATGAATTTTATGAAATTAAGCTTGTAATTGGTAATCTATTATATAATAAATTTCGCTATTTAGATTCAAAAAAAAAAAAAAAAAATAATAATAATAATTTAAACTTAGTAAAGATACTTTAAAGTATGTCCTGGATAGTTTTTTGCAAGAAACTCAATCAAGTACTTTGACATCATTATCTCCACCTAATCGAGTAGTAGCAGATTTGCGATTTTTTACGGAAGACAGTTACCAAAAAACAGTTGGTGCAGATTATAACATAGGAATGTGTGCATCAACTGTATTTTGGCAATGTTATTTCAAAACTCTAATTTTTCATGTTGCTTTTGTGTTGTATAAAAAAGCACATCAAACTAAAAAAAGACATTGTTATGACCTTTCCAATTATCAAAATCATGTTTTACTTACATTTTTGTTAAATTTATATTATTTAAGTACACGAAAATATTCAAACGAAATGTTCTCCGCCAACTAAATTACAACGTACAAAAACGTAATTACGATCGAAATGCAGAATACATAGAAGTGGATAGCATTAAAAGTTTCGAAGATGAATCGAAACGGAACGTAATGCAGAATACCAAATTTGCCGAACGGAGAATATTTCGATTCGAGTCGAAACGCAGAATAGGGCTGAATATATATATGTATATAAGTGTTATCTATGTATGTATAGATGTACATATGTACATAGATGCATCTATTTAGCGTAATTCAAAGCTTCGCGCAACCATGACCAGCCAGTACATAGGTGTATCGACTCTTACGACAGCCGGTTCTACGTACCGGAGTTGACGCGGATTATATCCGGCCAAGGGCTGTCATCGTGTCGGCGACCTAACCACGTTTAGGTCATCACGTAATCTTAGTTTTAGGTCATCAATAGAGCAACACCCTGCAGCAGGTCTGCTCCAAATCCTTCTCATGAGGGCTGACGTAGAAGCCAACCTCGGTCCGACGGATTATTTCTGCAGCGTGTGCCAAAGGCGACTCCACCATTCTTCGCACCAGAATCGACAGTTTTGTTTATTTACCGCACCACTCAGATGAAAGTGAACCTCATCGGCGAAGATGATTTTCTTAAAAAAATCGGTACTGTTTCAGAGAATTCACGTTATTTATGGCGGTCGATGGATGAAATTGTAAACATTACATTACTAAGAGATTTCAAAACGTGAAAATGGTCTTTTTTCGAAATAACACTTATCACAAGTCATAATTTTTATTATATGTTAACAACAAGGTCCATGATGCATTGAAAAGAGCTCTGCGTCAGTCTGAAATGTATACTAATCCCAAACTGATATTAATGTATTTTCGAACTACTTCCGAACCCAAATTAGTCCTAATTTGACTCCAAAAATATTTCAAAGTCTTATTGATATATCCTAATAGATTTTAGAGTACAAAAAGCTGTTTTAATTTCAAAATAAGTTCCACACGATCTGAAACAAGTTACTAATAATTCTAAAAAAGTTTTGAAATAATTTCAGTTTATGTTTAAAAAATTTTAAAATAAAAAAAAATTTACCTAATTTTTCAAATCAGCTACTTTTTAGCTTATGATTTCCATAAAATTTTTTATTTCAATTTTAAATTATACTCAATTCTATTGAAACACCGTTTTTAAATTTGATTTATGGCTAAATCATCAAATCTAATTACATTTGTCTGTGAACTTTCTTTAACTGAAATCTTTACAATTCAAATAAAGGTAAATTTACTGCGATGACACTCAAAGTGTAACAAAGTTTTACTTTCAACGAAAAACTTTCCTTTCATTTGCTATTTGGAGAATCTAAATTGTGGATATATTTGAAAATATTTGTTTGTAGGTTTGAATAGTTTAAAAATAAAATTCCTTAATGCAAAGGCGATGAGCTATCTATCATCACTCTTAACTGGAAATAATGAGTGGGCTTGAGATTATTACAAAAGTATGTATGTATGTATATTTCGCTGTAGGCATTTTGTGCTTTGTCCTTTAGGATATCAACAAATTCCATTAATTCTAAAAAAAAAAAACTTTGAATACTCCTTTCACCCTCACTAACTAATCTATTTGAAGTGCTGTGATTCCGTTGAACGAATACTCATTAATCGTCCTTGGCATCGAAATCGTTGACTCAGCAATCATTTTGTGTCATCATAAGTTGTCGGAAATATTCAACGTCATCATATTGAAGTTTAATTTTATTAATTTAATGTTTGACGTTGTTTTTCATTTAAAATTTTCCTGCTATTTCTTGCCGCCAGGTAGCTGCACTAAGCTCAGTAGCTCAACAATTAATTTACCCTTTTGCTCCTGATGACCATTTTGTTTTCTCCTTTCTTACCAATTTTTTTTTTTTAGTATTCCGTCATTTTCACAGCTTATCCTTTCCATCTTGGTTAGATGTAATGGTTGGAGTCATCTAAAGACCTCCTCAGACCTTAAGAAAGTGGAACCGCGTAACGCGGCCCCGTGCTGCCAGCACCCAGCTGCGCCTCCAGGCTTCACGGCAGTGCCTTCAACACAATTACCCACTTTGGGTAACACGCCCCAGGCCTCTACGGCCTAATGGAGTTCCCCCTACGATGCAAGATCTATACATAACTCCCTCACCCCCCGAGTTACAAACGTCCCTACGAGATTTCTGACTCATACAATTTAACTGCAATGGACTCCAAAGAAAGTTCGACGAGATAGTCGACTTAATGAGCTGGGAGCACCTGCCAATAGCTACGATCCAAGAAACAAAACTGAGTGCCCACTCAGATCGTCTAAGGCAATATCATAAGAAAGGATCGCGATGGAGATCATGGTGAAGGCTTCGCGTTTATTTTACATAAAACCGTGCAGTATCGTCTTATCGACAGCGACACGGACCGCAGGGATACTACCGTAGAATGTCAGAGCATAACTATCCGCTCAGGTGCTGTCGAGCTCGAAATATCCAGTTACAAGTTGTCCAGGTGGATACCGTATCTGTGGTGGATACTGGTATAGGTGCGCTACTCAGAAGCGAAAATGGTTTGGTTTTGGGTGACTTTAACGTGCATCGCGATGTTTGGCATTCTTGCCTGTCAAATGATCGTGGAGGAATGGAACTGGTGGATCAGATAGACGATTCGGCATTTTGCACAATGAACAATCAAGCCCTACCAGGATTGTGGGCAACTGCCATAGCTCGCCTGATATAACAATAGCTAGCACTGGTCTGATAAACTGCATAGATTAGCGACCTATGCTGACGATCATTTGCCTATACCACCGGATCTTTGTTAACTTTAATAAAGCTAACTGCTCCAGCTTCACGGAATCTACTGAGAACGCCTTCAGTGCTCTCCCCACTCCCACCAACGTCACCCAAGGGGAAATAACATTACGTAAAATTGTCGTGTCTGATGCTGCCGGCTTCATACCAGCTGGCCGAATAGCGGAAATCCGCCCACACTTCCCCACCGATGCGGCGGTTTTAGCGACAAGGCGCGACACGCTACGCCTGGCCGATCCCTGAGATCTCCGCATTGGTGAACTCAATACTGAGATTAAGGTCCTGTAATCTCTCTTCTGGGGTAACCAAGCTTTGGGCTACAGTCAAATCGCTGTCCGCTATTCCGACGAGACGTGATGATCGGGTGGAAATTTCATTCGGTGATCACGCCTCGTCGGACCAGAAGAGGTGCGCTAGCTACTTTAGCCGATTATTTACACTGCACCTTTCGGTTGACAGAACGAAAAGGCAAGTGACTCGCTGTCTGCGCAAACTGCCAAACACCAGCGCGACGCTTAATTTCTCCAGGGAAGAGGATTAGGGGTTATCGGGAAGGCGAACGCCTCCAAATCCAACGACCCCGACGGAATACGCATGCTGATGTTAAAACATTTGGGACCAGCGGGAACAGACTATCTCACCAAGGCTGTCAATTCGACTTATACCATTGTAATTATACCCGATATGTGGAAACTGGATAGAGCCGGGGAAACCTGCAAACAAAGGAGAGCCTTATCGCCGATATCTCCTCTTTCCCCAGTAACGAAGACAATTGAGGTCTTGCTGTTCCCGTCCCTTACATACCATCTGTGCTCAGCTACATCTCAGCGGCTTCCGGAAAGTGCACAGCACCACAAGAGCACTTAACGCCATAAAGACTCAGATAATTCTTGGCCTTAACCAAAATCGACCCTGTGCGCGAACTTTTCTAGTAGCACTGGACCTGTCGAAAGCTTTCGACACAGTCAATCATGCAGTGCTACTATCGGACATTGAGGATTACTCATTACCACCTAGGTTGAAGAGGTGGACCATGAATTACCTGAGTGGTCGACAATCATCGGTTGACTTTCGAGGTCAAACTTCAAAGCTACAGAAAATTAAGCAGGGGGTTATGCTGTGTAAGCAATATCTGTTGGGATGCTACCGTCGGGATCATCCCAACAGACACTTATTGGAAGCTGCACCACCACTTAGGCACATCAGGAAGGGAGTACTTGACTACCGCGACTCCGTACAGCAATACAGACAAGACCCGCTGGGAGAGTCCGTTAACACCTTTGTGAACTCTATTCCTGTGAATGGTGTTCTCGGAGTCCAATCACCACCCATAACTGGCAAATTAAGGTCTGAATATTGTAGCAAGCTACCTATCTAGACACGACACTGACATACCCAACACATGTCCTGCATGCAACGAATCCCCGCAAAACACTAACCACCTCTTTGCATGCCCACTTAACCAGACTCACCTAACACCCATCTCCCTCTGGTCCCAACCCGTCGAAACAGCACGTTTCCTGGCCCTTCCGTTAGACTACATCGATGACTAAAACTGAATCTACCTGATCCTAGGCGGGATTGGCCAGCTGCTACCATAACAAAATCAACATAAGTGTATATATAGAAGTGAAACCAGGTCGTCTTCCACCTGATCCTTCCAACGGAGCGGAAGTTCAAATATGTAGTGCTTTCAACCATGCGGACGACAAGACCTACATAGCTAGCATAACCGCTGCCCTCGTCCTCATTTGCTTCGGTTCTTTGCCTAATCTGAAGAAAGCAGAACTAACGGTGCGGTTCTTATGGCCAATGACATAAATATCATCGGCATACGCCAACAATTGTACACTCTTATTGAAGATTGTTTCGGTAAACTCACAAAAGCCCCAAAATAAATATGATTTCAAACAAAATTACCAACAAAATTTTTTTAAATTACGCAATTCCCATCAAAATGTTAACCAAAACTTTAACACGAAAAAAATTCTAGTTTCAATTGCCACAAGCAAAAATTCCAACAAAAAAATTATAAGCAGAAAATTTTTTTTCAGAATATAATGCGCAGAATAACTCAAATCTTAATCATAATAAGCTAAACTTCCATTAACAAAATGAAACTTATAACCGTTTTATACTATCATAGTCAATGGATGTTTATAATGTTTTCAAACGTTGAGCTCAATAATTCAAATTTTAATCAACAAAATCGTAACCCACAGGGAAATTTCGCAACAGACTCACTATTAAGCCCAGGTATTTGCCAACCAAAATAGATTCATCTTCCCATAAAAACCTTCAACAAAAGATTTACACAGATCAAAAGGCTCCTATATCACAATGTTTTAAAGAAACTTTAGACATTATGTGATCTAGGTGGAGGTACTTTTTTCAATTGCCTTTTTTGACAGATCACGCGAGAGTCGTGTCAAGCTGTTATGTTATTTTTGTTCAGTATTGCTCGGCATTTCATCGTGAAAAGACTAACGCCTGAACACCGTTTACAAATCAACGAACCTTATTACGAAATTTCACGTTCTGTAAAAAATGTGTTTCGCGCGCTTCGCTCAACTTATGGTTAACATAATTGGCCTACTGAGCATACTATTCGCAACACCTTTACCCACCTTGAGACCCAGCATTCATTATTGGATAATATTCGACCGAATAGACCACGTCCAGCACGCAGTAAAGAAAATATAGCAGCCGTAGCTGAGAGTGTACACGAAGACCGTGGAGAGTCATTCGCAACAACTCGGACTGACGTATGGAACGACTTGGCGCATTTTACGTCGAAATCTTATATCGATAGTGTACAAAATACAGCTTGTGCAAGAACTGAAGCCGCTCGGCCTTCTCAAGCGACATTGCTTCGCTTTATGGGCTCTTGAAAAGTTCCAAGAAGATCCGACGTTTTCGAGCCAAATTTTATTCAGCGATGAGGCCCATTACTGGCTCATTGAGTATGTCAACAAGCAAAATTGCCGGATTTCGGACGAAGTGATTCAAGAATTGCCATTTCATTCAGAAAATCAATGGGTTTTAAAAAAACAGTGGTTTTTGGGCCGGTGGAATCATCGGACCATATTTCTTCAAAAATGATGCCGGTGAGAACGTAACCGTCAATGGCGACCGTAATCACGCCATGATAACCGAATATTTGATGTTTGAAATTGAAGCTCGTGATCTTCGCGACATTTTGTTTCAACAAGTTTGCCACATATCGCATCAATCAATAGATTTATTGAGAGATTACTTCGGTGAGCAGTAAATTTCACGTTTTCTGCTGGTCGATGATATCACACCTTTTAACTTTTTTCTGTGGGGATATGTAAAGTCTAAAGTCTATGCGGACAATCCTGCTTCGATTCAGGCCTTAGAGCAAAACATCACGCGTGTCATTCGCCACTTACCAGTCGAAATGCTCGCACGGGTCATCGAAAATTGGACTCAACGGTTGGACCATATGAGACGTAGCCGCAGCCAACATTTAAAGATATAATCTTCAAAAAATAATTAATTAATTAATTAGTTTTAATTTTCTGTTTTTTTTCTTTAAAAAAGTAGGGAACCACGAAAAGGATCACCCTTTATAGTTCTGTATGGTGCTTTTCCGTGATTATTACGACGGCCTAATTGACAATAGCCCGCTAAGACCATTAAACGCATACATAAAGAACCAGGACAAATGATACAATTAGGAGGATAGATATTACCAATTTTCTTTAAAAGCAAAGAAACCTATAACTATAAAAATAGTGCCCATCACTAAATCACTCAATTTTAGTCAAAAACGATGACATATAGCAAATTATAGTAAATATATTGAAGAATATAAATGGAAATATCGACCACCTACTACAATAGAATGCGGCAAAGCCAATTACAGCACAAACTTAAGTCCTTTCTCTTTATATCTTTTGGGGTAGTTCTGTGGTAATAAACTTTAGCTTAGAAAGTTTGGGTGGTTAGATAACCTCAATGAGTAATTTTAAGGCAGTTTTTCTCTCTTTTGTTACGGTGTTAATTCCAAGATAGGAGGAGCCTTGCATATTGCTCATAAGATGTTAGATTGAAGAATTTGAATTCTGTCTTGGTAGGTTGTATTTAAGTAAAAGTTTTTCGAAGGTTTTTGGGAATATCGCTATTAAGGTAATAGGCCTATATGAGTCTAACAGAGTTGGATCTTTGCCTGGCTTAGGGATCATAATAATCTCCGCAAACTTCCAAGATTTCGGAGAATAGTGCAAACTTGATATGCTATTAAATGTACAAAGCTTGTATTTTATTGCCACATTGAAGCTCTTTTATCATATCACAATTTTTCCTGTCGTATCCCGGATCTTTCTTTTTCAAAATATCATTGGTAATAATTTCCCTAAGTGCTTTAAAATTAAATTAAATAACATGTGAGTCTTCATTAAATTCTGAAAGAGAATTGGTTCCAATATTAGGATTAAATACATTAGAAAGTAGCGTGTCAAATAATATACCCTCTTCCTGGTCGCTTTGCGCCCACTCACAATTATTATCTCCTAGCGGAGGGTCGCAAATGACTGGACTTTTATAACTTTTAACTTTTGAAATTTATTATCGTTCTTCTGCGCCAGAACACTCTGAAGTTCTTTAAGCATCTATTGAGCTCATGTATTAAGGCTGGGTACCAAATCTCTACCAACCTCTCCTAAGTTGTATCTTCGTGGTCGCCAAACTTGTAATGTCTTCACCCTGGAGACTATAGAAACTTTGTCTCTTGTGGGTATTGAGCGGGCCGTACGTTGAGATTTTCGCTACCAATTGCAATGTTATGTTGTAAAGCCTTCAACTGCATTGTCGACATCTTCTATTGATTTAAGAGAGTGTGCGGTTTTAAATACGATCATATGAATTTTTTGTTTATATTCAAGTCAATTTATGAACTTATTGGTTAAAACTAATATTTATAATCACCTGCTGCTAGGAACTTTTAATTTTTTTTTAATATTGTTCACCATTTTTCTTAGGTGAACGTTTCCTTTTTACAAGGATGTAACGATCGATTCCCGTTTGAACTGTTGGTTTTTTTTAGAGGATTGCTTAAATGTTTCGCTTGGATTTCAGCTTGTTCTTTGCCAATCTTCGTCGTTGCAAAAGAAGCCTTAGAAGTGGGAGGGGGAGTTGCCGTAAGGGGCAATTGAGCCCATGAAGCGGTTGGTAAAGTTGTCCTTCACTACTCTCCTACTAGAGCAGGAGGCTTATCTTTTAATTCTTGTATTTGAAAATTTTAATGCAATTCGGAAAAAATAATATAACTTTTCAGGGAAAAATTTCGAAACCATCACCTCTACCCAGAGAAAAATCTCATTTAGTGGGAGTAATACAAAATGCTATGCCATTTCTTATCAATAAGACACTAAGTTAACATTCATCTCTGCCCATACGTTCACAAGATCGAAATTCTGAATCAAGTCCAAAAAATGCTCGAAAACAAAATAGTAATATGACATAGTAATTGTCCATACTCTGCACCCAGATGGATTGCAGCAAAGAAGGCCAGTAACAAAACAAAATGAAGGCTTGTCATTAATTACTGCAAACTTTGTGATATAACAATTGATGAAAAGTATCCGATTCCAAACATTGATTGGAGAAATTGGGAAGATGTCGATATTTTAGCACCATTGATCTTGCGAAAGGATTTCATCATGCCGAAATCAAAGAGTTCGACATTCCAAAAAATGACTTCAATGTTGAACGAGGATGTTATGAACTCCCGCGAATTGAAGACATTGTCAGCCACAATTCAAAGGCTTATGAACAATTTTTCAAAGGAATATATAAATAAAATTTCCTTAGTATACTTAGACGTCATAATAATTTTCCCCATTTCGAGGACAAGAACATATCAACTCAATTAATTTAATACTTCGTCGCTTAAAAGAAGCCAATCTTAAAGCTTAACTAAATAAAACTGAGTTTTTAAAAAGAGAAACAGAATCCTTAGGCCACATAGTGACACCAGCAGAAAAAAATGCAAACCCATAAAATAAAAAAATAAAATAAATGTGTCAAAAAAATTCCCATTCCTAAGACTCCAAAACAAATAAAACAATTACTTGAGTTGACTAGATACCATAGGAAATTTATAAACCTAATAAACACACGTGACCCAATATGTACTGCATGCCTGTTTTTCAAAAAAATTTACAACAAACAATAGTAACTTCGCATTAGGCGCCGTTTTCTCACAGGACAACCACACAATTTTCTGCGCCAGCCGCACAATTATCACTTTAGAGAAGAAGCTTTTGGCACTCGTCTAGGCAATCAAATGTTTCAGACCTTCCTCTTCGGGCGAAAATTCATATTTATATTAATATATTTAAAAATCAATTAATTATAATGAAATTAACATCTGGAGCAGGAAGGATAAATAATCAAATATTAAAAAAATTAAGGAAAAATAGACTAAAAAAATTGATAGTGAAACCGCAATTTCTTTGCTAAGAAATCATTTCAACCCAAATCATATAAATGTAATTCTAATTGAAAACGAATTACACAATACTCTAAAAATTATTTATAAAAAACTGTTCTCAAATATCGACAAGTTTACGATCATAAATGTAGAATAAATAGACGTAGACGATAAAAATACACTAACAGAAATAATTAAAAAAGAACACTTATGTAACAGTAATAGATGTATACAAGTAGTTTAAACAGAATTAAAAAATCACGTTCACCCAACTACAGTAAAGGATAACATAATTATATAATAACAAAAACTACCAAAAGAACCTTTCAACGAATATACGATACATATGTATTTTACAGTATAGGAGAAAACTTTTTATGGTGTTAATCGACCAATTTACAAAATTGGCAGTAACCTATAGTATTAATGGGAGAAGCTGGACATAATTTAAGACTAAGTTTCTTGAGTATATTAACACGTACGGAAAAATTCAGAAAATAATCGTAGACAAAGCTATACCAATACAAGTATTTCTTAGAGGAGAAAATATCCATATACTCGTACACTATACTTCAAACAGCAACCACACCCTGGATATATTGGACCAACTTTTGTTTCTATACCAGCTCAGTGCGGCACTTCCATACTTTGTGTTTTACCGATCGCAATCGCTACACAAAATTGCAAGTGTGCAATAAGTTTTATACTTGTATATAGAAAATATGTGAAAGTAAAATTGATTTAGTTGTTGATCAAGGATGACTAGATACGAAACTCTTTATATCGTTAATTTTAACATGTAAATCCACTGTGCTTTATGACAATTTATTGATAATCTTAAAACTTTTTTGTGGAAAAACGGTGCGTCTCATTATTGACTAAGTGGTACTGAGGCTTCTTAAGCATCAGCTGTTCAAAGTTTCTTCATTTGGCTTTGTTACCAGCTAAAAGAAAATAGTCGGGGAACGCATTTATCAACATTTTAAAAGAGTTTCGTGTCTAATCATCTTTGTCGTTTATTTTCTCAGGCAAATTGAACAAATGCTCATATTCAAATATGTTATATGTATGTATATTTATTACTATTAATACAAAATTTTATAATAAACAAGATATTATAACTCTTGACCAAAGCGAATTGTATTGGAAACTAAAAAGTTAATTGAACCTTTTGTTTGTATATATCGTAGTTGGTTTTCGATTACTCTTCATGGAGTACTCGCGTTGTTTGCAGGGCACTTCCAATGCAGACAATGAAGGACTTCACAACACTATTGATGCATATAAGACCTTTAATGATAGTAATGGAAATGAAAATATACAACAGCACAACATAAAGTAAACTAAAATTAAACCAATTGGCTTTCTGAATTAAAAATCCACGAGAATTGATATGAAAGGAAATGAACAAGCTTGTTAAAAAAAAATTGAAAATTATTTAATATATTAAATAGAGAAAAAATTGACGAAGGAGTAATAGGCAAATAAGGGATTAATTACATAAGGGAAATTAGAGAAGGCAAAATTTTTAAGAAATATAGGTTGATAGAAACTTCAAAAACAGATCATAAATACTACATGGCTCAAATGAAACTAAATATAAAGCATCAGGGTAAAAACAGTCCCAAAATAAAGGCTAAACATTGAATAGATCACTATACAACTTTTCAGATCACACATTAGGTTTTGATTATTACATTCCTAACAGCTACTAAAAACACAATCTATTGACATTCAAGACTTGCCTAACAATAATGGATATAGACGAGAGAACTAAAACTAATAGACGAATAAAGCAAAATCTTACACATTCTTAACACAACTGCCTACTAACTTCTAACTACTATCTGAGGCATTTTTGAATAAAGTATCCAATAATTTTGAGCTATTAAAATGGAAATTTGAAAATCTAAATTCACATTTTAGACAAAAATGAAGTAGAATAAACATATTAGGGAAAGGACTCAAATTTCTAGCTGGTACGATGGACAGTGATGAAAAAACCGAAATAAGTAATTCACTCAAATCACATTGTAAAAACAAAGAAGTCTTGATCAACACAATTATCAACCTAAATTTATTTTATTTAACAATTTCATATGCTTCCAGCTACGGAAAATTACCACATAAGTCATAAGCAAATTCTAATAGGTAATTATTTGAAAATATTTAAAAACTTTATGGAAACAGAATTACTACAAGAGAAGAAGAAATTGCAGAAGTATTTACAGGACAAGCTTACCAAATCAACAATGACATTTCACTTCTTCTGGTGATACTATGGGTACCATGACAATGAGCGCATTGTGCATTATACGTGGAAGCTACCTGTGTTTTAACAACAGTACGATTCCGCCAGGCACGCGATTCTATTGTTTGATCAGTACACAATCTGTGAGCTCTTCGCTCAAGAAATTTCAATAAATCATCCAAAAGTGGAATGTCACTCGTCGAACAATTTATAGACCAGTCAAGTCAATCATCCCATTTGTCCACAATTGCAAGCAAAGATACCGATGTTTCTATCTTTAATAAGAGGCTAAGAGATCACACATGTATTTCCGCAAACCGATTTTTATTGTCGTAGCATTTCTTTAATGCACATCATACCAAAGGAACATCTTTTGGATTAATGATTTATCGAAGCTTTCCCAATTTATAATCTTCTGGGTATTTCGCTTTATCCACAAAAGTTTCAAATGCGCCCTTAAAAGCAAGAAAATTACTCATTTGTCCATCGAACGAAGGAATCGCCAACACACTTTATCCTTTATGGCTTCCATAGTTTCCAATAACGCATAATGCGGTGCTAACTCATCTTTGGCAGCTCAGCTTCGCCTACTAGATGATAATGGTTATCAGTGCAGCGCTGAAAATTATACTCCAATGACCAGTTGAAAAACTTTCAAGCTCGAAAAATTATTACTGTACTCACAGGAGGCACCAAAAAATAATATAAGCGAAATGAAAATATATAGGAGATGAGTTTTGTTGAAGAACTTTATTAAAAAGAGGAAAGTTTTTTACACACGACTTAGCTTTTATACAAAAGATTTACAATTATATGCTATGGTTATTGAATAAATGTCAAATCATATAAAGTAGAGACTCGATACTCGATATGAAACTACAAAAAGACCAAATCTTTCTTCAAAGTACGAAAAATATTTTTGTAGGAAATTTATTCCATATTACGGAACTGCCCCAATATTTTTTGTTTAATAACTGGTCGCTAGTATGTATAAAATAGTTTTTTTTTATCTTAGAACTAGTGTAAATATAACTTTTTTAATTTTCTTCCATTTTCCGCCTAATTCTAAACGTTATACATAATTAACTTAAAAACTCAAGCAAAATTACCTAAAATATTTAAAATTTTATTTTATTTTTTATTCACCCCTTTGATAACCATGTATTTTTTTCACGATTTTTGATGTTATTACATATTTTCAATTTTCATTGCAAGGCGGTTTCATATTGTATATAATATATAAATGTGTATATATACATATAATTCAAAATAGGGTGACCATAATGCATGTTTTTTTAAGTTAAAGATTTTGATACATATGCTACAAAAATATATATATATTTTTTGAAAAATGTTTACCACTAAGTAATTACATTGAAGTCATAATTTATGATAAATAAATGAATTTGTAACGTTGAAATTTAAATATGACTATATAAATAATTTCAAGTTGTGAAATGGGTTAAGCCTTAAGTTTGTCGTATGGTTGGATTGGCGATACAAAACGTATCTCACTATGGGTAAGAAGAGGAAGCGGATATCTATGGCTTCCTGGGGTTTTGGCCGATGAATAGTTTTTTATATATGCGTATAGCCAGGAGCTGGAGTTTGGATGGTGAACAAGAACCACCTCAATACGACGAGCTTAGTACCAGGATAATCCAAGCACGCATAGCTCAGCCACGTCAAGGCTCGCAATGGCTTTATTACATCATTTCACTCCGAAGTCCAATCGAAAGTCATCCGAGTGGACTGCACACGATGAACCCGGGAAAGAGCTACTTCACTAAGACAATGCACCGAGTCACAAGTCAGTGGTGCATCCACCATATTCTCCAGATCTGTCCCCAGCGACTATTTCCTTTTCGCAGGTCTCAAAATAATGCTCGCTGGGAAGAAATTTTCGTCGAATGAAGATGTGATCGCCGAAACTGAGGCCTATTTGGAAGCAAAGCACAAATCGTACTATGAAAATGGAATCAAAAAGTTTGAAGGTCGCTATAATCAGTGTATCACCCTTGAGGGAACTATGTTTAATAAAGGAAATGAATTTCGCCAAAAAAATGTGTTTTACTATGGTAGGCCGGGTTGGCTTTATTATCGTTAGTTATCTGGATTCAGCAGCGGAACGAGCATTCGCAAGGAGGCAACTCAAAAAGTTTCTTTTTCTTCTATGCTGACCGACCAGATTACGCATTTTGTTGTTGTTATACCTTCGTTGCGCCACCCACTCACCTTAACTTCGCCCGAGAGTGCACCGGTAGCAACTGGATCTAGAATCACATTGCTTGGCCGTATGGGAAGTGCCAGTCAATTAATACAATGCTGGAGCACTCTCGCGCAATCATAGCTGTCCTCAGGTGCCGTGGGGGGGGGGGGGGGGAGGCAAGACAGTGATGTATCGAATGTAACCTTCCTCTTAGTCGGAACTTTCATGTTGCAGTGTCTCGCCGTGATCTGTGAGAATACTGGACTTTAGTATAACATCGAAATAGAGTACATGAGTTGTTTTTCATGTAGTGAGATCAATACGTAGATGGTGAAGTGTCAATATTAGGGAGAGAGATGTTGCAGTGTTAATATTAAGGAGAGTAATAGGGTATGTGAGTATCCCACAACAGGCAGCAGACACACACTTTTGATATATTCGGGGTTTTTACTCCATGATGTTTTGATTTGCATCGACGTGCAGATTAGTTCTACGATCAAACCGCCGGCTGGCCGAAAGGCAAATTAACTAGGAAAGAGACGGCAACATCAACTCTGGTGGAAGCGCTTGTCTGTGATCTCATTTACTGTTTGTGCATCGTGTAAGTTTTACAGTGCAAAATGCACTTTTTCACCTTAGTTTTGAATCGTGGGATGTAATACTCTTGTACAATCAGTTGGATCCCTGCCTGCAGCATAATAGTATGGAGAAAATCTATAAGTAGAGTAAAAAATAAGAATCTCCTGAGATTAGAATGGGATGGGATGGATAACTGAGGGCTGCGTCGCTTCTTTACATGCAGTACGCCTCTGTTGTCGAGTATGGGAATTAATGTTAGCAAGGAGCCCTTCTTGCTGATCGTATTTCATGCTTCGATCTGAGCAATCGTTTCACCATAGTCCCTTCGTTTAGCCAGGACTATGAGTGGCGCCTTGGCTTCGTTTACTTCTTCGTGTGTTGCGATCGAGATGTTGTTTGATGACAATTTTTGGGAGTGGATAAAACGATACATATAAACAAGTAATCGCAGTGTTAGTGGAAAAAAGAATTATCTTTCCAATATGCTCGCAGACTCTACGATGTATAGAATATTTATAAAGCCATTCAGGGCCTTTCCACAACGTTATTGTTTCTACATTAGCGTAAGCACCGCTTGCGCCGAATTTATAAAAGCGCGCCATTCGCTTCTTTAGTTAGAAATACCAGACGAAAGCAGACCCTTCTGAACTACCTTTCAAACGAAGTTGCAGTCTTCCTCTTTCCTTCGGATCTAGTCAGCGTAGCCGCTGTCTTTTTATTCGCTGAACTATGTCAATACCGTTCGAAAAGCTCATCGTTCGATTGTCCGAAACCTCGTTTGATACCGAACAGCTCGCAGAGGTTCTTACAATTCTGACTGCGCTTGCGCTATTGTCCAGCGTCAGTTTATCGGTTGAGGTGGTATTTATCGATTTTTTTTCAAATACCTTCTTCAAGATTTTTGCGCATGTTGAATATCTGGACAATGATTGATTTACTAGGTCTAAAGCCACCATAATTGGCGCCATTATTATCGTATTATCGCCAGGACTTTAACGTGGTAGGTTAAGTTTGACGAACATAGAGTTAGTTCCCACATTTTGTTTGAATTTTGAACAAAAGCTCCTCCTATTTCAGAGACATAATAAGGGATTTCCCTAAGTGGATAAGTTACGAGGTTTTTGAATCCGACCTTTTTTGAGAACCTTGGTCTATTAGTGCTCTGATTTTTTGATATTCTCCTCCGAAATATCCTTAACTATTGTTTTTGTTAAAAAGATGGTCCCATCGCAGCTTGAGAAATACGTTGAAACTTCTTTGATTACCCTTATAGAGGGTTTCACTCGGATGTTTGGATGAACAGAAGTAAACTAGGTTGGGGTCCCAATCTTTTGTAGTGAGTTTTTGAGAATCGATAGTGGAAAGACATTTATTTACTGCCGGTTGCAACTTTTGCAAACTCTCACCGCTCTCTGAGTAAACGGATTGCAAATTAAGTGGAGTTTTTTGGCGGTTGTCAACTATGATTCTTGGGTTTTCATGTGAAAACTTTAATGCTTCCCAAGCAAGCGCAAAACATTCGTCCGTGAGGGGGTAAGGTTTATCATTAATAACTGTTTGACCTTTTGACTTGTACCGAAAATGGTACAACTTTCCAGCAGGGGTTAACCGTAAACATGTCTGAGAATGACGGCCAGTCTTCGTATTCAGCGTGGAAAACTTCTGAATCAAATGGTGGTACTTTGAGAAAAACTTCACTGGAAATTGGGTTCTGAGTTTTGTTTCGATATTGTGGGGTCGATTCACTGGAAAATTTTTAATGCTTCTAGAATTTGCGATTTCTAATTCGGACAGCTTTCAGAGCATTTGAAATATGTTTGTTCTACGGACTCGCTGACTTTGAGGCATACAACCATCATGAGAATTGCCTCATAAACCTCGATCTTTTTAGTATCAAAGATGAATTTCTAGAAGTTTGTTCATCTTGGTTAATGCTGTCTTCTTATCTTTTGGAATTTTGTTGAAATGAGTATTATTTAATTGGTAAAAGAAAATTAAATAAAACTTCAAAATAAAGAAGTTTTTTAATACATGTTTTTAAAATTATTCAATCTAATTTAATACTTCAAACAATTATATTGCTTTTAAAACACTGTACTTAAGTACGATATTTGTTGAGTTGCGGCACACTATCTAATTAAGCTCCCTTTATTTTTGTTAATTGCAGTTGTGGGTGATATATGTATGTATGTTAGGTATAATGTTTAAGCACCAAATTCGTTATTATTTGTACCGGAAAAACAGTAGCGAGAATAATGAGATGAAAGTAATATGTTTTAGAAGAATAGCTTTCAATATAAGATTTGGTACAGTTGACCATAAATTGGTTATGATTTTACATGAGCTACTACATATGTTGTATATATGCTGTTGAAAACGTGGCAAATTATTCTGCTAGCCTTTGACCGAATACTTGTCGCTTGGTGAATTGTGGTCAATGGTGAATTTATCAAGTCTAAGATCACTCTTATAGGGTCCAATCAGTTTGCTGACAGTGGGATTTAATCTTTGACATAATACGCTTGTTAATAAAGTCTTGTTTATTTGCGATATTGAGGAAACTTATCCCACGATAATTGATGCAGACGTGGGGTGCTCCATTTTTGTATGTGGTACTCCATTTTGTATGTGGTATAAAGTGAAAAGTTATCATCGATTGACGCTGCCGTTACTGATGTTTGTATCGCAGCAACCAGCGGCGATTTAATTTTTTCCCCCTAAAACTGACTCAGCTGATAGCTCGCTGTTTTTCAATGTTGTCAGTATTGAATTTTGTGAAAAAAAAATTATATAAACGGATTCAAAGATCAATCGTCGACAACATCAGAAGATCATGCCGCAGACCTATACTGGGTCTTACGAACCTTTATCAAATATACGAGAGTTTCCACACTAAAAAACGAAGTTTTTCAAGACTGAGGTAAAATTCTTAGGATTCGTAATATCGCGAGCAGGCGTGAAAAAATGCCCAAAGCAGGTTCAATACAAAACTATGAACGGCAGATCTTCCTTGGGGGGCTTAGGTCTTTATTAGGCTAGTCAAGCAATGACATGGTTCATTTAGGATATTTCTAGAATAGCGAGGTCCCTAACTGATATATGATGATGATAGAGAAAATGGAAAATTTGCTGCAGCTAAGAAGAAAAGTTCAATTTCATTTAAGTCCAAAAAAGACAATCACAATGATATCAAGGACTCTAAGAGATATTGATGAACAACTAGCAACTAATGAAAGAGAACAACTCGCAATTTTGTGGGCATTAAATAAACCTAAGAATTACACGGCGTAAGTCAAATAAACATTTTCACCGACCGCCAACCTTTCTCTTATGCGGTGTCAGATATAAACCCAAACACAAAAATTAAATGCTGAAAGTCCCAAGATTTATTCGTTTGGCTTCTTAATTGTCAGGAATTAACTCATCTTCATGAAACACAATGGTTTATTTTACAATTATTTTATTATCAGAGAGCTATTTTCCACTGTACACAGTTTATACATTTAAAAAAAGGGGCTAAAGCTTTTTTTAAACCTGACGATGAGCCAAATATTCCATTCTGACTGTGATAGCAGCTGCTTCTTCAATCTGCCCTTCGTATTTGGGATTTCCCAATATTGTAGTTACCCATTTTGGCAAAGATTCAACACCATTTGATGGAACTCTATCCAAGTTTGATTTTCCGTTATACTGAAAAAAATGGTAACCGATGTTTCTGAAAACAAAAATAAAATAAATAGTTGAAAACGCTATGCAGATCTTGGTTGATTATTTCTTTTCGGAAATGGACAAGAAGACCATAGAAATTACGGGAAATTGTCGGATTTCCTCGAAATTAAAATATTACCGATATCTAAAAAAAAAACAATTCACAAAGGTCACCCTAATCCAACTTTTATAGGAGACATATTACACCAAAGGTACTTTCTCACTTGCATTGACAACATTGCTGTTGTACTTTCTTATAGCTATTGAAGGGGATATTGACATTGATGTGAACCATATATACAAAATTAAACAATGTGCATTATTTAGTATTCGGAATGGAGTGTCTGTATTAAAACTAATATGACGATAGTTATTATGAAATATACAAATAAAGCGTAATTGTTTACTATGACTACGAATTATTATGACATCAGCAATGCAAAATTTTTAGACTAAATGGTAAAAACATCCTACATATAACTTAATATACAGATATAGAAACATACATGGAATAAAATATAACTCTTAAATAAAAAATATTGTTTAAGTAAATATATTGAAATTGGATAAAATGTCTAACTAAAATCGGCATGACCAATCAGAAAAGGTAAATACATGCTTTTCAACACTATTCACTTTCTAAACACCGTAAAGGTAATATTGAAAAGTTATTTTGTTATTTTCGGAAATTGCTTCCGAAAATCAAAATTTGCAACAGGCGAATTTATAACAGGCCTATCATATGCTTGCTTGTTCTTCCTTTCAATTATACAAACAAAATACAACAAATTCGAATTTTGACATTATGAAACTAATTTTACACAAACAAAATACACAAGGCAAATTGAAAGAAATCATTTTTTAACATTTCGAAAGTAATTTTACACATACAAATTACATAGGGTTTTGTTTTGTTTATGTCTTACTACTACCATGTGTGAATTTGCCAAGATTTTTATTATTATTATTATTATTGTTTTTGTCGTAATTTCGAAACATTTGAAAATATTAAAAATTATTCAAACATATTATGAAAACTGTCAGATTTTGTGTGACAACACATGTCATGGTGTGAAACCACAGTCGTTATTGTTGTTGTTGTAACCGCAGAAAAATTCCCCAAATGGGGCTTCGGAGAATATTACGGTAGTCAGAGTACTTGACCGGATAAAAATCCAGGTCGTTACGGTATAAATGCCTCTTACGACAGGCATGCCTTACCGCGGGTAAATTCTTGAACCCCTATCCCGTAGGGAGTACGAAACTACAGTCCATAACGACGGTTTTTCCTCTGTAAATTCCCACGCTAGAGGCAGGAATAAACATTTCGAAACCGTCATTGCCGTTACAGAAGTCTTCAACACTTGAGCATGATTCAATAATGGAATCATGACACATGAATATCAATTGTTTTGTTTTCATTTCTCGAATTTATTTCACATTTATTGAGCCGTAATTGTTATAGATTTGAAACTTACTTTTGCCTCCAAAGAGGGGCTAAAACTTATTTGGAGGAAGTTTCAAAGGAATGCGTTTAGCCGATCTCGAAATATATATGAAATGAAGATAACATACAAATAATTGTATAAATTTAAGAGTACGTTAGTCGAATCTTTAGAAACGCATGATACAATGAAGGTCATGGGTTTGAGTCCTCCATAGAGCAACATGCAAATATGTTAAAAAAAATTTGTCCCGGTCGACTGTAAGTAGGAAAAACATCAAGACGCACACAACAAATTGAAGGAAAGGATTTGCCAAAAATCATTTTAACAATTATAAAGCGCCAATTAATTTTCATCAGCTTCTATACCAATCCGGAAGCGAACCTTCTCATGTACGTGCTTTTCACTCGTTAAACTCTATCCAAGTTTTGTTTTAGGCTTGATCAGATTACACAGATACATTTTCAGATATATTTGAATTGTTTCCTTTTGTTAATACAAAAAATAGTCAAGCTTGAGAATGTCTATTATATTTTCTATTACAAACTTATAACTGTCCTGCAATGTGGCCTTTTTAGCACGTAATTATCTCGGCTTGTTTTAGTTTTGAGCGCCCGAGGATATTCAGAGAAAAACTTCTTAATATTTTGATGCTTTATCCTTAGTACATTACACAATGTCAAGCTTGAGAAAATCTCGAATTGAGCTTCCCTCAAACTATTACCCTGATGAAGGAAAATTTATTTCTTTTTATATACAAAGTGGTTAATATTATTTATTTAGCAAATGATTCCTAAAACGTACAAATTCGGATTTTCTTTCCTATAGTCCTATATGACTCGATTGCAGCTGTTCGATAGAAATTGATAACTGTTCAAGGCGTTGAACTAGTTGCAACATATTTTCTTGTGCCTTTACTGAATTAAAATCGTTGACCCTCTCCAACAAATACTGTTGTTGTTGTTGTAACCGCAAAAAATTCTCCAAATTGGGCTTCGGTGAACATTGCGGAAGTGACAGTCCTTGGCCGGATAAACATCCAGGTCGTTGCGGTATAAAGACCCGACTGTCACGGGAACTATGGATTTTAGTCGGCTCTTACGACAGGCATGCCTTACCGCGGGTAAATTCTTGAACCCCTAACCCGCAGGGGGTTCCAACGAATACTCTTCAGTAGCGGCCAATTCAAAATGTAGTTTAGCTAAGCTCTCTTGTTGCTCTCGTATTTTGGACATCTGCTCCATCGTACATCCGGAGCCTCTAGAAAATTCAACTTGATTTTTAATTTATTTCAACTGTGAAACTTACTCACCGAACGCTTCAATTTTCCCGAATGAAAATCGTCGAGAAGACCCAAAAGGGGTCTACCCATGTGCTTCACGTCTGGTACTTCTGAGACAAATGAGTGATGTTTAATTTGACGGTTGTCAAAATTGTCATGGTTTGCGCCACTATAGCCATTACTGGTGTTAAATAGAGCAGAAGGATCGATGCTGATCTCTTTTTCACGTAATACGCCCGTATTAATTATATTATCAGTTGCGTTATTAGTTTCTCTTTTAATTTTATTTTCCATTATAAAGGCATTATTATTACAGCATATTTCGCTGTTGATTTCTGTAATGCTGTTTGTACTGTGATCACTACTGCACATTTCGGCTTCTTTTTCACATAATACAATAGCATTACAACATAAGTGTGTTGTAAGTGATATGCAGAAATAATCATTATGTGGGCAAATAAAGATTATGGAAACAACAAACATAATTTAAATAAAATTAAGCATATAAAAATAATAAATATTATTAAAATAGAATAACATAAATGAATTGCAAACTAAAACAAATATGTATGTACCTACATATATTGTACTGAAATCAGTTTGAAAATTATTCGATATTGCACTGATGGAAAATATATTTAGTCAACAATTCGAATCACGATTACGCAAGTGTAAAAATTTTAAATTTGCGCTGCACAAATCGCTGGCATTTGTTATACAACGCAAAATACAAATGGAAGCGCTCATACCTAAAAGCTTAATTCTTTTAGTATTGGTAAATATATGCACCTACAAAATTCACGTCTATTCTTATTCAACTTCAGTTCTATTTATATCCGGACTCATTCTCTTTGTTTATTATCTAGTTATATAGCTCGCATTTACTATGAAGGTTAAATTTAGCGTCTGATTTCTGAATAATGAACAAATTTCAGTTCACGTATATTTCCGTATGGGCAGAATCAGATAGATATATATGCCCACCGTAAAGCTCGGGCGGAGGCAATAGACAAATTCAAATTTTCCATAACAAGTGAAACGAGCATCTCCCCATTAAATAATTTCGAAACTAGCTATGACTAGAGTGTAAGTAAATATTAATATAGAGTGGTGTGTATATGAATTTCATGAACAAAATCAAATTTAAAATTAATATAAGTTGCGAATTCAGACGACAAGGAGAAAGGAAGCTAGTCCTTAAATGAAAATATGTAAATAAGAATACATGCTAATCAAAATATGCTTCAGAACCCAAAACATACACCAGAAAATAGCACGAAACAGTGGCTGCAAATTTTGAAGAAAGTTTAATCTTTACCGTTGAGTATTTTGCGCTGTTGTGATTTGAAGGCTATTCGGTCGTCAGAGCTGCATTCACCCACGCTAGCACTATCGTTCAAATTCGGACGAGAACGCCGCTCATTAATTACGTGACTTTAGCAGAAGTTAACTGTCCCTTTTCTGATATGCGCTCTATGGAACAACTGGCCGAGTTTGTACTAAGAGTCGTTTCCCCACTCAACATATTTTTTATCTAAGAAAATTTAGATTGTTAAATGATTTCTTACTTTGTTTTTAAATATTACAATCATTTTTGGAATAGCGGGAGATATTTTCGTTGCAGACTTAGCAACTGATTGTGATACATTCGAATGGTTATTGGGTAATTGTCTAGAATAGCTACTTTTGTTAAAACGTTAATAAAATTAACAAAAAAACATACCAATAGATTCGTATTGACGCGAACATTCTTATAAATCGGGGGAAGTGCAATTTTCCAAACACTTTTTAAGTTATTAACAAAATTAGTAAAGAAATGACATATTGAACCTTTTTCCTGTAAATTTGTGCAAATTGTTGTTGCAGAAGGCTTTCATTCGAAGAAGCAGCTAACTTCGCTTTTGAGTTGATGAGCGCGACGCTTTAAAAAAATAACCCTGGACCGAACCAACACCGCCTCCGCCTTACAAAGTATTTGAACCCAAACCCTTTTTTTTTAATATTTATACCTATTTTAAATATTAATAATGAAAAGCTTTGGCAAAATTCCGCTTTTCGCTACTTTTAATGGAAATAACATCTTCAAACACCTATTACGAAAAAAAAACCATCAGTTTGGGTCATTTTTAGCAAAAATCGCACGTATTACCATTAACTCATTTGCATGGCAGCCCATTCGTCCTATAAAAAAGTTAGCTGCAGTTCATCTGATAGTTGTCTACAACAACAACTATTAAAGTTCTATACCTCTATAAAAAACACCCTATATTTGAATCAATTTAAAGCGATAATTGTTATTTCATTATATCTTTTGTTAATAACTAAAAATTTTGGAGGAAAATTTCACTCCTACCGATTTATAATTAAAGTATATTAAGTATTAAAGTATTTCACTACGATATTCCCAAAATAACACATATTATGAGTGCAACTAATAAGCATAATATTGTTACTTATTTTGTTAATAACTAAAAAAGTGTTTGGTAAATTGGTCGGCTGAGGTTTCCTCTCCGGTTCCGATGCTTATATTAGCCAAAATACTTTACTTATATTTATGAAACTTTCAAATGTGGTTACTATAGATGTTATTTATGTGAATTGGTTTTAGTTTTCATAATATTTTTATTCAATTGCGCATAATTTGTCGTTAAAAAATTTACTATTGTATTGCAAGTTTTTCATATAACACGCACACAAATGTTTTATATATGGTGTAAGGAAGTTTCTTTGATGTTTTTATTCACTATTTCACAGATTATCACATTTCTATATTATTTAATTAAATTAATAAAACCAATTTTACTTATGCATAACTTTTCTTTGACGAATATATATATATTAATATGAAAATATTGTACGAGTTGCAGAGTTGCATGACCACAGAAAAAAATTAATAAAATTGTATGGAAAAAATTTGGAGGATTTTTGTTATTAACTTAATTTTAATGGAAATACTGTTCAAAGCGAAGTCGGTGTCGGTCCGGTGGAGGGTTATTTTTCCAAGCGCGGGCGAAGGCCGCCAATTTATAAAGGTGTTTCACTTAAGAATACTATTCAAGATGAAAACGGTGTTGGGTTATTTTCCCAAGTGCGGCCGGAGGCCGCCAATATAGTGCGGCCAAAGGCCGCTAAGTTATAAAGGTGTTTTACTTAAGAATACTGTAAAATTTGTGTTTTTATTGTTTTTTTAGGAACTTTTTTTCTTACAGGTGGCATCACCAAAATTTATGGTAGTCGCTTTGATAAGCAAAAACTAAGGAAAAAATTCATATTTTTTGCAACGTTAACTTTAAATATCTCGAAAACTAAGGGTTTCTAAGTGGTTTGGTTTTCAGTTTTAGAATGGGGGGAGGGACCCCTACCCCCCCCCCCCTATCATTAGGGTTTCTCCTAGTTTGGGACCGTAAAGGAATTGTTTCCCAATTGGTTTTACCCCGATCTATAATTTGGTACAAGTTTCTGTCTTTCTACAACTTCGTCATTTGTCTCCATGTTTAACAAATCATCGAAAAATTTACTATGAAAAATATTAGCTCAAGTTGTCATTTGTAAACTAATACATTAATTGCAGTGTCAAACTATTGAATGCAATAAAGCCGATGGTAGATAGGACTATAAAACTTTGGGTTAAATTTCCAACTTTGCTACCAAAGCGTAAAATGCCAACCATAGCACACAATGAACATTTTTCCATTCAAATATTTCATTCAAAGGGCAAAAATATTTTTTGCAAAAAAGAAATTAAGCAAATATATTGAAACTAAAATCAGGCAATGGTCAACGCGGGCAAAAAAAAGGGAAATGGTCATCTTCTTGCTTTGCGTTGGCGCCAACGTTACTTATGAGAGTAATATCGTACAGTTGCAAGTATTCATCTTAGACGTCAGAGTCAACCTGTCACGCACGTGACACAAAAGTCATATCTATCACAGACTTAACGATTGTATCGATAGGCTGTATTAGTTCGAATACTATCGACCAAGGCGAATTTATGAAAGTGAGGGCAGGAGAACAAATACAAGGATTCCCGTGTAATTTGTTCTTCTTTTTTTGTGATTTTCAAAAACTTCGAAAATTCTTTGGCTTTCAAAACTGCATAACCTTCTTGATCCACTCCTTTTTCGCGTAAATCACAATTCTGAAATTTTTGGTATTTACAAAAATCAAATCAAATTCAACAATCAAACCAGAAACGGAAAAATAATATTGACAATTTCGTTGCTCAATGAATGAAAAAAGTTTAATTCGCTAGCATAGTAATTTCATGTTGTGTAATTCGCCCTGGTTTCAATGGTATGCAATTCCATTTTTCAATCATTAAAACTAATTAAAATAAGGGCTTCGTGTCGTTCCCACTACAGAGCGTTTTGACAGATATGTTCGAAGTATACATTTGTTTGAGTAAGTACACATAAAAGATAGATGAGGCGTGGTCAAACAAAATGTTATCAAACTTTAAATTTTTACACTTCAATTCTTAGCTTCACGGTATAGTCAGAGTTTCACTTGCCAAGAAAGGGGAGAGTTTTATGTGAATCAGCTGTAAATGGTACCACATTTCATAACCAAATCCACAATCGATCACTGGATTGTTAAATAAAAGTTGCCAACTCGATTGCAGTTTCCTAATTATAGAGAACTTACTCAACGTTTATTTATTACTCAATAAATAACAATTCGCTTCACTATTTAAAATCACTTATTTTACAACTCTCGCAGTCTTTTATTTGCACTACACAGTAGAGTTATCACCAAGGAGCTCGTTTTGCAACTGACAGGCAGCTTCGCCTTCATATACTACACAGATTGCTCGTATAAACGCCTGGAATGATCGCTACATTCACGATGCACGCTCTGGAACATTCTAGTTGTCGGCCTCTGTCTATTTCATCTGACATTCGTTTCGCATTTTCGCCAAAATATTGTAACGTTTTTCGTGTCTACCCTCGATGACTTACCAAATCCTTCGAGTCCGATCACTGGATTGCTAAATAAAACTCCTAAGATTTGTTCGTTTGGCCTCTTAATCGTCAGAATTTAAAATTAAGATTATTTTTAAGAAACATCCTATTTGCCAGAGCACACCAGGAATGTACGCGATAAAGACGGAAGAAGGTGAGTCCTTGTGAAATCTGCTACAGCGGGCTTATAAAAGAGCTCAAATTTGCATGGAAGGCTTTACGTCGAAAAGCAATCCGCAGGCTTTCTACTCGACTAGCACTCGTACTTTCTGAGAGCACTCATCGGCAACTTGATATAAGGGAGCTATGTTTTTCAACAGTATGAGAAAAAGAGCTGGTACGATGTCGAACTGTAATAGAGAAAAAACGGACTGCCTACCTCGCAACGTTGCAGTTGGCCCAATACGTGCGAGGTGGGATAGATACCGAGCGGCCGAAATATGTGAGCATTAAGTGCCTGAGAAGTTGCACGAAAAGGGTAGTTTTCGAAAATTCTATTAAAAGATTCGAAAATTCTATTAAAACCTTACAGAATGTTTCAAGACCGAAGCATACTCATGTAGGGACTCTGCTGAATGGCGGAGAAATCGATAACGATCGTATAGAGGTTCCATCACCCGACTATGATGAAGTTCGAATAGCTATTGCCCACTTAAAAAATAAAAAAGAGGCGGAAGACGATATCTTACCGGCTGATATACTCAACTACGGCGGCAAAGAACTGTAAAGGTGCATGCATCAGCGTCTTTGCATAATATGGTCGGACGACATCTGCCCGCCAAATGGAATGTGCTCTGCCACATCCAAAAAAGAGGCGCCCTACCTCTGTACCAATTCCTGTTTCCTCAATATCGCAAATAAACCTTATTAACTAGACTTTATTAGCTCTTAAATCCCACTGCCAGCAAACTGATTGGGCCTTATTAGAGTGGGTTTAGACTTGGTAAATCCACCATTGACCAGATATTCACCATGTGCCAAATATTAGAGAAGACTAGAGAGAAAATAATCGATGCACACCACATTTTCATTGATTTTAAAGTTGCTTTCGAAAGCACGATAAAGACTTGCCTCTATGCCACTATGTCTGCATTTGTATCCCCGAAAAATGTATACGGCTATGTAAACTGACCTTGGATAACACCAGAAGTGCATTCAGAATTGAGAGGGACCTTTCGAAAGCGTTAGATATCAAACGAAGCTTTGATTTCTTCAATTGAGGCATGTGATTTCTTCAATTTGATGTTGGAGATAATAATATGAGCTGCAGAGCTAAATAGACCAGGAGAAATCTTTAACAGGAGTGTGTGACTGTTGACGTATGTTAATGATATTGATATAATTGGAGTGGGCAATTAAGAAGTAAAGTAATCTCTCGACGAACCAAAGCCAAACTCTACAAATCCTCATCATTCGCGTCCTCATGTGTGGTGCTGAAACTTGGACGAGGTCGAAATCCGTTAAGTCGACTTTAAGAGATTTTGAGAGAAAAGAAGATTTATGGTCCTTTTCGAGTTAGCAACGGCGTATACGATAGACGGTGGAACGATGAATTGAACGAGTTATACGGGGACATTGGCTTAGTTCAGGGAAATAAGAGACAGCGGTTACAATGGCTAGGCAATGTCGACCCAGTAGATGAAAGCACACCATATTTGAATGTATAGGGTGCATCACCCGCTGGTGGAAGCGAAGGAAGGGGAAGACCTCCACCACGTTGTGTAATGATCAGGTTGAGAGCGTTCTGGTTAGCTTTTGATGATGCGGCTATAATCGCGTAGGCGGTTGCTACGCCAAAGAAGAATAAGAAGTGGTATTTTTTATTTTCACTTTGATTTTTCACCGAACCAAACTATTTCCAGTTGAAACTATTATGTTACTAATGACCGCCATTGTTTAATTCTATGGTGTCAATTCAATTTGACTGCATCGAAAGGATCATGTAAAGGGTGATACAAGTAGATTTACTTTTTTCAATTGCCTTTTTTTGAAAGATCGCGCGTGAGTCGTGTCAAGATGTCATGTTATTTTTGTTCAGTATTGTTTGACATTTTATCATGGAAAGATTTACGCCTGAACGACGTTTACAAATCATTCAACTTTATTACGAAATTTCATGTTTTTTAAAGAAAGTGTTTTCCGCGCTTCGCTCAGCTTGTACTATTCGCAACACTATCACCCATCATCATGAGACCTAGCATTCATTACTGGATAACATTCGACCGAATAGAACACGTCCAGCACGCAGTGAAGAAAATATAGCGGCCGTAGCTGAGAGTGTACACGAAGACCGTGGAGAGTCGTTCGCAGCAACTCGGTCTGACGTATGGAACGACTCGGCACATTTTACGTCGAAATCTTAAATTGAAAGCGTAAAAATACAGTTTGTGCAAGAACTGAAGCCGCTCGACCTTCACAAGCGACTTTGTTTGTTCAGTGTTGAGGCCCATTTCTGGCTAAATGGGTGTGTAAACAAGCAAAATTGCCCCATTAGGGACGAAGAGATTCAAGAACTGGCATTTCATCCAGAAAAAAAAACAATATATATGTGGTATATGTGCCGGTGGAATCATAGGTCCACCTTTCTTTAAAAATGATGCCGGTGAGAACGTAATCGTCAATGGCGACCGTTATCGCATCATGATAACCGACTATTTGATGCCTGAAATTGAAGCTCGTGATCTCCTCGACATTTTGTTTCAAAGAGATGGCGCCACTTCCCACACATGGCATCAATTAATGACTTTATTGAGAGAATACTTCGATGAGCAGATAATCTCATGTTTGGGGCCGGTCCGTTGGCCACCAAGATCGTGTGATATCACACCGTTATACTTTTTCATGTGGGGATATGTAAAGTCTAAAGTCTATGCGGACATAGGCTTCGATTCAGGCCTTGGAACAAAACATCACCCGTGTGCTCGAACGGGTAATCGAAAATTGGACTCAAGGGATAGACCATCTGAGACGTAGCCGCGGCCAACATTTGAAATAGATAAACTTCAAAAAATAAATTCCAAAAAATATATTTTCGAATGATAATAAACATTCCCGATTAAATTAGAATTTTCTGTGTTTTTTTTCTCTAAAAAAGTAGGAAACCTCGAAATGGATCACCCTTTATAATAATTGGAAATAACCACGACTGTTTGAAATTAAAATGAGTTATTTTATGGGGGTTTTCTACTACAACAATTATAAAAATATATTTATAAGTGTGCATGCTCGGTGTTGAAGCCAAAAATCTACAATATTTGTGAGCCACTGGAAGTTGTCGGTCACACTGATTTGTCAACAATTTAAACGGAAAACTAGATGTGAATCTTTATTTATCATTTTCGAATATATAAGTTAGAATTCCGCTTAAAACTGTGGGCACTTTGAGTACAACATTTTTGGATAATCACGGAATACTAAAACATTAGCATATTGACATAGGTAGTTTTTCATTTTCATATCTAGAACTTTTCATGCATATATTCAAATTTATATAACTTTTTATCTTTGTCTATATGGGATTATTCATTTACATATACTTACATATATATGTATGTATGTGTTGGTAATCATCTTCAACTATTACACCTTTTAATTATTATACTAATTTCAATAAATCTATTTTTTAATATTTCAACTTACTTTGTTATTTTCGTTTTTATTTATTTTTCCATCGTTTATCTATTTTTTGTGTGCCTTCAAATTGCTTGAGGTTTATCGGCGATTCATACAGCTTATATTTCGATATAATCAATCTGTATTCATACGACAGAAATAACAACGATATTCTAGTAAACAGTGAGGCTATTTTGGAGCAATTGAAATTTCAGTTGCAGAAAAATTTATTAATTAATTATATGATATATATTGTGACGAAAATACCAAGGACAGATGAAAGGAGCGGTAAGCAGCTGAACAGACAGACGAGTAGAAAACTGCGGAGTGAACGTTTAAAAGAGGAAAGCGGAAAATAACTGTGTGATTATAAAGAATTGTAAAATAAACGATTGTATGTAGTGAAAAGAATTTTAGTTTATTATGAAGTAAATTAACGTTGAGTAAATTGCTGAAAATTAAGAAAACGAATATAGTAATCCAGTGATCGAACTCGAAGGTTTTCTAAAATAATCGAGGCTAATAACGAAAATCTTTACAATATAATTAACATATCAATAATATTAAAGTCCTTTTAATTTCAAACATGATACCATAAATAATAAAAATATCTATATAATACTCTTAAATTTATTTACTCATCAGCTTTTTAGATATTTTTTTATTAACATAGTCACTCTAAGAGAATAAAGATTTTGTTTTTAATTCCTAGAATTTTTCTTGTGCAATTGCAGAACACGGAAGAAAATATTATTTTAGTTCGTATTTAATTGAATACCGAAACATTTCCCTTCCTCATCCCAATTCGTACAAATGTGATATATAACATCAGTATTACTTTCCTCACCCTTAAAACTGATTTGGTAGAATGAACACTAGAATATAGGCATCATTACTTCAGCAGCAATAGAAGTGTTGACATGCTTCTTGAGTTAGTTTTTTATATTTAATATTAATGTTTGAAATTTTATTTTTATGAAATGCTTTAGTTACATCGATGGTATTTGTAAGTCTAATTTTCTTCAGGAATAATTTTTTAAATAATAAAATCAAATTATAATAATTTGTTTAATCGAAACCAATTCAACGAATGTTAAAGCGGTACAATTTCTATTTCAATCAAATCAACAAAAAGACATTCTCAAAAAATAAAAAAAAATTCCTGTGCAGGTTTTTTAGGTAACCAACTTTTAATTGCTGGATTGCTAAATAAAACTCCCAAGATTTGTTCGTTTGGCCACTTAATCGTCAGGAATTTACTCAACGTTTATTAAGTCTTTAATAATTACAATTCTTTACTAAACGCAATGGCTTATTTTACAATTCTTTATGGCACACAATTATTCTCTGCTTCACACAGCTTATACGTTTCTAAAACACACAGCTCACAGCAATGTTAAATCCACTTCGTCTTCTACTCGTCTCTTCTTGTGATAGCGGCTGCCGATCTTTTTATACATGAAGATGACTCAAACATTCTGTTCACGCGCTTAAGAATAGGCTGATTATTCGTTTGCCTGCGGTAGCTACAGCCGCTCGGTTTATCCTTAACGACGGGAATTTCCTTTACACTGTGGAGCTTTTTTTTGTCCTTGGTAAGGGTAATTTACATCATACTGCCGCTTCTATTGTCTCCACTTTTTATGTGGAAATCTCGTCATACTGCTACTACTTTTGTCTTTCCTTTGTATTTGGTATTTCCGTTACACTGCCCTCCACCTAAGTCTGATCGTCCCGAGACGAGACATCTTGTCATTTCCGTACGTATTTTCCTTCTGCTACTCGTTCTTTACCAGGGGCACATCATTTCTCTTGTACGTATGATCGTGGCCAGTACTTAGCAGTAACTGCATATTTCCACACTCCATCACTCTTTTATTAAGGTCGATCTTCATTCCTTAACCAAGGAGAAAGTCCACACCAACTATGACTTCATCTAAAATTTCCCCTACTAGGAACTCATGTAACACTGTCATATTCACGATATTGAACTTACAGATGGATTTTCCCAGAACCCTGGCGTCCTCATCAGTTACTGTTTTCAACTTAGCTCTATGCAATGGACTTATTTCCTTGGTGATCAAGTCGGAACGAATGATGGAGTTTGATGCGCCCGTGTCCACAGTTAGTACTCGCTCATGTCCATCCACATATCCACTGATAGTAACGTTGCTCGCTTTTTTATCGATTTGTCTCGTAGAACCCATATTACAATCGCGGGCGAAGTGTGTCTAAAGTTGTAGCAAATCCTGGTTCATATCAGTTTGGTGGTTTTCGACGTTTCCCAGATTCCTTTCATCACATCTGGGCTTTCAAACTTCGCACAGTTCGCTTTGTACGCTGGTCTGCACAAGAGCGCGGCCGCTTCCTGTGTCTGAGCATATGAGACAGGCTCAGCAAATTCTGGCTTTGGGTTCGCATACGCGTCTCGCCTTCTATAATTGGCCCTTATTTCGCTGATAAACCTCTGCATTTTTATCCTCTCGAGGTATTCTCCAAGACTATCTCCATAACCCAAATGAGCTAGCCTCTCAATCTCACAAGCAAATTCCTGCAGACTCTCGTTGAACTTCTGATAGCGGTTCTTTAATTCCATCTGATAGATTTGTCTTCTATGCTCGCTACCATAGCGTCTTTTCACGGCTCGCATTAGTGACTCGTAGTCATCTCTCTCATATGCAGGAATTATCTGCAAAATTTCCGCTGCAGGTCCCTTCAAAGCAACGAATAGTGCAGCTGGCTTTTCCTCCATACTCCAGTTATTTGCTCTAGCCGTCTTTTCAAACTGAAGCTTAAAGATGTGGAAAAAGATGGTGCCGTCAAAGGATGGTGCTTTTTATCCTAGGGGTGCTCCTCGAAATGCTTGGACGATTCAAAAGCGAATCGCGGACACGACCTTTCAATTCGTTAACTTTGGTCTGAAAGAGCCCCTCCATTTTATCTAGACGCTCTTCGATTTTGTCTTGTCTCCCTTTGAGTTCTGCGCATTCTTTGCTAACACTCTCCTAAGTCTGTATTAGCTGGGATGAAATTCGGGCTTCATGGTCTTGCATTTGCGCCGAAATGTGGGCAGTGATTTGTGACATGTTGGCATCCTGTTCATCCAACTTCTGTAGCAACTTGGCATCCTGTTCATCCAACTTATCTGAAATGTTGGTATTTATTTGTGACATTTTGGCATCCTGTTCATCCATCTTTTGTGACATCTTGGCATCCTGTGCATCCAACTTTTGTGACATCTTGACATCCTGTGCATCCAACTTCTGTAGCATTTTGGCATCCTGATCATCCAACTTTTGTGTAATTTCTTTTGTAATGTTGGCATTCATTTGCAAAATTGCAGCCAGTAACGTGTTCATGTCCATACTCGTGGAAGCCTTTTGCTAAACCTTGGTTGCTGACTGCTCTGAATCTTTCATAGTCTCAACAGCCTCTTCCTTCTCCATTTCTTCCGTGGATGTTTCTTCGTCCTCACGACGGAATTCATATTCGCTCAAATCTATGCCTTCCGCTTCCATAGCTTCTCGCAGCCGTGATTGTAGATCAGCATTATTACCGGTTGAAGATAATCCTCGCTTCGCTAATTCCTTTTTCAGGGGTAGTATCGTCAAATCCTGAATCTTGACCATTTTCGATTTTTGTCCGCAATTTATTTAGCAATCCTACTTCTGACACCAATTGTAATGTTATTTGTGGCTACCCTCGATGATTTCCCCAAATCCTTCGAGTCTGATCACTGGATTTCTAAATAAAACTCCCAAGATTTGTTCGTTTGGCCTCTTAATCGTTAGGAATTTACTCAACGTTTATTAAGTCTTTAATAATTACAATTCTTTACTAAACGCAATGGCTTATTTTACAATTCTTTATGGCACACAATTATTCTCTGCCTCACACAGCTTATGCGTTTCTAAAACACACAGCTCACAGCAATGTTGACTCCACTTCGTCTTCTACTCGTCTCTTCTTGTGATAGCGGCTGCCGATCTTTTTATATGTATATACATGAAGATGACTCAAACATTCTGTTCACGCGCTTAAGAATAGGCTGATTATTCGTTTGCCTGCGGTAGCTGCAGCCGCTCCGTTTATCCTTAACGACGGGGAATTTCTTTACACTGTCGATCTTTTTGTTTGTCCTTGATTAGGGTAATTTACACCATATCGCCGCTTCTTAAGTTTTTTTGTCCTTGGTAAGGGTAATTTACATCATACTGCCGCTTCTATTGTCTCTACTTCGGATTTAAATTTATATTTTGAAGTATCTAAAATTTTATTATTCTTGAATTTTAATATTTGGAGTTTTTTGTGTCGTTCATTCACCTTTTCCCTTTCGAACTGATTTGTATTATTATTTAGTTTAACTGAAAATAACCTATTTGAAGTTTGGTCTTTCACTTGACTAAGGATCGATTTGGTTTTGCAATTTTCTTTTCAAATTTTTTTTCATAAACACAAACTCTATTGAGTTTACTAATGAAAAATTATTATTGTATTATTAATTAATTAAATGCATCAAGTTAAATTTTAACCGAATTTGGATAAATTAAGCTTATTACGCAGAATTTATTTTGATCTGAGTTTGGTTAATTTAAAAGTTTTAAAAATTGTCTTGTTTTGAAAATATTCTTTTAATTTTTTTCACCCGTAATTTTTGAGGCTGGATTTTACTTGAATTTGAAAGTTCTGAATTGGTTAACATTTTTTTTTAGTTTGTGCTATTTCGGTTGTGTTCTTCTTCTTTTTTCTTCACACCAATGATGCAGTAAGTGAGAGCCTGGAAACGAGTGGACGAAAACAGGGGGTTTTCAGGACACGAAGCGCAAGCTAACGTGAAGTGTAACCAGAGCTTTAAAGAACCAAGTAGTTGGGTAAAGTTTTATCGAAATTGGCTTCGTTCCTAACGACTATTCGAATTTGTGGAATCGCACAAGGCTTTTAGCGTCAATGTTGTGCTCTTCTTTTTTTCTCTTCACACCAATGCTGCAGTGAGTGTGAGCCTGGAAACGAGTTGATGAAAACAGGGGTTTTGCAGGACACGAACCGCAAGGTAATGTGAAGTGTAACCACAGCTTTAAAGAACCAAGTAGTTGAGTAAATTTTTTTCGAAATTGGCTTTGTTCCTAAAGATTATTCGAATTTGTGAGATTTAGATCACTGTATGAGTAGGAAAATATTAAAGAACGGAGTATAGATAGAATGAATGTAGATTCGAGGAACAGGTTGGAACCTTTACACCATACATCTCCTTTCCGCTTAATGTTTTGTCTGAAGTGTGCTCTTTTCGTTTATCATTATGTTAAATTCCACTTGACGTCCGAAAGGAAAATGTGTTTGTCCAAGTTCCATGATATTATTTATTTTTCATGTGATAGTAATTAGTCCCTCTGTGAACTCTTGCTAGCCAAAGAAGATCGCGGAAATGTGAAAGAAACAAAAAACGAAAAAACAAGATCAGCAATTACAAAAAAGATTTTGAGGAGCCGCGTAGACGCATATTTTGTTAAATTAATAGAGTATACGTAAAAATGTAAAAAAATGAGGGAAAAACCTCCTAATCGAAGATCTGGGCATAAGGACGGACAATGTGGGAAGAACAGTGGTGGTAGGAGTTATCATGCCATCTGGGATAACGCGACCAGCGATTTGGAGCTTTAATAATTCTAGGACTTCAGCATGAGATTTATATTGGTGCAGACGGCGGAACAAAGAGCTGTACGAGTTACACAGCGGCATTGGCATAGTTCAGTCACTCAAGAGACAGCAGCTACGCTGGCGTGGTCACGTCGTCGGAATGGACGAAAACATTCCAGCTTGGAAAGTATTCGATGCAATGCCCGCTGGTAGAAGCAGAGAAAAGGAATATCACCACTACGTTGTAACGATCAGGTGGAGAGCGGCTTGGTTTCGCTGGATATTTCCAACTGGTGCCAAACAGAAGGAAAGACTGATTCGGCTTTAATCGCCTAAGCGGTGCCCACAACAAAGAAGAAGAGGAATGGATGGTTCTCTTCTTTATAAGAACCAAATACATATACGAGGTGCTAGTTAGAATATTATTTTTTTAATAAAATAAAAACCAAATAAATGAAGGTAAAATTATTGTTTTTAAAAATTTTCTCAAATTTTTTATAAGGATAAAATCAAATTATAGATAGCTTACAAAATTTGCATTCATTAATCTTAAAATGAATCTGATAAACTTTGGGGATTACTGTGGCCGCACAAAATCCCTTCTGCAATTTCCTACTTTATTTTCTTCTCCATCTTCAATTGCATCGGCCATATGCAAAAAGCTCATTTTGTAAAATTTTTTGTCAATTAAATTAAAGGGGAAAACCAGCAACTTTTGCACAAAAACTAAAATTATAAATATTAAAATATCAACATTCCTAACTTCCAATCCCTCAATGCAGAACGTATGGTGTGCACTCAACTGCTACCACATTTCCGTTTAACCGATACCTTTCCTATTTAATTCAATCGTTGGCATCATTCAATGAAACTTAATAAAATTACATTTGCTTCCTTCTTTGTTAGTACATCACACTTATTATATATGGTATAAATATATTTTTATATTACTTAATATTTAATTTTTTTTGACAAAAATTCAACCATACGTCCGCAAGTTATAGGTTTTTGTTGCTTGCTGATTCTTACTGTCTGAAATTTTCCCAGCAGGAATTTGCAAGTTCTATCTCAAAACTGTGATCTCCCGTTGTAAAGTTTATTGGATATTTGTCTCAACGAACGCCGTTCAGTAAAAATTTATAGCAATTATTACCAGTTCTCATTAACCAGCTGGTCACCAAAAAGAACTATTGTTGAATTTTTACATTTCGGATCTGATTTGCTTTTTGTTCGATTTCAGATCCGTATGTTTTGTAAGCCATTATTTAATGGTTGATAATGGCAACGATCATGATTTTGTAAATTGCTGTGTTATCATATGAAATTTTTTATTAAATCTATAATTATTGTACAAATATATAATGAAATAAATATTGTATTATTTCCTATTTTCAGGCGAGAGATATGAACTGCAAAGGCCTAATAGAAGATTAGAGGTCATCGAATGAAAGTTTCAAAATAGTTGCTGTAATAATAACAAGTCCTTCAACAGAAAAAAAAAATAGAAACAACTGTAGAAGTGGATTCCCCATAGCGTCGACGACAGCTTAGCTTTAAAAGACAAAAGAATACACACGCAAGTGAAGAAAATGATAAAGAGAGAGAAATGTTGCATCAAGTCCATATAAGGATTATGAAAAGATAAAAATATATAAATTTCAGGAAATTCCCATAATAGTTCGCAGTAAGTAAAAAGTCAATAATTTGCAACCGGTTTGAAAACAAAATATAACAGGTCAATTGAAAAGTCCCTGGCCTACCATAGTAAAACAATTCTTTTTTAAATTTTTTTTTTATTCAACATTTTATTCAAACTTTTCGATACCAATTTTGTAGTACAATTTGTTCTTTGCTTCACAAAAAGGCCTCAGTTTCGACGATCACCTCTTCATTCGACGAAAATCTTTCTAGCTAGCATTGTTTTCAGATCTGAGGAAGAGTTTAGCCAGATCTAAAGAATACGGTGGATATGGAAGCAAATTGAAGCAAAATGTATGGATTTTTGCCATCGATCTCACTGACTTTTGACACGTTGCGTGGCCTTTCTTTTTCTTCAAATGCGGTCATTTATCGGCGATTTCGTCTTTCAAACGGTCAAATAACGCTACGTAATAGTCGGTGTTGATGGTTTTTCAAAGTAGTCAATGGAAATAAATAATGAAATAAATAATGATTAAGTATCCCAAAATATACAGGTGCCATAACTTTGCCATTCGGCTGTTCCATGCTTTGGAGCGGGTTCATCGTGTGCAGTCCACTCGGATGACTGTCAGTTGGACTTCGGATTGAAATGATGGAACCAGGTTTCATCCATTGTCACATATCGACGCGAAAACCCGGGTTTATTGCGCTTGAACATCTAAACACTGCTCCGAATTATCAACTCGTCATTGGTTTTGGCCAAAAGTAAGCTCGAGCGGCACCCACTTTGCACAGAGCTTTCTCATACCAAAATATTCGTCAATGATATGATGTACTGTACACGTTCAGTTCATATATTAAGAGTGCCTGCTATTTCATTCAATTTCAATTTACGGCCACTCAAAATCATTTTTTGGATTTTTTTATGTTTTTTTGTCGGTAACATGCTCTTTTGGCCTGTGTTCACTGTCTTCGGTGCTCATTTCACCAAGTCTATCTTAACATACCAATCCTTGATGGTTGATTTTCTTCGGGCAGTGTCCGGAAACTCGTCATTAAGTCAAGTTTTTGTTCGACAGCATTTTTTCCCTTCAAAAAACAATATTTTATCAACATGTGAAATTCCTTTTAATCAATTTTTTTCACAGCTACAAAAGTTCCTTCACTCAAAATGCTATAATTCACAAACTAATGATCCAACAGCTGTCAGATTTATACACGCGTCTTTTGAAGGTTAGGGCTAGCTAAAAGGGTTAATTCTAGTAGAGCTATCTATGTGTCAGGCAGGGCACTTTCCAATTGACCTGTTAGATTTTAACAATATTAGCCCGAAACCTTTGTGGCAGGGAATGTCAAGCTCTCAGAGTGTGTCTCTGACATGAAATAAAATCTCCTCATATCTATAATAATCTATTGGCCGTTCGGAGGCGGCTCAGAATGAACTGTAGGTCCATCCTTTTATTGGTAAAAACATAAAGACATAAATTCACGAATTGGAGAAGGAGCTTGGCGCTTTGTAACCATTGAAGCTATATATATATATATATATATATATATATATAAATATATATATTATGACTTTCTATGTGCTTGCGGCAATACTCTAGAGAGCACACACATAGTAAAGCAATGTGATTTAAAAAAATTGTACATTAAAAGGTAAAACATTAAGAAGGACCCTTAAATTAAACTAATTGAAAAATATCGAATATAGTAGAAATAAACAAGAAGTGCAAACAAACATAAAGTTATTCACAGAGTGCAATAACAAAATTAGTGCACCGGGGCTCAATCAGAGATAAGTTATCATTTCATTGGAAGGCAAGCGTGAACAACCAATCATAGACAGTTAACCGGATTGAGTAGTCTCCGACATTTCGCTTTTGTAAAATCAGAGACAACCACATCGAAATACCGCGAAAATAGGCATTAATTTGAGACATTTATATCCGATGGTCGCAAAAGAAAATTAATTAATTTTGATAGTTTCAAAAGCATTAACCATTTCTACAAACTACCCCAGCTAATGTTTGGGGTTGGACTTTCACTCAAAGCAAATCTGCTGAAGTAAAATGAAACGCATCCACATAATTTGAAATATTTGCTATGAGGTAACTTTTGAAGAGCCACGCAAGGGAAATGGTCCAGTTCAGCACACTGCGCAGTGTTTGCGTAGCATGTATATATCTACATGCCACGTCTGAGTACACGTCTAAGAAATATGATCCCACCATGAAAAAGTGTAGTAATTGTGTGGTCATTAATATGATCCAGGCTCGTCGGAGTCAAATAGTAAACAGACCTTAAATTGAGTCATTTATTGTAAAGCTCAGCCAGTGCGGGACAAAATTCATGTCGATTATGCAAAACATGATTCAACACTTAATTTAATCTAAGAACGACATGTTAAAAATTTTCGTGAACATTCATTATTTTAATTTTTGTACATTTGTGTTGTTAGCACTTTTTTTTTGCTTAGGTTTGATGTTACAGCTGCTTAAGTTGTGCTTATTGTCATGATTCAGTCATCCTATATAGCTGTTCACTTTAAATTTATTGATATTTTATCAGCTGATTTGGGGTTAACTTCAATCTGTAATTATTTTATTGTAGTTTTGTTCGTATTTTTTGTTTATTATTTCTAATATATTTATATTTCTAATATGAATTTGAACATTTTATGTGTTGATGGCATTTCACACTTAAAATATGCTGGAGTCAAGGGACGAATTCTGGCAGCAATTAAGGATGGAAAGGGAATTTGCTGGTCTTGCTTGAGGTTTAGGCCAATAGAAATTGATATTTTCAGCTTGACATAAAATGGATTTTCCCAAATGGGAAAGAAATTGTCCATTTTGAATGAGAAATTTAAAGAATATGAAGTCTTGAAGCTAGTAAATGTTAAGTGTTTAGACTCCATTCAATGCTTGGATGATATTCGTTTAAAACAGCGTAAGCATGCACATAGTCCGCTTAAGGATGCTTGTAAAGTACGTGGTCAGAAAAATATTAAAGCGGACACAGTCGAATTAATTAATTTGGCATCATCATGTCCTCGCCCAAAATCCGTAAGTGCAACAATAAAAGACCCTGAGATAGCTTCTCTATCTTTTAAGATGCCGTCAACATTAGTCTGTTGCACTCTGCATAATTGCTTCAAATCAAAATCCTAAATCGTTACCTGAAGACTAAAGTCGTGTTGTTAAACTCCACCAACCGGTGTCTGAGTCAACTTCAAAGAAGCTTGTCGTAGTTCCTGCAGTGAAATCAGTATTTATTTCAAGATTTGCAAAAGATAACTCCGCCGATCGTAAATACAGAAGGAATATCTGCTTTTTTGAGATTGATATCAATTTGGCCCTTAAGCGCTTATCAAATTTATAGAAAAGGCCATGAAAACAGAGTTGGTGGTGAGGTGCTTTTTGCTGTAGACTTATGTTTTCCATCTGAGGATGTTATCCTTGCTAAACAGAATCTGTAGAATCTATGTACTTATATATTTAAAACGTAGTGATGAAAGACACTAATTCAGTGATTGTCTTGGGCGATATTAATCTTCCATTTGTATCATAGAACAAAGTACGGGTGATATTTTACCTCACTCTTCAAGAGCATCGTATAAATTTTTTTTAGAAGAAATGACTGATCTCAACCTATATCAAATAAATGTATTGAAAAATAAGTCTGCCAACATTCTTGATATTATTTTCGTTGGTAATGCGACCAAAGAATATTAGAAAGAACTAATCCTTTTGTTAGGCCAGGGGATGTTTACCACACAGTGCTTTTTATTACTAACGAAATTATATGTTATCGGGATTTAATAACTGAAGAAATTTATGCAAATATTCAATGATTTCTCAAAAATTTCAACATCTTAATAAAGCATTGTTCAAATTGCCGAGGCCTATATACAATGAAAAAATTGATCGAAGAGTTGGGCATTTCAACATAACCCTATTTAACTTATTTTGAAAATGTATTCCTAAACGTAGTTTTGTTTATAAAGAACCCATTCAACTATGGTACACTAAATAACTTTGTGTTTTGTAGGGGACAAGTTCTTTATGTTAAATAAGAAAATATTTCAAGTCTTATTTATGAAAATTCAATCGCAGCTTAATACGAAATCCTAAAGCCTTTTATACTTTCGTAAGCTCTAAACGCAAGGTATCTGGGCTCCCTTCTACTATGACATTTACAAATAACATTTCTAGAGATAAACAGAATCAATCAAATGAAAATACCCTTACAAACTATTTCCTGGTAACTTAGTTCACACCCCTACTTATTATCTGACGACCTTTTTCTTTATCTAAAGTCCTTAGAAAGGTCATGTAAAAACGGTCCTTCTTGTTTTCTTGTAAACTGTACTGAGTATATTTACGAATCCTCATTTATTCAATTTATAACTTAAACTTCTCATCCATTTATTTCCCTTCAGGATTTAAAACCACAGAAACTCAATTTAAGGAATTTTTGTAATCTAGAGGGAAAATTTATAGCCGAAGGATGCTACAATGCAAAGTGTTTGTTGGGGGTCTCGACTAATAAGCCCAAGAGTGCTAACTTTACAATACTATTAAAATCCTGATTTTTACCAAAAAAAAAAAAAAAAAATGCGCACAAAAATTATGGACAGTAACTAAAAAGAAAAAAAACTGAGTTATAAATAATTACAATACAAAAATTACCGAAATAAACAAAATATGCTTCTGGGGCGCATCCACGGTATGGTCTATAGAAAAAATACATGTTTCTTATTAAGACTCGATTAGTTCATTATTTTACACGAAACTTCGACTGCCTCTACACAAATATTTCGCTTTTGCCTCAACTGGTTACACAAATTTATTTCTAATTTTCTTTTTTCACTAAGGCACTCGTCCGCAAAAATTATTGTTTACTCATTAAAATAGTACAGTAATCTATTCCGCCCTGTACCTACGAGGCAGGCCGCAAGCTAAGCGCAGGGCTGCAGAATTTTCTAGCGAGTGTGTGTTTGATGCTGCCTCCTTTACCTAAAGTGGCCGGTTTGTATTGCGCACGCCACCAACGCAACCGTTTCGCTAATATTTTTTACGTGGAGAAACCGTTCCGCAGGGGATTTTTGGTCTAAGACCGGAAGTCGTGAGATGCCCTTTGTAAAAGAATCGTTTCTGGGCACTCCCAAGTGAATGGCATTCAAAAACTTTCCCCACTTGTGTGAACTTCTACTCATGGCCCCAGCGGTTGTGGACCCACCACATAAAAAAATTACAGTCTAATGATGACGACCCCTGCACACTTCTAAAGGACCACAATTTGAAGACATGTTCCTACAATGTTCGGTCTCTTAATTGGTAAGATGCAGCTGCCCAGCTGGTTGAAGCCCTCGTAAGACTAAAGGCTGACCTCAAGGATTGAGATGGACGGGACAACGACGGAAGAAGGCGGGTCCTTGTAAAATCTACTAAACCGGCTATATAATGCAGCGCAAGTTTGGTGTTGGGTTTGTGGTGGGAAGGAAACTCCCTCGCCGAATCCTGGCATTCACCCGGAGGATGAATGTATATCCACAATCCGCATCAGAGCAAAGTTCTAATATATCGATGACTTGCGCAAACGCCTCGACAGAAGAGAAGGATGATCCGTAAAAGATGCTTTCTATGAGAGCCTAGAACGTAAGTAAGAGCGTTGCCCCCGCCACGTTGCCAAAATTTGTGCAGGAGATTGAAATCTCCACCAGGGTGGGCAAATCATTTTTTTTTTTGCGCAATAATCGGAAAATTCAACCTTCTCGACGGAACATCCTCAAACGGGCTGAGGCTAATTGACTTCGTCGGGACCCAAAATATGGTTGTCTGTAGTAAAAAATTCCAGCACATGAACATTCATCAAAGAACATGGCTGTCGCCGGACGAAAACACTCACCCAAAACGATCATGTTGATAGACCGAAGACATGTATCCAGTATTCTAAACATGCGTACGTGCCGAGGGACAAATATCAACTCGGATCACTATCTTGTAGCAGCAAAGATACGCACCCGCCTCTGGGCAGCAATGACAAACACAAAGAAGGTTCGACGTCGAAAATCTGAAATCACAACAGACAGCCAGCAGGTTTTCTACTCTGCTTGCATACCTGCTCTCTGAGTATCAGAAAAAAGCTGGTAAGATGGGAAATGTCGAACTACAGTGTAGAGAAAACGCACCGCCAACCTTGCAATGATGCGGTCGAGCTCAACATGTGCGGGGTGGGATGTTTACGCATTTTAATATAAAAAAGAAAAGGAAAGAGGCCGATATGCGTGGGTATGAAGAGCTTAGAAAGCTAGCCGACGGGGGTAATGCTCGAAAAATATATGAAAAGGTGCGGCGACTTGCAGAAGGTTTCAAGAGCGGAGCATACTCATGTATAGACCATAGTGGTAATCTGGTGACAGATGTCCAGAGTATATTTAGTGTAGGGAGGAAAAACTTCCCCAGCGTATTGAATGGCTGTGAAAATTAAGCACCCGGCGTCGAATAACTGAGAAGTTACATGCAGCAGCTTCTTTGCAGAATATTGTCGGATAAAATCATGCTTGACGAATGGAACCTATGTGTGCTCTGTTCAATCCAAAAAAGGGAGACTCTACGGTCCGAGGCAATTACCGTGGGATAAGCCTCCTCAATACTACCAAAATGTAAGAGGTTTGAATACTAAGTTAACTAACTTATATCTCAAATGTCTCGAAAATAATTACGATGTAATTTATTTTACTGAAATCATTTTTTTAACTCGGATATTCTTCCAAGTACTTATCAAATTTTTAGAAAAGACCGCGAAAACAGAGTCGGCGGTGGAGTACTTTTTGCTTTAAACTCCTCGATTCCATCTGAGGAGGTAGCCTTGCTTTTGTAGAACCAGTTGAATTTAAATGTATTCGAGTACATGTTGGAGGAGGTTATATATATTTAGCTCTCTGTTATATTCCTCCTCAATCGCACCTCTCTGTATATTTACAACATATCTCTCTTTTGTAATCAATTAACGTAATGATGAAATATACTGATTCAGTGATTGTTTTAGGCGATTTTAATCTTCCATGTGTATCATGGAATAAATTTGACGGTTACATCGTACCTCACTCCTCAAGATCATCTTACAATGAATTTCTGGAAGAGATGACTGACCTCAGCTTAAATCAAGTAAATCTATATAAAAATAAGTCTGGCAACATCCTTGACCTAATTTTTGTTGATATGTAACTAAAGCACTAGTAGAGAGAAGCACTCCTCTAGTTACACCAGACGACTTTTACCACCCTGCTCTTGCCGTCACCTACGAGACCATATGTGATCAGATTTTAATAACTGATAAAATCGAATCGACTACTTAATTTGATTTCTCGAAAGCTAACTTTAAACATCTTAATAATAACTTAACTGTATTTAACTTATTTGAAAAATTTGTTCCTAAGCGCATTTGTGTTTATAAAGAACCTGCTCAACCGTGGTAAACTAAAGAACTTAGAGTTCTAAAAATAAAAAACAACCGACATTTCAAGCTTTATAAAAGTACAGGTATGCACTCACACTATTTAAAATACTCAATTTTGCGACACAAGCTCTTTAATTTAAATGGAAAATGTTATAATGCTTATTTGTGCAAAATTAAACGTAGTTTAATAACAAATCCTAAATCATTTTATGGTTTCGTAAACTCTAAGCGCCGGCCATCTGGATTTCCTTCTACTACGACGTTTCAAAATAACATTTCCAGTGATAGTCAGACAATTTCTGATTTGTTCGCTGAATTTTTCAAATCTAATTATTCTCCTAGTATTGAAGTAAACTCATATTATCCATATAAATTATTTCGGGTAACTTAGTCCATACACCAACAATATCGTCTGAAGATGTATTTATCCATCCTGACCAAATAAATACCTTCTTAATTTCTTGTAAATTGCGCTGAGTATGTTTTCGAACCTTTGACTCCTTTATTCAATTTGTCACTTGAAGAAAGTATTTTTCCATCTATATTGAAAGAATCTTTTATTATACCCTTTCATAAAAACGGAAACAGATCTTTGATAGAAAATTACCGTGGTATAGCTAAACTATCTGCGATTCCTAAATTATTTGAATCAGTTATCACTGATCATTTGACTAATTCAATCTATTCATTTATATCACACTCCCAACATGGATTTGTTAAAGGAAAATCTACAACCACCAATTTACTTGAGTTCACTTCTTATATAATCGATGCGTTCAGAAAGCATAGCAGCGTTGACGTCATATATACTGACTTTAGCAAAGCTTTTGATAAGTTGTGTCACTCGTTGCTAATCAAGAAACTTGCCATAGGGTTTTCAACCAAAATTTTTACAATGAATCTCCACATATCTGTATGATCGAACTCAAAGAATAATGTTTAAGAATTCCATTTCAGATACTGTTAATGTTTCTTCAGGAGTACTTCAGGGTAGCCATCTAGGCCCGATTCTGTTTTCACTATTTATAAACGATATATCTTCTCAGATAAAATTATCAAAACGTTTAATGTATGCGGATGATGTAAAACTTTATAAATCTAACACTTCGGCAAATGAAGGTAAAAATCTTACTGCAAATAGACATAAACAGCATGGTTGAATGGTGTAAAATAAATCAGATGCCCCTAAATCTTAAAAAATGTAAAGTTATTTGTTTCTCCCGAAGATCCACACAGAAAATTACTTACATTATAGATAATTACAGTTTGGAGCAGGTTCACAATTTTATTGACCTGGGGATCACTATGGACCCTAAACTGAACTTCACACATCACATTGGTGTGTTAGTCAAAAAAGCCAAAGGCATCTTGGCTTTTGTAAGCACATTTCACATATCTGACTCGATTTTTCTAATTAAGAAAACTATTTTGTCGACTCTCAACTAATCGTTACATTACATTTTATATTTTAAATAATTCTTAAAATTCAGCTAATGAATTTTGCTCTGTAGCTGAACTCTTTTAGTTCTCGACACTAAGGAAACCTCTCCTCATCGTGACTCGGCATTGATGAAAAATAAAACAAGTTCCGTACGTCATGCGGACAGCGCCTCTCGTGCTGATGGGCGGGAGGTGGGTAAACCGTTGGGATAAATTAATAAATTAATATCACATATAAGGTCCTATCTAGCGTATTGTGTGAAAGATTAAAACCCATCGTCAACAAACTGATAGCACCTTAGTGTGGCTTTAGACCTGGCAAAACACCCATTGACCAGATATTCACGATGCGCCAAGTCTTGAAGAAGACCTTAAAGAAAAGAATCGATATACACAACCTTTGCATGGATCCCTGCAAAACTCGTACGGCTTGTAAACTGGCTCTGGATAATACTAGAAGCGCGGGCAGAAATGGAAAGGACTTCTCCGAACCGTTCGATACCAAGCGATACTTCAGACAGGGTGACTCTTTATCGTGTGATTTCTTTAACTTGATGCTCGAGAAAATAATACGAGCTGCAGAGCTAAATAGACAATTATTGGCGTATGCCGGTGATATTGATATCACTGACCATAACAACCGCGCCGTAAGTTCTGCTTTCTCCAGGTTAGACAAAAATCGAAGCGAGTGTGTCTGGTAGTCAAAGAGGGCAGAACTAAATATCCCCTACACCAACAATGTCAGGCTTGAAATTCAACGCAGAATCACTCTTGCTAAAATCAATCTTAGCAACACCAAAAAAAAGTATTATAACGAACCCAAATTGAAACAAATGCCGAAATAAAAGAACAAGTAATAAGTAAGCATCGCTTGCGGAGAGAATGGCAAGCACATCGCTCTCCTGCCGCAAAGTTGCGGTTGAAAAAACTACACTGGATAGTGCGCTGAAACAAGCAGAAGATCTTAATGTCAAAACATTTACAAAAAAACCGTCAAATGCTAAAAAAGAAATACTGGCCCTGGGATGCACATAAGAGTTGTAAGCCTCCAGTTGGTGTGAGTATGCTAATCAGGAACACATATGGTAACTGGAAGCGTAAAAACGAATGAAACGCATATTATTCAGCAAATCATTTAAGTAATATGTGTCAGCCAAATGATGTAATAATAATCTTACGTTGTCAGAATTAAGACACTAAATCGGTTATGATGAAAAACATGTTACTCTGGAGCAAGTTAACTGAATTACTAATATAATTAAGAAGACATTTGAGTAGAACAAACGTTCGACAAAGTTTGGCATAAAGGTCAATTATACAAACTGTATAAAACTTTCCCTGTGCAATTCTACGATATGAGTCATACATGTCAAACAGGCGCTTTACCCTAAGCCAATCGTAAAGGCTGTTGTTACTTGAGATAGCGTCCTTGGGTTTTTATTATATATACATTGTATACATTTCAGGATTCCCAGAAAAAATAAGAAGTAAAAATATTCACATTTAACACAAACATGTTTTTCAATCAGATGAAATGTTATACACATTTCCCAAGCGAATGATGTAACATATTTCTCAAACAAACGTAGATTGAAGCCTCACTAGAAAGAGGCACATAGATAACAAAGTATTGCATATACAGTGGCGGACAAAAGTCTACATACACCGCCTGTATTCGTTGTGTAGAAAGTACTATAGCTTAGCTGAAAAATATAGGTATACATATTTTAAATCCTTTTCTAATCACATGCATTAAAACAAATCTGTTCTCTAACATAAAATAAAAAAGTTATGGTGAAAAAACGCAAAAATATTCTTGACAAAAGTCTACATACACCAAAGGTTTAATAGCAGTTATGTCGATATGCTGTGTTGTTATGGCGGTTATGTTACTATTTTTTTTAAATTATGTTTTCTAATTTGCTAGTATTGAATTTAGTTGTAATTTAAACGCATTAGCATCAACAATGGCTCCGCGAAAAGAAATATCCATTGATGTACGAGATTTGGAAAAGAGAATAAATCATATAGTGAAATTTAAAAAATTTTAATCTTAAGTCCACCAAAGGTACAGACCATTGTAAAAACTTTGAAAAAATGGATCCACCAAAAAAATATCGCGTGTTGGCCGCCCGAAGAAGCTAACTTGAAGAGACATCAGCTTTATTCTGAAGGAAGCGAATGATGATCCTGGAGTTATTGCTCCAAAATTAGCCGAAAACATCGCAAACTCATCAAGAAAGTGTGTCCATTTAGGAACAATTCGAAGAGCTCTGAACGATAACAGCTTCCACAGTAGAATGACACGTAAAAAGCTTGTTATTTCTAAAAAATCGTATACTTCGCTCGGAGTACGCTAAAGCAAATTTAGACAAGGGAATGGATTTTTGGCAAAAGTCTTGTTCACGGACAAATCGAATTTCAATATATTCGGCGGCGATGGAAGGTCAAAAGTTTGGAGAAACGAAATCACTGCACTTAACGCCAAAAATATAGTACCAACAGTGAAGCATGGTGGCGACAACGTAATAGTTTGGGGAGCGGTTGCGGCATCTGGAGTTGGAAAGCTTGTTTTTTGATTGACAAATTTAGTAGCTTCGATACCACGACGGCTTCAAGCTGTTGATGCAAACGGTGGACCAACTAAATATTAAAAAGATCACGTTATCTGATATTAACCAAAGTTTCTGCGCTATGGTTAGTTATGTATGTACTGTATGTAAACTTTTGTCATTGTTGGATTTACGCCTTTTTTGTCATAGCTTTACTATTTTATGTTAAAAAATGTTTTTTTTTTGGTTTTTTATGATAAGGGAAAATAGTTGAAATAAACTGTATCATAAAATTTTCCAATAAACCTTTTGGACTTTCAATTCAACGAAAACAGGGGGTGTACGTAGACTTTTGTCCGCCACTGTATATGTTAAAAGCAGCTAGCTTCAATTGACTTCTATATAAAAACTCTGAGACAAAACTAGATTACGAAGTACTTAAAATGTAGTTACAAAGCCAGTGTGGATGTATGGTATACCTCAAGTTGGGGTGAACGGAGCAAAGTACCTCACAAAAATAGGAAATCATCCCAATCCAATTATTTAACGCCTTGTGAAATTCATCAAGAAATTTCCGACTACAGCGGAGTCTTCTAAGGCGAGCGCTCAAGATAAACTCGAACTAACTTAACACGTTTTTATTTAGTTGTAATCTGTGCTGTCTGCACATTCGTGTATTCGTACATTGGATAACTCGACATAACAGTCTTTCAATTTCATTTAACATTAGAAGAAATAAGATTCCAATAAGAAAAAAATAAACTTTCAAAATGCCGCATTACAGAACACACATCTAGGTACCAATTAAACATTGTAAAAGGCATTAAAAAAATATATATTTACAAAAATATTGAAAAAAGCAATATCATTGAGCACACTATATGCAAATAAATTAACTTTTGGGGCTTCCGAATACGTAAAACCGCTTAAAAAATTGCATTTTAGGTGAAGCCATGACGAGCATAACTACAACCAATATTTTTCAAAACAGCGTCCGCTACGTCGCTCACTAATCCAAGCATACATTTTTATTTTAAATATTACAAGTTTTTAGAAATTAATGTCAAAGTTTATCCCTTCAAATATTTAAATTAATATTTTTTTAACTAAATAATTAAATTAGATTTATATCTAAAAAAAAACTAGATACCTTTATAAACAAATAACATTTTATTTCTAATAATTTATTTAAAATAATTTTAACACATCTTCTCTCCCAATACTTTTATAGACTATTATTAAATTTATTTTTTCGTTAAAAATTACTAGAACATTAAATTAAATAATTGGTTTTCATAGAATGTACGACTTATCTTACTTTAGTAATAAGAGTTTCGGGCCATATCTACATATTTGAGCCTAAATCAAAACTAATATCATTTGATTTTTACTACAAAATCCCTCTTCATTAAAATATTGAAAAATTAAATTCGTTTAAATAAACCTCTATTTATATATAACCTAAGCAAATTATAACATGAATTATTGAAAATTATTGTTCTAACAAAATATTCTAATAACGACGGAATATAAACTGAAAACAAATCAAAGTAAGGTACATTTTGGATTATCAATACAGGACTGGTTTTTTTGATTAGACTAAAGTACCGCCAAAATTTCTAGGTTTCAAGAACACAATTAATACTATCTTAGTGCTTTTAATTACAGTTTAAATAATAGAGTGTCTAATCCTAGCTTTTAATTAAAATTTATAAGCTTCACCATTTATTAATATAAAATTTATAAATTAAAAATTTCACATAAGAAATCTATTTTTATTTCATAAAAATAATAATTAACTTTTATATACTATTTGTATAACCATGGCTTCTGGTACAAATTTAACCAATACTTAATAAAATTACTATTTACAATTTTCACAGATTAGTTAAGCTAATTACTGAAATTATAAATAAAATTTATTTATTATTAAAATAAGCAAAAATACACATAAAAATCACATATAAAATACATTAATATTAAAATTGTATGCTTAAATAAAACTTTAATGAAAAAACTAAATTATATTGTATTATTTTTATTAGTAATTTTTCAATAAATTAGTAATAAAATTTTATAAATATTTTGTAAAATAATTCATCGCATATCTCCTCAGTGTAAGATACCCCAACCCTAAGTAATTGTCTTTTATCATTGAATATAACATCATTCAAATGGCCTCTACGACTTCTTTTGCAGGAACGAATTCGATGAATTTTTGAGCACTTTTTCCACTAAATCAAGTCGTATGTCATGAACGTTCAATATTGACTTTTAAAGCTTGAAGAGAGTCTATTGCTAAAGACCAATGACTTCAAATAACCCCACAAGAAGTAGTCTAATGGTGTTAAATCACAACTTCTTCAAGGCCATTCAATGTCACAATTTCATGAAATAATCGAATCTCTAAACCTTTCTCGCAATAATTCGGTTATTGCACGTGCTGTGTGACACGTTGCCCCGTCTTGTTTTAACCGGATGTTGTTAAGATCAACTTCTTCCAATTGTGGCTATAAAAAGTTGGTTATCATCGATCTATAGCGCTCTCCATTGGCAGTAACGGTGCTACCAGCTTCATTTCGAAAGAAGTACGGACCGATGATTCCATCAGACCATTTGAATGATGTTATATTCAGTCATTAATTGTATCGATTGTACTTCACATAAAATAAAAAAACATTTGAATTCCCTTAACAATAAGTGTGTTTTTTTTAAAGAAATCATATCACTCTTATTGGGAAACCCTATATATATATATATATATATATATATATATATATATATGAAATAATTTATTTTATAACAATAAACAAAGTAATCCTCCCTCACAAGATAAACCAACCCCTAATTAATTTATCTTTTATCCTTAAAAAAACGATGAAAATCACTTTCATAAATAAAAATTAAAATTATTATCTTTATTAGTTTATTATTAATTTAATTTTTTATTCCAAAAATAAATACCGTCCTTTTTTAATGGCATATGCATATGCGCTTAAAAGAGAAATGAAAAGCACGTCGACATATCTTTGAATATTTATTTAAAAGTTATTCGTGAGTTGTCAAAAAGTCAATAAAGCTATGTATCCGAATTTGGTAGCACTATTTTATAGGCGCACAAAAATTTCTGCGCTTAGCATTTCATAAAGATTTTAAGCGCAGATACATATGCGCATAAAAAACACGGCTTATATATGATACTATGTTGAGTAACTTTATGTAATATTAATTAAATAATAAATAATTAGTTAATATTAATAATAAATAAAACATGTAATGTTTTTAATTTATAATTTTAGTTTATGTACTATACATTTTATATTATTTATAATATATTGTAATTTACATAATGAAATGAATTTTTATAAATATACTTGCAGGCACAGCCACACCTCGTTGTACTTTTCTATATTTAGCCCAGTCTTTATTCTAATTGTTTTTACAATAATAAAAAGCACCAATCATGCGTCATCAAATACAAAATATTAAGTTGTTTATTGTATTATTAATCTAGCTACATATTTGCATATGAGAGTCTGCACTTTTACATATTTTACGTATATATCAATATAAATGCCGAGAAGTAAGCTTAACGCCCCGTTCGGATCTATGCATATTTACAATGAAGTTGGACGCATAAGAATATATTGTAACCCGCAGTCGCAGTTAGATAACATTGCGCAGCAAACATACCCATACCTACTCTCCATGCTTATATCCAAATCACACTAATTTTTTTGCAATTTGCCCCTTTCCCAGTCCCTGGTTCAATTCCGGGAAGCAAAGTTATTTCTTTTAAACATATCATATATATTACTTAATCAAATCGAGCCATATATATTTTTTTTAGGAAGAAATAATTTGTAGTCAAAATAACTTTAAGTACGATTTTCGGCCTGGTCCACTTTCCGGAAAGAAAAATAGTGTTCCTACTAATATAGGTTGCTTTTTATAAAGGTATAGAACTTTAAGTTGGCATTACTTTTCAAGATGGTGACCGATTTAACAGCTGTCAAGTGATTTATTCTCAGTTTGGTTTGGCAATTCATCATGAATAGACTCACGCCTGAACAACGCTTGCAAATAGTGCACTTTTATTTCGAAAATAATGGGTCTGTGCGGAAAACGTATCGCTCACTACGTCCAATGATACGGACCAATGATTCCACCAGCCCATAAAGCGCACCAAACAGTCAGTTTTTCTGGATGTAATGGTGTTTCAACATACACTTGAGGATTACCTTCCCTCCAAATGCGGCAGTTTTGTTTGTTGACGTAGCCATTCAACCAGAAGTGCGCTTCATCGCTAAACATCGCTAAAATGGACGTAGTGCGCGATACGTTTTCCGCACAGAACCATTATTTTCGAAATAAAATTGCACTATTTGCAAGCGTTGTTCAGGCGTGAGTCTATTCATGATGAATTGCCAAACCAAACTGAGAATAAATCACTTGACAGTTGTTAAATCGGTCGTCATCTTGAAAAGTAATGCCAACTTAAAGTTCTATACCTCTATAAAAAACACCCTTTATGAGCAAAAAACTAAGCAATTGCCAAATTTCAAGAAAATCGAGCCATAAATATGATTTTTTCAAATAGGCCAGTCCCTGGCCCACTTCTCGGTATAAAAACATAACGGAGAAGGAGAAGTTTAAATATATCGAAGAAGATATCCACCAAACGTATTTAAATAATTGTTTTATAAAATTTTAAGATATAATTATAAAAAAATGCATGATTAAATTTTTAATTTTTCTATAATACATTTTATATAATATAACGATATACCTCATAAGATCAATAAATATCTATATATAATTTTTAAATATTTAATAACAATTAGTGAAATCATCTATTAGTAGATAAAATAATATACCTTTCGACATTTATCTAAATAAATGTTAAAAATAATTTTTTGTTTGTCATTTATCTATCTTCATAAGAGTTGAAGCTTGAACTCTCGGAAATGTCCAAATTGGAATTTTTAGTTATCTAATCTATTTTTTAAATTACTGTTTTTATTTGAAAATTAACAATTAAAAAAAAGAAGATGAAAACCCAGTTTTCATATATGAAAGAAGCTATTTTCATTGAAGGAATTGCTTGACAAAAGGGTAACCTTGATAGGGTAAACTAGCATTGCTTACTACAGTTCGGAAGGTATGGGTTCGAGTCCAGATTCGAGCAACATCCAAAATTATTGAAAATTCATTTTGTTAATTGAATGTCAAGCCCTCCGAGTATTCTGGCATGCAGTAAAAGCTTTAATATATATTTATAATAATCCAACGGACGTTTGGAGGCGGTTTAGAATAAACTGCAGGTCCAAATATATATATATATAGTACATTTATAAATATTTAATAAAGTCAAACTATTTCTAAAAGTATCAGCAACTTTTGTGTTTCATACACTAAAATATATAAGCAAAATTAAGTATATAATAAAGCTTTATGAAGGTTTTCAACCTTTTCCTTTTAATTTTTAATAATTATGTTAATCATCTCGGTGCGTTGAAGCGTGCAGACGTGTTTTGTGCGCGCTCCGTTCTTTTTATTTTATTTATTTTATCTTTGCGCTATGTCGTTGTGTTCTAATTGCGAATTGCAGTGTACCACGGGCGAATTTCTTTCGTGTGGCTTATGTGCACAAACAATACATATAAAGTGTTCTAATATTAACTCTGGTTTTGTCAATTTCATAAGAACTTGCAAGAATGTAATGTTCAAATGTGACCATTGTATTGATTTGCCTGTTTCGACTTACTTGCGACAAATTGAAAACACAGTGAGTTCGCTAAACAAAATTCAAGATGCATTTATTGCACAAAAAACACAAAAACTTTGTACTAAACAACCTGAAACAAATGCATCTACCAACAATGCGCCTAAAGCTAGCAAAAAACAAGTTAGCAAAGCGAAGAACAATGCTGCCGTTACAGTGGGCAATAATAATAAGAGAGTCACACTAGCTAATACAAGGGTCGGTGACCGTGGTGGATTGCCTTTAATTGCTAATTCTCTCTCTAATAGTCGTGGGGGAGATCTCCCTCACATGATCGACAATAGTGACGGTGATGTTGTTTTTGTTTTATCCGAAAACGAAACAATCACTCGCGATGCTGCTGCTGCGGCTGCTGCTGCTGCTGCTACTGCAGATAATGATTCTATGCATAGTGTTGGTGCTTCTTCTGTTCCTGAGTCGTCACCTCCAAACGTAAAGAATACGGCTGGCTGGGTGAATGTTAAGAAGAAAAGGAGGAGTAAAAACCATCAAGTAAAACCAATGGTTGTTGTTGGCTCAAATAACAACAAGGAATTGAATGTTGCGGTTCGTAACAAATGGGTACATTTGTCGTCGTTTGCGCCTAGTGTTACAGCTGATGACATAAAAAGTTATGTAGTCAAACATACAAACATTGATAAAAGTGATATCCATTGCTTTGTGCTACTGAAAAAAGATGACCCAGTAGAAAATCGCAAACGCGTCAGTTTTAAGCTGGGTGTACCATCAGCTGTATGGCCGGTTAACGTTGAGTTAAAGCCATTTCATTCTTTTCGGAAGCCAGCCGCTCAAACCCTGGCAACCTGACTTTGAAGGATAGCGATTCGTTTATTGGTAGCAGTGGGCTCAGGCTCTATTACCAAAATGTATCTGGTTTAAGAACTAAATCTGATATAATGTATCAATTTAGCATGGAAGAGTCATTTGATATTATTGTGATTGTAGAAACCTGGCTGAATTCCGATTTCCATGACAGTGAATTCTTTGACACACAACTTTATGATGTATTTCGAAAAGATCGCGACGCTGTCAAAACTGGCTGTTCAAGAGGGGGCGGCGTACTTATCGCTGTGAGAAGAATGTATCGCGCTTTTTCTGTTAAGCTAGCAAATGAGGATTCGTTGCTAGATCAATTGTGTGTATGCATCAAGCAATCTAACGGATGCATGTTTATAGTAGCCTCGTACATTCCACCTAGCAGTAGTGCGGATCTATACAAAGCTCATGTTGTTAACGTGTCTTCTCTAGCTGTGGACAATCTGGGTGATAATCACTTATGCGTTTTGGGTGACTTTAATTTAAGCAATGTTAGCTGGTGTATTGATGACTCTAACTCAGGTCTTTCGGCTTGCAATATAAGTACGCTGAACGAATCATATTTTATTGATAGTTTTTTAAGTATTAATCTTAAACAAATTAACGGGTTTTTTAATCAATTGAATAGACTTCTTGATCTTGTATACAGGTATACATCATGCCCCTCTAGATATTAAAATAGTATTTTACGAATTCTTACCTTTACCTTGTGTTGATACAGTTGCTTTCAATTTTGCCTCTTGTGACTATCCAAGTCTAATTAATTATCTTTTGGAAATTAACTGGGAAGATCTTCTTTCCGACTTGGATACCCATAATTGCTTTTCCAAGTTTAAATCAATAATGGGAGAATTTTGTCTCAATAACATTCCCTTAAAAAAGAAGCGGTGTTATAAATCACCATGGTATAATACGCGTCTTAAGAAGTTTAAAAATTTGAAAAATAAGTACCTTAAGAAATATAAAACATATCGTATATCAGCATATTTCGTTAAATATCAGTTTTATCAGAAGAAATTCAAATCCCTGAGTTGTAAACTTTACAAAAAATATCTGAATGATACTGAGCATAATATTAAAGCTAATCCCAAGAAATTTTGGAATTTTGTGAAGTCCAAAAAGGCGTCGTCAGGCATACCAACCTCGGTTGAGTACGGGAATAAATTCGCTAAAACCCTATGTGAAACAGCAAACCTGTTTGCAGACTTTTTCAAGTCAAATTATGTCTTGGAAGATGGGGAGTCACCTGACTTTTCTGCGGAAATTCCTTCAGTCCTGAATTTTGGTATGTTGCAAGTTACCTCTGAGGATATTTTAGTCGGGATAGCTCGTCTCAAGCCATCGTCACAGACTGATGGTGATGGGCTGTCAGCTATGCTTCTCAAAAATTGTCCAGCATTAGTTAGTCCGCTAAAGCTTATATTTAATAAGTCCCTTTCTTCAGGTATTTTCTTGAATGATTGGAAACTAACCTCCATCACACCTATTTTTAAAAGTGGTAAAAAAAGCGATGTCTGCAACTATAGGCCGATATCAAAGCTTTCAAGTTTTGCAAAGCTATTCGAATGTGTTGTTAAAGAAAAAATTTATTTTAATGTCAAGGGCTTAATCAACCTTAATCAACATGGTTTTGTCCAAGGTCGTTCTACAACCTCTAATTTAGCTGCCTTTAGCGATTTCTGTATTTCATCTTTTTCGTCAGGACACCAGGTCGATTGTATCTACACGGATTTCTCGAAGGCGTTCGATAAAGTCTCACACACGATACTATTACACAAGTTGGCGTGCTTTGGATTTCACTCTTCGTTTTTAACGTGGCTGAAATCATATTTAACTAATAGGAGTTGTGCAGTTTCCATTGATGGTGTGCTGTCGAGCCCTTTTGTTGCCACCTCAGGCGTTCCTCAGGGAAGCATACTGGGTCCGCTCCTTTTTACACTTTTTATCAATGACATAAGTGGATGCTTCATGAATTCAAAGTTTTTGCTCTACGCCGACGACTTAAAAATTTTCTCAAATGTTTGCGACACAACTGATGCGCTTAACCTTCAAAGTGAACTAGATAATCTTTACAGGTGGTGTGAAAAGTCGCGTCTCTCCCTAAATATTAAAAAATGTTTTCATCTGACATTTTTGAGGCGTCATACCATCCTCAATACAACGTATAAGATTAATAATGACGTACTTCGACATGTTAATGAGTTTAAGGATTTGGGAGTAGTTTTTGACTCTAAGTTGACGTTCAGTAGTCATATAAACTTCATACTTTCAAAATCATATTCAGTTCTTAGTTTCATTCGTCGAAACTCGTCTGAGTTTTCTGACCCATATACTTTTAAACAACTTTTTACTTCTCTGGTACGATCGCACCTGGAGTATGCTGCTTTCATTTGGCGGCCATACGATCAATTATCGATAATAAGGATTGAACGAGTTCAGAAAATTTTTCTAAAATATGCGCTACGTTCAATACGGTTTGAGGAGCCGGCTCCGCCTTATGAGTCTCGACGTATGTTAATTAATTTGGATTCATTGGAAAAACGAAGAAAAATTATTTCCCTTTCGTTCGTGTTCAATATTATTAATAGCATCATCGACTGCCCAATTTTACTACAGCGGATTAGCTTTAATATTCCGCAAAGAAATCTTCGGAGATTTTACCCTTTCTATGGGGAAAACTTCAGAACAGTTTATGCTAGCAACGCGCCTATTGCGCGTGCACTGCGAGAATTCAATGCTTTGTTTTTATCTTCAAATCAAATCGACTTTGCATTATCAAAATCAAGTTTTGTGAGAATTCTGAATTCTATTTGTTAGTAAGAAATTTATGTTTATCTAATACTTACTTCAAATACCTCTCCGGGGGTCTTATGTATTATTATTCTAGTCTGTAAGGTATTCTGTACTGTAGACTCAAATAAATAAATAAATAAATAAATAAATATTAAATTTTTTATTTTAATAACAGGAACAATAATTAGAATTTCTTCTAATTCTTGATTAGGATCCTGAATAGGTTTAGAAATAAATTTATTATCTTTTATCACCCTAATAATAATTTAATATCAACAGAAGCCTCATTAAAGTATTTCCATACACAAGCATAAGTAATAATAATTCCATTGTTTAATTATTATTTTAGCATCAATTATTGGATCATTAAGTGAATTAAATCAAAATTCTTTACGAAAATTAATACCTTTTTATATAAATTAATCATTTAATTTAAATACTAGCAGCTATACAAGTTTATTATTTTTATTTCTTTTAATCTTTTAATTTTTATTTTTAATTACTTTAAATTCTCTTATATTAAGCAATTATTCAGTTAATTTCTTAATTCGAAAATTCTGAAATTTGTTTCATTTTTGAATTTACTAAAGTTCAACCATTCGTGATAAACAGACAATATTTCTTTAAAAAAATTATAACAGTAATAATATAACAATATTATTTTTTATTTACGATTATGCTTTGCTGCTTTTATACTAAACTATTTCAAATTAATAATTTTTTATTTAAATGTATATTATTTTTATCTTTTGTCTCCAAATGTTTTAAGGAAATAAAACTAATAGCCTTCAAACATATAATAATAAGTTAAATCTTTTAAGCCTAATTTAATTACCCCTTTAGAATTGTAGTCTAATATCGTTATAATCTTTACTATAAAGCTTATAAAATCTATTTCTATGAATTATATTGAAATTCAACTTGATTGATAAAATGGGGCTAGAACAGGTTGACTTACCCTCCACTATCTTCAGTAATTGCTCATGGAGGTATCTCTTTAATTCTAAAAGCCGTAAATTTTATTCTACAGTAATTAATGAGACATACGATCAACTGAAATTATATTTGATCGAATACCATTATTTGTACGAGCGGTTAAGTACTTCATTTTTTGATCCTGCAGGAGGAGGATATTCTGTTCTTTATTAACATTTATTTTGATTTTTTGGATATCCTAAATTCTATCTTTTAATTTTACCAGGATTTGGAATAATTTTTCATATTATTAGTTTAGTAGAATCAGGACACATTATTTGGTTCGTTAGGAATAATTTAAGCTGTAATAGCAATTGGGATTTATTATATGAGCTCACCATATGTTTACAGTTGGTATAGATACTGATACATACAACAATTAAATAATTTAGTTGACTTGCCACACTTAATGGTACACAACTAACGAACTTTAGGATTTGTTTTCTTATTTCCTGTTGGAGGTTTACTGGAGTTATTCCTGCTAATCCTTTTATTGATATTATTCTTCATTATACTTATTATGTAGATGCACATTTTCATTATGTATTATTAATAGAAGCAGAATTTGCAATTAAAGCTAGATTCGTTCATTTATACCCTTTATTTAAAGTATTAAGATTAAATCCTACATGATTAAAAAGTCAATTTAATACTATATATATTGGAGTAAATTTAACATTTTATCCCAAGATTTTTTGGTTTTGGTCGATATTCAGATTATCCAGATGCATATACAACTTGAAATGTAATTTCAACAATTGGTTCTTCAATTTGTTCATTAGGTATTTTATGCTTTTTATTTTTTATTTCAGAAAGTTTAATTTCTCAACATCAAACATTACTTCAAAGTAAACCTCCCGCTGAACATAATTATTCTGAATTACCTCTTACTAATTAATATTTATTTCTAATATAGCAGATAAGTATAATGGATTTAAGCGCCATATATACATAAAGTATATTACTTTTATTGGAAAAGAATGACAACCTGAGCTAATTTAAATATTCAAGATAAAGCATCACCTCTTATACAACAATTAACCTTTTTTCATGATCACGCATTAATTATTTTAGTAATAACTAGCGTTTCCCAGCGTGCTTTGTTACACCTATAAAAAAATCAACAAAATCTAATGTAAACTTGTATGAAGAAATGTCAAAATATTTGTTTTAATCAAAAAAATTTATTCTTAAAATAGATTTTTTTTAATATTTTTAAATTTTTTTTTCCTTTTTCAATTTTTTTAATTTCTTTCTCTCTTTCAACACCACATACAACGTAATGTGCGCGTATTTTGGAATTTTACATGTATTTGTTGTTGTTGCATGCATTTTGTACGAGGAGCGACAAAAGTTCTCTAAAATCGTCATATCTTTGGCTGCGCTAATCTGAATGAAAACTACACATTAACATTCTCCTAATATCCCTTTATAACTCCTAAAAATTTGGTGTAATTTGATCTGGTGGTTCTCGTTCATCAAAATTTGCATTGATTTTTATATATATAGATTAAAACTTTAGTTAGTTATTTAATATTTATATTATTTTTTAATACTTAAACAAATAGAGATTAACTACATTGTCAATTTATTGAAATAATTTGAACAATTTTATCTGACTCTGTTTAATTATTTACTGCTCTACCATTTCTTCTTTTATTATATTTACTTGATGAATTAATAATTCTTCAATTACTTTAAAAGCATTTGGACATCATTGATATTAAAGTAAATATTGAATTTGATTCTTATACAATTCCAACAAATGAATTAACAACTGATGGATTTCAATTACTAAATGTTGATAATCGAATTGTATTACCAATAAGTTCTCAAATTCGTATTTAGGTAACAGCTGCAGATTTTATTCACTCTTGAAAAATCACCTCTTTAGGAGTAAATGTAATTGAAACTACTGGGCGTTTAAACCAAACAAATATATTGAGCAGGGTTATTCTATGCTCACTGTTCAGAAATTTGTGGAGCTAATCATAGTTTTATACCAATTGTAATTGAAAGAATTCATACTACCTTTTTTACTAAATGAATTACTAATAGAGTAAAATCATTAGATGACTGAAAGCAAGTACTGGTCTCTTAAACCATTCTATAGTAAATTAGCACTTACTTCTAATAAACAAGAAAATTTGTTAAAATATAAAATTAGTATGTCCAACTAAAATTATAAAATTATTTAATATTTTTAATTTCACAATTAATAATTACTATAACATCTGTCTCAGGTTTAGTTAACTGATTTCATCAATATGATATTTCATTATTCTTATTAGGAAATATTATTACTATTTTAACAGTTTATCAATGATGATGTATCTAGTGAAAGAGCTTTTCAAAGTCTTCAGGCACTTCCGGTTACGTTAGGATTACGATGAGGCTTATGCCTTTATACCTTATCTGAAAATTGATTTATTTTGAGCATTTTTTCATAGTAAGGGGCAACATGACCGGAATTAAATGTTCTCATCCATTTCAAATTCCTTTAAAAAATACAGCAATTTCATTCTCCTCCGGAGTTACTCTAACATGAACTCCTCATAGCTTAATAGAAAGTAATCATTCATAAACTACAGAAAGTTTATTTTTCACGTTTTTATTTGATATTTATTTTACTATTATTCATGCTTATAAATAAATTGAAGCTCCATTCAGTGTTGCAGATTCAGTTAATTGTTCAAATCTTTTATGGCTACAGGATTCCATGGAATTTACGTATTAATTGGAACAACTTTTCTTTTAATTTGTTTAATTTGTCATTAAATAATCACTTTTCTAAAAATCATCAGTTTGGCTCTCGCATGATACTGACATTTTGTTCTTATTGTTTGATTATTTCTCTATAACATATTTAAATTTATTGAGGAGGAGGATAAATAATTATTTATATAGTATATAAGGACCTAACGACAACTAATTAGGAGTAGAAATAATACTTTCAAATAGCATTATAATAACTATTTTAATTGTTATTACAGAAATTGTAATAATATTTGCATCTATTTATAAAAAAAAAGGTCTTTGACAGATCGTGAAAAATGTTCTCCATTCGAATGCGGATTCGATCCATAATCATGTTCACGCTTACCTAGCTATTTTTGATGAAGAAATTGCTTTAATTTGACCAATAATTTTAATCATCGGAATGGTTGATCAATTACTTCAATTATTTTAATTATCATTATTTATTGGATTACAATATTAAATTGGTCAAACTAATTAAATAATTGCCGTTAATTATAACATTTCATTTGCATTTAAAAAGTATTGAATTTCAATCTACTTTATATCCAATATATATAAAATTCTTCTGGCACAGTTTTTGTTCTCGAACTCCCCCAAAACGGCTTAACCGATTTTAATGAAATTTCGTATATAATGGTTTTTCCAATAGGGATGATATGATTAATAAGTGTCGTTTTGACCATTTTTAATATGTCATGATCTGTAAATTTTTCATTCTCTTCAGTAATGGTTACAATTTCATCCATGGACCACCATAAACGTCGTGAATTTTCTGATTTTGCCTTGGAACAACATGAAAACGATAACGATTTTTTAAGAAAATCATCTTCTCCGATGACGCTCACTTTCATCTGAGTGGTGCGGTAAATAAACAAAACTGTCAAAGAAAACCCACAAATTATTCATGAACAACCATAACATTCACCTAAATTGACAGTTTGGTGTGGTTTTTGGTCTGGTGGAATTATCGGTCGGTACTTCTTTCGAAATGAAGCTGTTAGCACCGTTACTGTCAACGGAGAGCGATATAGATCGATGATAACCAACTTTTTATGGCCAAAATTGGAAGAAGTTAATCTTAACAACATCCGGTTAAAACAAGACGGGGCAACGTGTCACACAGCACGTGCAATAACCGAATTATTGCGAGAAAGGTTTAGAGATTCGATTATTTCAAGAAATTGTGACATTGAATGGCCTTGAAGAAGTTGTGATTTAACACCATTAGACTACTTTTTGTGGGGTTATTTGAAGTCATTGGTCTTTAGCAATAAACCAGACTCTCTTCAAGCTATCAAAATCAATACTAAACGTGCTATTCATCTCATATGACTTGATTTAGTGGGAAAAGTGCTCAAAAATTGGGTTCATCGAATTCGTTCCTGCACAAGAAGTCGTAGAGGCCATTTGAATAATGTTATATTCAGAACTTAATTGGATCGATTGTACTTCACATGAAATAAAAAGCCTTTGAATTTTCTTAACAATTAGTGTGTTTTTTTTTAAAGAAATCATATCACTCTTATTGGAAAACATTTTGCTATATATTTATAAAATTATTATTTAATTATTACATCCAGGAAGTCAACCAATATATTTGGAAAAAAAGGATACATTTAAAATGTATAAATTTAATTTGGTTAAATAATTAGATGATATGTTTAGAAGAATACTTTGTGCCCCGGAATCGGACCAGGGGCCGGGAAAGGGACAAATTGTAAAATATTAGTATGATTTGGATAAATATATTCTTAGCGTCTAACTTTATTGTAAATATGCATAGATCCAAAGTGGGCGTTAAGTTTACTTCGCGGCATTTATATTGATATATACGTGAAATACGTAAAAGTGGCGACTCACATATTCATAATCGCAGCTAGAGTAATAACGCAATGAAAAACTTAACATTTTGTAATAGATGATGCCTGTTTAGGACTTTTTATCATTGTCAAACCAATTAGAATTAATGTTGGACAAAAGATAGAAGCCCACCACAACGCGTGGCCATGCCTGCTAGCATATATACGAAAATTTATAATTTGTATTTATAAAATTTACATAAAGAATATGAGACGATTTTTTGCAATACGTTTCGACTTTATTTTTGGTTTATAAAAACCCTTATTTTTTAAAATATTTATGTTAATTGAAGATAAAAAGAGGTTCATCACTGTTAATGATAGAACAGAAATATATTTCCAGTTAAAGAGGTATGACGTTCAAGAAAAAGCTGATAACTTTTACCTTTTAATGGTTAGACTCCATTTATACCTTTATATATTTAGTTTAATAAAAACCTTACATTCATAAAATTGTTATATTTTTATAAATTACTAAAATTTATTCATAACAGCTTGGAATTAAAATAATTACCCTAACATCTTCAGTGTTACACTCTAAAATTTAAGCTATTATTAAAAATAAATCTCTAAATAACTATTATGTGCTAAAGATTAAATTGAAATATTTAGCTGATTATATAAATTTGACCCCTAAAAATTCTGATTAACCTTGATCAAATGATTTAAAAAGAATTTCTTCTAAAATAAATGGATGATTTACAATACCACAACTAGGAAAAAAAACAACTAAACCAAAATAATAAATTAATAAATAACTATTTACAGATTTATTAAAAAAGTAAGTAACCAACTAAACATCCTAAAACACACACAAATAAAATAATAATTTTAAATAATAAGGTAATCATACTATATAAGGAGTTGGAGAATTTAATAATCTTAATAGTCTTCCTCCAATAATTCTTAAATAAATAATAAACATCTTATTCCACGTAATATAATTCAACCCTTAACATTTAACATATTTAATGGACCACAACTTAATTCACCAGTTATTTAATTATAAATTAAACGAAAATAACAAACAGTTAAATCAGTAGAAAATATATATATATATATATCCTAAGGAAACAACTTCTAAAATTAAATCCTTAGAATAAGACTCAACTGATAAAGGCATTCCACATAAAACTAAATTAGCAACATTAAAACAACCCGATTTGAAAGGTATATATGTAAGTACCCAAACCACCTATTAATCGAATATCTTGAGAATTATTACATGAATAATAAAGTTGTATAAATTCGAATTTTTGTTGTTGTTTATCTTAATTTGTTTTTTCTTTTTATAAAAGAAAGCACACGTTTTAATTAATGTATTTATTTATTTGCAATTTTTTCATCTTGAGTTTATTTTCAATTAGAGCGTAAGTAGAGGTTAACACAATCAATTCGTGAGAGTATTAGCGAGGAATATTCTGCTTAGATTGCTTATTTACAATTCATTAACTAATAACTGTCTTTTCAGCGGGAAAGAAGGAGGAAAGGGTTGCTAATAAGTATGAAAAGGTGAGTATGTGAAGGGAATAGGTTGAGGTGAGTATAAAGGAAAGTCGGGATAAGGTAAGTACAATTCTTATTTTATTTAAATTTAAATTTAAGCTTCATAATTATGTTTTTTTTATTTTTGTTGAACTGGAAAGTTTGAACTCATATCCTCAACTAAAGCTTTAAATGACGCATGATATAATAAATGAGAAAAAACTAATTTATAAAATCTCATGGATTATTATTAAATTTAATTGTCTTAAAGTTGATCATGTTCATCATCTTTTTTATTTTTTCTTAAATCAAATTCAAGACTAGCCCCAACCCAGCTATAAATATTGTTAAACCAGATAAAAATTAAAAAAATTACTTATTCAACTATCACATAATAAAATATTAAAACGATTTTATAAATATACATCAGCTGTTACTTAATTTGAAGAATGAATTAAAGCAAAAATATTAGTAGGGACGGCTATTGCTGCAGGTAATCAACATGAAAAGGAAATTTGAGCTCTTTTAGTTATAACATAATCAACCATTAATTTGTATTTCAATTGTATTCTAGAAAAAAAATATAATTTAATATTCAAGCAATAGCTACCAAAAAAACAACATCCTTAATTCGATTTGATAAAAGTTAATATAAATACCAGCATTATAAGATTTTACATTTTGAAAATAAATGACTAAACAATAAGAAACTAACCCTAATCCATCTCAACCTAATAAAATTCTAATTAAATTAGGACTAATGATTAATAATATTATTGATAAAACAAATATAAGAATGTAGCAGCTGTATCCGAACGCTTGCTTATTATTATTGACCTATTACATATTTGAGTATTCATACATGCTATTAATTATGTTAATTCATCATTATGTTAAATGAATCTGTTATGTTAACATAGGCTTAAGATAACATACTACGTCAAAAGCCAAGCAAACTCTGTGAATTCTCAATTGATCATTCCAAATTATTAAATCTAACGTTCACTCAATTTTGGATTACTTATAACTGCAGTCCATTATGTTCCATATTTTAATAATTTTAGCTAAATAAGACTATACTCAAATGTAAACTTGCAGCAACTAACAAAGCCGCGCACACGTCCAGAACTCCCTTGTTTTTATTTTAAAATCAGCATGGGTTATTGGCTCTTGTGGCTAGTTATAGTAAACAAGTGGGTACGAATGACTTAGCGATGAACCACTTCCCCAAATCTGCCCAACTAAAAATGTGCAATTAAAAAATAAATTTTATTTAAGAAACTATTTAATTTAACAAAACGCTGCGAAACGCCATACCTAAATCAGACACCCAAACAAAATCGTGAAATCGCAATATAAATTTGATTTAAATAAATTTTTTAATTCGAGAGCAGAATGAAACGTTGCCCCTTAAGGTCATAATTCCAAAATCGGGCAACGCAATTAAAATCTCGGAAATTCAGCATGATGTACTAAACCTTCTTACGGAAATCATCTAGACGCTTGTAGACAAGTTTTGACTCTTGCGGTTGATGGAAAAAGCAGAAGTTTGCAGAAAACATTTGGCTGATCGGTGGTAAATAGCGATCCCCAAACTTCAACATACTGATAGTGAGCAAACCAGACATCAAAAGTTCCAGAGGTCCTAAGACTGTTGTGGGTAGTTCACGCTATTATAATAGCTGCAAAAAGTTGAGGAAAATATAATAATATATATAATTAAATAAAAAGCTATGTCGAAGAAGAGTTTTTGTCCATTATGTTGGTGGTCACGGCACAATAAAAACTTTTTTTAGGTTGCAAAGCTGCTGTTTGTTGCATACTTACAGGCTGATAACCATCTTCGATTAGAATCCTATAAGAGAACTTATCTCTCTTTCGCCGTCAATAAAATCTTCGCTGTTAAGACTAAAACCGATAGATTTTACTTTCGTGAGCAGAAAAATTCCCAGGCTAAACGCAGAGTTGATCGAAGTGAAGATGGATACATATACAACAAATATCACTCCCGATGCAAATGCTTTTAACACAAAAGTTAACATAGAAGTTAAAAGGCAAGCTGTTAACGCCACTAAAAACAGCACCAATACCAACGAAAATGTTAGGGCAAGCAGCAGTGTTATGGCACCCAAAGGCAAGTAGCAGAAACACCAATGTTAATACTAACTGTTCTTAGTGATGTTAACAGACAAATAGTCCGTTGAATATAACATTGACAGAATTTCAGTTCAGGCGATTGTTAGGAAACCTCCACGTGAACTAAGGTACGAGGGTACTTTCAACAAATGTAGCGCGCGATTTAATGGTGGGAGGAACACCAGCAAAATTGAAGACTTCATGGCGACTATATTAGTGTTCAAAGATGTGGGAAATGTATCGGATGAGCGAGCGCTGTTAAGTTTACCCCTTCTGTTAGAAGGATACGTGTTAAGGCAAGGTGTTAAGCATGAAGCTTAAACTTTGAACAAAACCATAGATTTGCTTCGAAATGTATTTTCTCCACCACAACCAGATTGACCTATATTCTCGGAGATAAGAGAGCAAAAATAGAAATTCAACGAATCTACCGATTCATTATCATATCATATGCAAAAACGGCAAATATTTGCACAATTTTCTGAAAGGTTAAGTGAAAAACCGATGATAGATATGATATTCTCTCAACTTAAGCATAAAAACTTTTAGTGAACTTTTAGACAAAGCACGCGAGGTAGAATTTTTACTGGATGAGAACAAAAATGTTTACAAGTTACTGATTCTTCAAACAACTCGATTAACAAAGTTCTCTTAAGTTGTGTTTATTGTCGAAGGAAAAATCATTCCGTAGAAAACTGTTACAAGAAGCTGGAATCTGAAAAGAAAACTATAGAAAAGATGAGAGAAACCACTTTTAACAGTTATGATTGCGGTACACCTGGGTACTAAAGGTCAAATTGTCCAAACTGCACTCAATACAAACTACCGGTTTAGGTTGAAATAAACCATCAGTTGACATTACTATTAATGGCTTGAAGGATAAGACTATCTCGAAACAGATATATGAACAACGCAAACAGAAAAGTGTTGAATTTCAAAAGGTATTTGCTGAAGTTAAATTAGCTGAGGTTTTGTTCGCAAGGAGATGGTTTATTCCACTATTGTAGATATTTTGATTGGAAAACGCTTCAAACGTATACAATTTATTTCTTTATGAAAGGCTAAAGATAATCGGACGCCACTTGGAATAGATTTCCTTAAGCAGACCGGTATAGTTATGGACCTTGCGCAACGAAAATGGAATTTTCAGGGCGGCCCTAATTTTATATTTGAGTTTAGTATGCAAGCAGCTCAAGTCAAGAATTCTTTGTCACTGTCTGAGGCAAACATACGAACCCATGGGGAGAATCATCACCAAATTTCTGATTTTATGTTCTGGTTCGAAACCAAAAATAAAAGTTTCGAGTCTTCATATGAATACTCACCAGGAGAAATAAGTGATATATTTACTGGAAGTATACCAAACTATGAGATACTGGACTAAAGGAATTTGCTTCCGTTTTTGAAGCAAATAAAAATTAGTAATGAAGCTAAAAAGAAAGTAAGCTGTTCTATTGAAATAAATACAGTCGATATTAAACCTCGTCCCAATGAAGGAATACAGTTTTGCGAAGGCGAAGGAATTTGTTTACAAAAAAGTGTTCGAAGAATATACAGGAATATTTGAAAAATTGTTAGCGCCAATACCGCGAATAAAACACCATATAAATACGGAAACAAATATACCAATTTATTCACATCCCTATCGAATTTCACCGGCAATGAAGAATAAATTGAAAAAAGAATTAGAAGGTTCTGAAAGGAGGCATTATAGAAGAAAGAAAATCTATTGGTCATCTCCAGTTGTTTTGATAACATAACCACAACGGACACATACCCACTACCACGCTTACATGCTGCGAAAGCCACACCCCCCCATCGATTTAAATGCCGAATATTGGCAAATCAAAATGACCCCTTTGAGAATATTTATATTTAATCGAATGCCTTTTGGACTGATGAACGCTCCGGCCACATTACAGCATATCATCGATAAATTTCGGTCCGAATTGCCAGTTATATTGATATTAGCTTACATAGATCATATTGTTATATGATCAAATGATTCTAATTCTCACATGCAAGACCTGCAACAGACTCTTTTAATAAATAAATAATGTGGCTTTTAGTTGAATAGACAAAAATTCGTTTTCTGTCGAGAAGAGGAAAAATATATCGGACATATTTTAATTACGGAAAGTCTTGAAGTCGGTGGCGAAAAAGTAAATGCTTTTCTCAAACGCTCTAATCCGAAAAATGTAATGCAGTTCGTGTCGTTCCAAAAACGTGCTCTTGATACACAAGATTTATTCCGAACTTTGCTGATGTAACCCAATCTTTTTCAAAGCTAACGAAAAAGGATGTAATATGGAAATGGACTACAGAAAAGCAGAATACATTCGATAAACTTAAGGTGCTACTTTCTCGCCACCAGTACTCCAGAAAGTTGATGAAACCAAGCCGTTTATTTTAAAGACGGACGCCAGCGACGCTTGGAGCTGTTCTACTGAAGGGATAGAACGAGAATGAACAAAAGATTGAATTCGCAAGTCGACTTTTGCTTGCAGCAGAAAGAACTTTTTCTACAACTGAGCGCGAAGCACTCGCCATTGTCAACTGGTGGTACCCAAATATTTAAGGACATACTAATAAAGGAATTTCATTAGAATCCTGGACTGCTTCAAACAGTTTCAAGCAATCAGAGGTTTGAAATCATTGCTCTTGATTTGCTTGGTCCGTTAGCTTGTACAGCAAAGAGTAACCGTCGTTGAGGACTTATGCAGTCGTTCTAAAGAAAATCATTCTAAGGTTTAGTGTACCATTCATTTCAGCCGTGATGCAAAAGCTACCCTACTGTCTGGGCATGAACCAAACTTTCACATCATTATATCACCCGGAGGCAAATCCTGTTGAAAGAAAGCATAGGGACCTCAAAACTCAATTATTTATCTACGTCGTCCAAATCTGACACACGTAGAGGTGGACCATATGTCATAGCTGCTGAGAAAGGATCAAGTAGCGGCAAGAGTTTTACGTCCACGAAAATAAACGAATTTCTGACTACATCATCGTGGCGAGGCTGTAACGGCTGTATCTGAACGCATGCTTATTATTATTGACCTTTTATATATTTGAATATTCATACATGCAATTAATTATAAGTATGTTAATATGTTAAATGCTGCTGTTATCATAACATAGGTTTAAGATAACATACATCGTCAAAAGCTCTTCTTAAAGCTCTTGGTAAAAGCATATCATAAAGCTCCGTAAGCTCTGTACATTCTCAATTGATCATTCTAAATTCTTAAATCAAACTTTCATTGAAATTTGGAATACTTATAACTGTAGTCCTTTCATTTTCATGTTTTAATAATTTTAGCTATATAAGAATATACATAAATGTAAACTAGATCATTCGTACAGCGAATAATAAAGAAGAAAGATTCATGATCAACTAACATTTTTACTTAATAAAGAAATTTTACCTAACATATTTAAAGAAGGAGGAACTGCTATATTACAAATTCTTAAAAAAATCATCATAATGTCATTGAAGGTATATCCTGATTACTTTTGTTACATATGTGGTGAGTATATAATGAAAGATCAACGGAAACCGATTATTGACACGGTAGTTCGCTTGTATTCTGCATACCTTGGTATTGAAATTGGCAATCAAGATAAAATATGGGTGCCTCACATTGTTTATAAGATTTGCATTGAACATTTGCGGCAATGGGAAAAAGGAACGCGAAAATCTTTGAAGTTTGGGATACCAATGATTTGGCGAGAACAAAAAAATCATCATGACGATTGTTATTTTTGTATGACAAGTGTCACGGGTATTAACAAAAACAATCGTAGCAAGTGGAAGTACCCCAGTATTCCTTCAGCTATAAGACCCTCTCCTCATTCGGATATGGTTCTAATACCTGTTTTTCATCGAGAAGTTCAAGAATGTGAGGATGTCGAAATGGAAATTTCTGAAGAAGAAGATTATGATTTCGAGTACTGTGGAGAAACATCGACACCTAAAACTTTCTCACAAGTCGAACTTAGTGATCTTATCAGAGATTTAGATCTTTCAAAAGAGCGTGTTGAGTTGCTAGCATCAAGATTAAAAGAAAAATGCCTTTCTTCTGGTGTAAAAATTACTTTCTACCGCACAAGAGAACAAAACTTATTACAATATTTTTCTTCTGAGGAAAATTTAGTATTTTGACATGATGATAAGAACAAGGAGAACGCTTCCACCAGGATATAAAAACTATGGAGCACAGATACCAAGGTGATATGAAAAATGTGACTAGTTTTCTCGTATCAGCTCACAAAATATACCCAAAATCAGGTCTAAAATCTTAGGCACCAAAAGGCACCAAAATGAGTGTAGGCCAGTGTAAGTAATATTAGCTAAACAAAATAATCCAGTTGTAAAAAACTAATCTAATTAATACTTTGAGTTAGAATTAGATTAATTGAGGGGATAATTATATTTTAAACAAATTAATTGTAAAACAGAAAGCACTCATTCAATACCATACCTCCCTAATGTAAATACAATTCAAGCTAAAATTATTGATCAAGAACAGAATGAACAAAAAATACAGGTATTTTAAATAAAAAAGCTAAAATTATTGATAAATATAATAAATCATTAATTTAATAAATAAAAATGTATAGTATTACAATTATTATTTAAAAATTCTCGACTAATATAAGTAAAGAAATCAATAAAGTATAAAATAATAAATAAATACCAGCTTGCAAACCTTCAGGTTGATATCCCCACCTTAAAATTAAAAATAAGTAAGTTAGTATAAGTAGGAATTAAACTTCTTTCAAGAAATAAATAATATATAAATAATATTATAAGTAAATGAACTGTATTCAAAGGCCTATTTTTGCTAGAAAAATTATTTTTAATGGAATATTTTGTTATACAACAAAGAAAAAATGGAAGAAGCGACAGCTGTTTCGGAGATCACCACATCTCCTCATCAGACTTCTTTTGCCAGGAATCGAACCGACGAATTCTGGCATCACTGGCGAGTGCTGAGCCAAAAAAATAGGCCTTTGAATACAACTCATTTACATATAACCAAAAACAATTACAGGCCGCATTAAACAATCCATAAATAAATTTATTTTTCTAAAAGTTAAAACTAAAAAATATAAAAGGATTAATACATTAAACAAAAATAAAATAAATTTTACAATTATTTAATTTATTTACAGATTCACTTGCAACAACTATTAAAGAACAAATTCATAAATTGAATTAGATTAAACCATATTAATATCATAACCTATTAAATAAAAATGTTCACAAAATAATTTAAACAATATAAAGAAGATATAATACAAACCAAAACAAAAACTCCTATTAAAAATAAAAAACAAGGTAATCCTTAATGAAATATTATTAACATTAGTTTTAATAGTTTAATAAAACATTGGTTTTGTAAATAACGAAATAACTTTATCATTAATATTATTAATATTGTATACTACTTCATTAATTACAAGATTTAATTTTTTCAAATAAATCATCCTTTAGCTATAAGATTAATATTATTAATCTAGACAATTGAAGTTAGTCTGTTTATTTACTGAAAGATTTTGATTTTAATATGTTTTATTTCTCATAATTTTTAGGAGGAATATTAGTATTATTTATTTATGTAACATTTTAACATTAATTTTTACTTTATCAATAATATTAACAATAATTTCTTTTTTAATCTTATTTTTATTATTAGCTATTAATTTATTAATAGATAAAACAATTACTTCATTCTTCGTTCGAAATAATGAGGTCCAACCCATTAATTCTTTAAATAAAATTTTATCAGCAAATTCTTGAAATTAAAAAAAAAATTATAAGAATTTTATTAATAAATTATTAATTAATTATATGAATTGCTTTATTAAAAATCTAAATTATTTTATGGTTCACTTCGACATATAAACTAAACCTTTTGCGAACCCAACACCTGTGTATTTAAAATTGCTAATAATACACTAGTAGATTTACCAGCACCTTTTAAAATTTCAGCTTGATGAAATTTTGGCACTTTATTCGGATTATGTTCAATTATTCAAGTTTTAGCAATACATTTTGAAGGGTTTTCCAATAGGGATGATGTGATTTCTAAGTGTCGTTTTGGCCATTTTATTATGTCATGATCTGCAATTTTTCAGTAATGTTTACAATTTCATCATGGCAAGATATACGCAAGAACAACGTTTACAAATATTATTATCAAAATAATCGTTCTGCAATTGCAACTTTTTTTTTAAGAAAATCATCTTCTCCAATGAAGCTTACTGTTACCTGAGTGGTGCGGTAAATAAACAAAAATTTCGATTCTGATTCGAAGAAAATCCACAAATTATTCACCTAAGTTGACAGTTTTGTGTGGTGTTTGGTCTGGTGGAATCATCGGTCGGTACTTCTTTCAAAATGAAGCTGTTGGTACCGTTATTGTCAATGGAAAGCGGTACATATCGATGATAACCAACTTTTTATAACCACAATTGGAAGAAGTTGATCTTAACAACATCTGGTTCCAACAAGACGGGGCTACGTGTCACACTGCACGTGCAAAAACCGAATTATTGCGAGAAAGGTTTGGAAATTCGATTATTTCAAGAAATTGTGACATTGAATGGCCTTGAAGAAGTTGTGATTTAACACCATTAGACTACTTCTTGTGGGGTTATTTGAAGTCATTGGTTTTTAGCAATAAAAAAGCTTTAAAAGTCAATATTTAACGTGCTATTCATGACAAACGACTTGATTTACTGGAAAAAGTGCTCAAAAATTGGGTTCATCGAATTCGTTCCTGCAAAAGATGTCGTGGAGGCCATTTGAATAATATTATATTCAGAACTTGATTGTATCGATTGTACTTCACATTAAATAAAAGATGTTTAATTTCCTTAACAATTAATGAATCATATCACTCTTATTAGAAAACCTTATACAATTGATATTAATTTAGCTTTTAATAGAGTGCATCATTCTTTTTTATTTGCATTTACTTAGTTGGAGTATTAATTTTATTTTTAGTAATAGCAACAGCTTTTGTAGGTTATGTTCTACCATGAGGACAAATATCAAAATTGTTATCAGCTATTCCTTATTTAGGAATTGATTTAGTTCAATGAGTGTGATCAGGATTTGCTGTTGACAATGCTGTTTTAGCAGTAATACTGATTCATTCATTATTTTTACACTAAACAGTTTCAAATAATCCTATTGGATTAAATTCAAATATTGAAAAGTTCCATTTCACTCTTATTTTACATTTAAAGACATTGTGGGATTTATTATTATATTTAAAAACTTATTTTATTAACACTAATTATACCTTATCTTTTAGGAGATACAGATAATTTTATTCCAACTAATCCATTGTATGCACCAATTCATATTCAACCTGAATGATATTTTTTATTTGCTTGTACTATTTTATGATACATTCCTAATGCATTGCTGTAATTATTATTATTTTATCGATTGCTATTATACTATACTATACTATTTTATCATTTAAGAAAAATTTTATTTTGAATTATAATGGTTACAATTATTTTATTAACATGAATTGGACCAGTTGAAGAACGATTAGTTTCAGTTAATCAAATACAAAATCAAAGTAGTGAAATTGGTAATAATAAAATAATAAATCGAATATAATTTTGATAATAAATAATCTAAATCATTACAGATTCCAAGTCAAAAAAAAAAGATTATAAAATTAAATAATAGTTTGAGAAACTGCTCGTAACCCACCTAATAAAGCATATTTTCAACTAGATCAACCAGCAATTATTACTGTAAAAATCCCTAATCTTGCACAACATAAAAAAATAAAATTGCTGTATTATAAGAAATTATTTTAATAAATGAAGGAATATATAAATAAAATAAAGAAATAAAGAAGACAAATAATATCAAATATTATTTGATAACAGAGGATAAGTTTGCTTCTTAGTAAATAACTTGATTGCATCACAAAAAGTTGAGGAATTCCTATTAATCCTACTTTATTAGGTCCTTTACGAATTTGAATATAACCTAAAATTTTCCGCTTGGAGAAAGTTAAAACGGTACTCTTACTAATACATAAACAATTAAAATTAGTCTAGCAACAAAAGACAAAATATATTTTATTAAACCCAAGTACTATTCGTTATAAAAATTACATAAATAAATTCTAAATCTATTACAATAATCTGCCAAAATAGCAAATTTGGTTAAAAACTACATATTCAATAAATATAAAGACTTATAGGGGTTTCTCGTCTTTTAATAAAATTTTAGCTTTTTAACTAAAATATAAAATTGTATGCTACCTTCGCGCAGTTAAGAGAATGCGGTCATTTAAAATTAATTCAGTGAGCAGGTGAGACTTAAAAAAAAATCAAAAATACGTGTACAGAGTAAACAGTACAGAACAGAGTAATATATTTGTCAAGTTCTTTATATAAATTTATCATAAAAATATATTCAAACAAAATTTATTATACCAATTCTGTTAACATTCGTTTTTCTTATTTTATTAATGAAAACCTTTTTATAATAAAATTAAAATATGATATATAATACATATTTATAAAAAGTATATAAAAACCTTATTAATGATTACTAATTCTAAGCATACAGTTTTATTTCAAATACTATACAATTTAAAAAATTTTACAAAGGAATATAAATTAATAATTTTTTTAATTAAATTAATATTTAAAATATTAAAAATTTATAAATTAAAATTATTTCTAAAAAAACTAGATACCTTTATAAACAAATAACATACAGTTTCTAATAATTTATTTAAAAAAAAATTAACACATTAACTTCCATAAATTATTAACACTTATAAAATCGAGATTAATGAAAAAATTATTTATTATTTGATAATTCCTGGCACACAAGGTACATTAAACTAACTTTTCTTTGGTATAAATACTTTTCAAAATATTTTAATCTTTTCTCACAATACTTTAATACACTATTATTAAACTTTTTTTCATTAAAAATTACGAAAACATTAAATTATATAATTTCTTTTGATAGAAATATATTATAAATAAAATAATTATAAATACATAAATATTTAATTATGAATTTATATTGATTTGCACAAAAATCCTTTCAATGTAAATGAAATACTTTATTTAATAAGCTTAAAATTGTCATACGAGGTGCACCTTCCGGCACATCTAAATCGTGATTTTAAAGGTAAAATCAGAACTATAATCCTTAAATTTTTACTATGAAATCTATCTTCATTAAAATATTGAAAATTAAATTCGTTTAAATAAATTTATTGTAGCCCATTCTAATTAAATTAACCTAAGCTGATATAAATGTTAATATTTTAGGGAAGTGGTTTATACCTAAGTTATTTGTATCCACGTGTTTGGTAAAACTAGCCACAAGAGCCAATACTGTCTTCAAGCGTCTAAGCTTTAGCAAACACAAGCTGATAAAAAAACACGGGAGTTCTGGAGTTCTGTGTGCACGTATTTATTATCCGCTGTACGAATGAATAAGTTCACATTTGAGTATCATCTTATATTGCTAAAATTATTACAATATGAAACAGAAAGGACTACCGTTATACATATTCCAAAATTGAGTAAAAGTTTGATTAACAATTTGGAATGATCTATTGAGGAATTCCAGAACTTACTGAGCTTTATGAGCTTTTAACAAGAGCTTAAACTAGAACTTTTAATGTAATGTTATCTTAAGTCTATGTTAGCATAAAAGAGTCATATAACATAATTAATAGGATGTATGTATAATAAGCATGTATTCGGATACAGCCGCTACAATATAAGTTTTTAAAAAATTATTAGATATTCTAAAAATACTCTGATAACGACGGTAAATACAGGACATCGTGTATTATCAATTACAGGACAGGTTTCTCTGAATAGACTAAAATATCGCCAAAGTATTTAAGTTTCAAGAACATAACTAATACTATCTTATTACATTTCAAATAATAGGGTATCTAATCCTAGTTTTTAATTAAAATTTATAAGCTTCACCATTTGTAATATAAAAATTTGTAATTAAATTCACATAATAAATCTATTTTTATTTAAAAATAATAATAATTAACTTTCGCTGAACTCATTTTATTTGCATTATTTGTATAACAAATTTAACCACTAACTAAAAAAAATATTATTTACAAATTTCCTTGATTAATAAAACTCATTAATTATAATTAAAATTTATTTATTATTAAAATAAACAAAAAATTATATACAAAAAACATTAATATTAAAAATTTAGCTAAAATAATAATAAAGTAAATAAAATTGTATTATTTTTATTATTATCCCCTCCCTATAAGATAAACCAACACCTAATTAATTTATCTTTTATCCCATAAAAAAAAATAAAAAATCACATTTTATAAATGAAATAAGTTATTTTCTTATTTTTTAATTATAAAATATTTTATATATATATAAAATTATTATTTAATTATTAAATTAGTAACAAAAATGAATATAAATTTCTATAAAATAAATTATTTTATAAAATAAAGTAATCTAGTATCTTCTTCACAATATAAACCAACCCTTAATTAATATATCTATTTTATTAAAAAAAAGAGAGATGAAAACTCAATTTTTATAAATAAAATTAAAACTCTAATCTCATTTCAAAATGGCTCTTCATAGTTTTCAGGAATTTTCGGAGATATTACAACGTCAATTTTATTAAGTGTTATTCTCCCTACCAAACAAAGGAGGATGAGTGTAAATTAATTTCGCAGGAATGAGTAATTTATTTTTAAAAATTAAGAACAATGTTATACTAATGCGCTTACATTACCGCTAAGAAAACGATAACAAACCTTTATTTTACTTCAATTTATAATCTTAAAATTACTAACTACGGATTTCATAACGATTAGTAATCAAAATATTGATATTTGCACACGAATGACGCGAATAGGTCAATCGCGTGTTCCGATTAGAAAAAAATAAAAACACAAGAAATTACTTACAACAGAAATTGACCGCTATCTTTTAATTATCATTAATCTTTGAATCTCAGTTCACCAACTTACGTTTATATAAATCAGCGACTCTGAGTCAGCGCGGGGTAACTTCCTTCATCAATACAGAGAAATGGAAGGCAAACCGGGATTTTAGATATTGATAGGTGAACCAATAAAAAGAGAAAAACTTGTTCGATAGAAGTTCGAAAGTTATGCATACTTGTATATACATTAATGTTACATAGTTACTAGATGCGCTAACTTAGTAGTAACTTGAATTGAATTAGGCCTTTGATCTCCCCATCTTGCCGACGTAATATTTACGACTACCCAGTTCCTGAAGCAGCGTTTACCGGACGCAATATGGTTAAATACTATACACTCAATGGTTATAGTAATGTAAGCTAGTTATAATTTCAACTTAATTTAGACGTCCTATTGGTGCCACGTAAGTTAGTGTCGATGCGTTCATTAACTAGATTTAATATTCTGTGTGGAATAGATAAATAAAATATTAGCAGAGAGGGGAAAATCATTTGAAGAAAAGGCCGTTAGTTAAGGTTAAATTTGCACTTCTTTATTGTTTATGTGGTGTATGTGTAAATGTTAATATTTATGTATTTCTTGTAATTTTATTAAAATGTGGTTATTGCCGGTGAGACCCTGAAAGGGCCAGCCCAAAAATTATCGCCTCAAAAGACCTCCAAGTGACCCTGGAGGCGAATCTCTCACCATTACTCGTGGGAATACGTCTGAACCCACATTAATGCGTATGGGTGACCCAATGTACGAGTGGAATCTGCTGGCCTCATAAATTTAATAGATTTGGCAGTAGTGGATCGGAAGATTGCATAACAGGTGCTGGCGTTGAATTTATAGACAGAATTTATAGGACGACCTTTCCATTGTCGGTTGTTGGCCAATGATGGTAGGGAACTGTTCGATTTCGACTATGCTAGAGGGACTGTCGCTCGTTTGCCTTCTGGCTGTGTCATTTTCGGCAATACCGCGCGCCTTTCGGTCTTGCTTAGAGTAGTGATGAATCGGGTCGTAGTTCTAGATAATTCGTTTGGCTAAGAGCCGAGCAAAGACATGTGATTTTATAAGTCGAAGTTTAGCGAACCCATTTAACTATTAACGTCTTCCACTCGTTGCCTTAATGAACCCGTCCAAGTCGTCATTCGTCTGGGGCTAAGTTATCCTCTCGTACGACAACTTAGTCGTCGACTCCTATATTCGGCTGCTGATAATTTCACTTCGACCTTTTTGAAGTTCTTTAAGGTACTCTTTCTTCCATTACCTGCAGATGTAGAACTTTAATTTTTTACCAAAGATTGACAATGGAAGACGAACTTTCGGATTTCAGGCAGAGTCAGAAGTTTCATTCCAATAAGAAAACGATTGGGAGTCAACAGTTTCAGACACGAAGGTTCAGGAAACTTGACTGAGCGGTCATAATCTTCTACTTTATGTGCTACGAGAGTCGACCAGGAACATGGTGGCGTCATGTTGGAATCAATTCATAAATAAACCAAAACAGATAGAAGATCTAAGTTATTTATGAATGATTCGACCGCACAGCTCTAACCTTGGAATTGAGATGGTTTTTACCGTAGCAAACCTCGTCTTGGATAAAAGTAGGCTGCACTATACATTATTCTCTTTTTCCACGCCAATTTAAATCATGGCAGCATATGCCTTCTCAGAAGCATCTCAAAAATCTTCGTCCTGTGGAGCAAATTGCACCAATCGAAGTGTCTTTATCCTACTTATGCTCGGATATCCGCTTGAAATTTTTTCCTATTTTTCGAGAGTGATTGGAAAACCCGCCCCGGCTGCCAGTTCCTTCAAACCAAACATTTTGCAGTAATACTTTTGCTGTTATTATAATATTTTCGCGATGGCGGACAAAATCTTATGCTTTGTCACTATAGAACAATTATCTAATTTTTTTCGCAGCGCTATCAAATTTATTCGAACATGCATTCCATCGTATTTCTAGCTTCTTTACGCTGCTCGTATCTTCGAAATCCAAAAAATCGTGGCTTCAAAGATGATTCGATGGAATAATATTTTTAGTATTAGCCATCCATTTCCTGAGTGAAAAGCCGGCTGAACTCAAACCTGGATAGTTTCATCCCTGATTTGAATGGTGGACTCCACTTCATGTCCACCCACTAGAACGTCATCTACTTACATATGACGTTACTGTACTGTGGAAGTCTTTGGATAAGTATCGTGAATGACGTAAGCTAACTGAAGTAGCGTCCTAATTGCTAAATAAGAAGCACAGTTCACCTGTAAGGTCACTGAATTTAATTAGAATTGACGGACTGGCTCACTTTGACTCTTTGAAACTTTTTCAGTTGAGGATCTATACTGCTAGTATTCATTAATCATTCCAATATATTCCCCTTGTAAAGGGGTATTCCTTTCTTGCCGACTTTCACTTCGAAAGAACTGCGAAAATGTTTTTTGGCGAGCATCCTAATGTTTCAGAAGGAAGTTCTGAAATTCTGACGAAAAGGTATCGAAACCACAAATCGCATAAATAAGTTCTTGCAGTCGGTATTTGTAAACCTTTTCAAAATATTCGTCCTCAAGGGTTTTGTTTCGGTTCCGAGGAATAACCTCCAATTCCCAAAATGATGTAAGCTGCTTATCTAGTGCAACTTCGTTGTAGAAATCAACCCTTGATCTTGACGATTTACTTCCGTCAGGATTCATCCAAATAATGCGTCTTGTGTCAATGGCCAACCCAATCCATCTTTTCGTAAGCTTTCAAGCATAATTTGAGGGTAAACATCTCCTCCGAGGACTAAATCCACCTGTTCGTTTGTAAAGAACCGCTTGGCCGCTAATTCCAACTCTGGTAAAGCTTGTTGAACCATAAGGCCATAATTGAAGCTCTATCCACATAAACGGATCCACGGTTCGTAATGTTTACATACGCCGTTCCTCGTAAAATTCATTTTTTAGTGTTCATAAAACAGGACTGAACATGGCTGGCAGCTTACTTTTCAGGTTTACTACCGCCAGAAACTGATCCTTTCATTGGCGGTTTATCTTGGAAACCTTTTCTATTTAAAAAGCTTTTCTGAATTGAATGTAAATGCATCATCGAATGGTGTCTGATTTGGCAAAATGAACAATTAAAGGCGCTGAGACATTGCGCAACACCATGTCCGACACACAAACAGTTCAGGCAGAGTTTTTATTTCCTTACGACATTGCTTCGCTCAACAGGAGACAATCCAGTTAGTGATGTAAATTTTGTTAGCTTGGAGTGCTGCACTGCAGTTATTAATTTCTCTTTGAAGATTGCAGGGTCAGACTCATTTCCTAATTATTATAATACTACATTAATTATAATACTTATCCCGGACTTATACGCTTACTACGTATGTAAAAGGCCGAGAACATAACCTGAAACGTTGGCCAAGATAGAAAATCCCCTTTAAAAGCTTCACAAGATGGAAGACGAGTGTCATGTTCTATTGACTTGAAAGTTTCGCTGATATGCATCTAAGTTATGCATGGTTACATAACTTATACTTCTTTTTAGCGAGTTTATTTCCCTTTGCACCGGTAGCTGCCTCTGAGCTTATGAATTCACTATAAGTACTCTTAACTCTCCCCCAAAGTTCCTTAAATTCATCTTTATGAGTTTAAAGGGAGAATTTATTGTGCTCATTTGATGCGCAATGCTTGAAGTCGGAATCGAATTCTATAAGAGAGTCTGCTAGCTGTTGGAAAGCCGACATTATTTAATTTATACGGGAAATTCTCGAAATAATAAGATTCCTGGAAATGAAAATCAAATGTGAAAGTACAAGCCGAGCGAAATGCTTTAAGAATATAATTTAGAATTTTGTCAAAATTGCCTAAAATAAAAACTTTGAAACGCTGAAAAAATAAACTCCAGAAAACGAACCAAACTTTATAAAAACATGTGTAAGTTGGGCGTAATTTGTACAAGTCGGACTTAACTTGAGCAATTTGGACGTAAATGGACTTAAAGTTTGAAAATTCCTAATAGAAAACGATAAAATAATACAACAATTAACACTAAAAAAAACCAAAATAGTATTTTGAATAGTGAAATAACAGTGAATATATATTTTTTCCGAATTAAAATTTTATCTTTATTAATAAAAGTAATTTGTAAAACAATATATTAAATTTAAATTAATCAATATCAAAGTTTTCGCTTTGAATTTATTTTAAATATTTATTTATATACATATATTGTTCCCTCGCCACTCAGCACTGTTGCAGGCATCCGGAGTAATTTTACTTTGTTTTTTACAATAATAATAAATATGTGATAAAACTCATTGCAATTGAACATTATATTGCAAATATGGATCGGCCATTAAATAAGAACCTTACAAAAACTTTTCTATGAAATTATTGCTTTTGAAGTTTAATTCAAAACGAAGTGTTGTTGTTGGTGAAGCCCATATAATGTTTAAGCTAATGAAAAATGCAATTTCTTTAAATAATTTTACCTCCAAATAAGATCTTAATCTTTGTTGAATTTTGATCAAAACGATTTTAGATACAGATATTGTAGATTGGACGATTGCCGAATGGAATCTTTAAACAATTTATTTAAAAAAGAAAGAACCAATACACTAACAACATATGCCGCACACAATAAGCAATTTTCACTTTCTTGCGCGAAACGGCGGAGTTTTTTGTTTCTTCTTTACGTGTTTGCGATTGCCGAATTTATTCAATACATAAAAAAACGCTTACAAATCGAATTTATTTACTAAATAAAATTTAAAAAAATTTTGCCATTTTAATATGAAGTGGATAAATATTTTAATTGGAAAAAATTTCATTTCTTTATTTGTATATACATAACTATTTAAAAAAATATGAAGTGAAGTAAATAAAAACACAAGAAATTAATTAGAACATGGATTGATCGCTATGTTATACTTATCATTAAACTTTGAATCTGAATTTATCAACTAAGTCCTGCAGTCGCTGAGTCAGCACGGCGTAACTTCCTTCGTCAGTATCTAAAAATATGATGCAAACCAGAATTTTGGATATTTGCAGCCGAACCAATGAAAAGAGAAACAATTTTTTAGATAGATGTTGAAGTCCGAAAGTTATGCATACTTGTATGTATATAAATTAATATTACATAGGCCTTTGATCATTTGTTAAAATTTTTCTCCTCGGCTTTATCATTTCTTCCTTGAATTTTTATAAATGAAATTTTTTTAAATGAGATACTGAGATGATTAATAATATTAAAATTACAATATTTTATATGTTTGTCCGAAAAATTGGGTACGATTTTTTTTTATTTTAAAACATTGACATTTTAAATGTTTAAATGTATATTCTCTATCATTTATTTAATTATTTCTCAAGTATTCTCTAATTTAATAATCAATATTTCTATATCCTACATTATAAATAGTGGTTGTGTTTTCAAAGGTTACTAAGTATTTCCTTCTATAGTTTTATTTTTAATATTATATTAATTTATATAACTCCATCTTTGCATTTGCTTTTTCTTCCATTAAGTAATTCTGATAACCAAGATTATGTTTGTTATTTTAAAAAGGTGACAATTAGTTACATTTTTCATTTAATTAAAAGCTAACATTTAACAATTTTTTATAAATTACTAGTTTATTGTTGCTTTGGGCTAAGAAAAAAAATTTGACAGTCCATTTCTATTTTGGGTGTTTAATATAAGTCAGTGATATTAAATGATTAAGTAAGTAAAGCACTTCTTATGATTTAGGGGCATCCGATTTAATTTACACCATTTAACCATGCTGTTTATGTCTGTTTTTAGTAAGATACTTTCATTTGCCGAAGTGTAAGATTTATAAAATTTTACACCATCAGCATACATCAAAAGTTTTGAAAATGTAATCTGAGAAGATATATCGTTTATAAATATTGAAAACAGAATTGGACCTAGATGGCTACCCTGGGGTACTCCTGAAACAACATTAACGGAATCTGAAATGGAATTTTTAAACATTACTATGTGAGTTCGATCATACAGGCATCTGCAGATCCATTATAAACATTTTGGCTGGAAACCCAGTAATTCAAGTTTACTGATTAGCAACGAGTGACACACTTTATCAAAAGTTTTGCTGAAGTCGTTATATATAACGTCAACGCTGCTGTTCTGTCTGAAGGCATTGATGATATAAGAGGTGAACTCAAGTAAATTGGTGGTTGTAGGTTTTCCTTTAACAAATCCATGTTGGGAGTGTGATATTAATGATGAGTTTGAATGAGTTAAATGATCAGTGATAAGTGATTCAAGCGTTTTAGGAATTGCATATAGTTTAGCTATACCTCGGTAACTTTCTACCAAAGATTTGTTTCCATTTTTATGAAGGGAATTCTTTCCATAAAGATGGAAAATACTCTCTTTTAGTGATAAGTTGAATAAATCAGTAAGAGGTACGAAAATATACTCAGTACAATTTACAGGAGAGCAAGAAGGTATTTGGTCAAGACCATATGTGCATGACTTTTTTAATGACTTACATCAAATACAACACCGGACGATATTGTAGGTTACCCGAACATAATTTGTAAGGGTAATATGAGCTTACTTAAATACTAGGAGAATAATTCGATTTAAAAAATTTAGCGAACAAATTGGAAATTGTCTGACTACCACTGGAAATGTTATTTTGAAACGTCATAGTAGAATGAAATCCGGATAACTTGCGCTGACACTTTACGAAACCATAAAATGATTTAGGGTTTGTTTTCAAACTATGTTTAATTTTGCACAAATAAGTTTTATGTCATTTTCGATTTAAATTAAAGAGTTTGAAATATCGTGATTTTATTTTTATTTTTTTAAAACTCAAAATTCATAAGTGTACCACGGTTGAGCAGGTTCTTTATAGACACAAATGCGTTTAGGAACAAATTTTTCAAATAAGTTTATTAGGGTTAAATTAAAATGCGCGACGCTTTAATCAATATTCTCTAGGCCATGATAATTTTGATAGAGCCTATTTAGATCTTGAAATTTAGCTTTCCAAAAATCAAGTTGAGTATTCGAATCGATTTGATCAGATATTAAAACCTGATCACATATAAATAGTTTCGTAAGTAACGGTAAAAGCAGGGTGGTAAGCGTCCTCTGTCATAACTAGAGGAGTTCTTCTTTCTACTAGTGCCTTAGATGCATTATCAACGAAAATGAGATCAAGGCCTGACATATTTTTAAATAAATTCACTTGTAACGGCGATATTTATGATACATACCATATACGTTCATTTTTATCGTATTCCTTTATTTGAGCCAAATATCGTAAATGTTCTTATTCCTAATTGTTTCTGTAGTAATAGCTTTGGCTATTTAAAATATAATTGTAAAAGTTAATTCGATCAGCGACAAGCAAATAAAGCGCACGCATCACAACTCGTGTAGTTTTTTTATTTAAAATATAGCTATTGAACGGACGACAGCAGACATTCGTGGCTCTGTCGGCCTTCAATATTGAAGACAAGTAATAAAAGCGTAAAATAATAGTTTTTGCGTAATTCCCCAATAATTATATTGACGTTGGCGCCCAACGAAAATTCATTGGAACATCATAATTTGCAACTCAGTTAGCTCTTGGAAAAAAAGATAGCAGGTGCTCCGCTGAAACTGTAGCTGTGTTCTTCCGTTATTTGAAAAACTTGTGGTACTTTTTGTTGTTGTTTGGTTTGCGATATATGCGGCGAAGAAGTCCAAGGTTAGACGAAGGGGAAGACATGGAGGGAAAGCAAAATGCTGGCGCAAATAACGCAGCCAATGCTATGCAAACGATTAATTCAAATATTAATGCTAGCGATACTAAAAATCATACAGCGAGTTCTTATAGTAGAGCTTCTTCAAATGTTAGCCTTACTGAAGATGAATTCCGACAGCTATTAGGTAACTTGCATGTTAACCAAGAACCTAAAGCAACTTTTAGCAAATGTAGCGCGCGATTTTGTGGTGGTCAGGGTATTAGTCAGGTCGAGGATTTTATTGCTACCATACTCGTTTACAAAGATGCTGAAAATGTGACTGATGACCGAGCTTTGGTTAGTCTGCCATCGCTTCTAGAAGGTTACGCAGCAAGCTGGAGGCAAGGTGTTAAACATGAGGCGAGGTCTTTTAATGATGCCATTGAACTCCTTAGGAAAGCATTCTCTCCACCGAAGACAGATTGGCGTATATTTTCCGAAATTAATCAAGAGAAACAAAAAATTTCGGAATCAATAGGTGCGTTTTCAAGAAAAGACAGTTATTTGCACAACTAAGGGAAAAAATAAGTGAGACAACAATGTTAAATATAATTTATGCACAACTTCTGTTTAAAAGTCGCTAGAGAGTTCCACGCGAAAGCGTAGAGTCAGCTCCTAGACAAAGAAAGAGAAACGGAAATGTTGATCGTAGAGAATAAAGATGATGTCTTTAGGACCGGTGAAATTCCGTTTAAATCCGCCGAAACTGTAAATCTGCTGATCGTTGTAGTTATTGTAGGAAAAGAAACCATAGCGCTGAAAATTGTTACAAAAAGTTGGAAGCTGGAAAAGTGCTGCTGAGTATAATCGGTCAAATTGCCCAAATTGCAACAAAAGAAACCCGATAAACAGTCCCTAAAACCTAGATTTTAACTCCGTACAAACCACTCATGTTGGAAGAAATGTACCCACCGTAGATATAAATGTAAATGGGTTATATGGTGAGGCATATTTAGATAAAGCCGCGCGTACAAGCGTTGCTAGTAGTAAACTTTTTGAAAATCTAAAGCAAAAGGGCGTAGAGTTCTAATAAGTGTATGCCGAAAATGTGTTGGCTGATGGCATACCTCGTATGGACAAAGTATACTCGACGATCGCAGATATTTTCATAGGAAAACGTTATAAGCGGATTCGTTTCATATGTTTATCAAATGCTAAAAATAACAGAACATTCATTCATTCATTCATTCATTCGTATTCATTTTCTCGAGCAAGCTGGCATCGTAATGGATTTAGCTCAGCGAACATGGTATTTTAAGGATAATCCGGCCACAATATTCGAATTTAAAATGCATCCAACAAAACCTGAAGACTTCATAACGCTAACAGCAGCAAATGTGCAAAATCATGATGATAAATATAATGATGCTTTTAATTTTATGTCCTGGTTTTAGAAAACTAATAGCGAAGCCTCAAATAGCGAAGGTCCTGCTGATTATTCACCGACGGTTATCAATGAAATTTTCAAAGATAGTTTACCGATGAGTTATAAAACCCCAGAAAAGAAAGATTTATTTCCGCCTATGAAAAAGAGCGAGAAAGCCGAAAGGAATAAAATTGCATTCTTTTGAAGTGAAACTACGCATTGATGAAGCTTCACACCTTAGAAAGGAACAGAAAATGATTTTAGTAGAGCTACTAACAGAACAAAAAGGTATTTTTGAAGATTCGATGAAGCCAATAGGGCATGTTGAGCATTGCATTAAAACAGAAGTTCACGCCCCGGCGTGATTGAGGAAAGTGAGTCACCATGGTCATTTCCGGTTGTATTAATTCCTAAAAGCGATGGAAGTCTAAGGTTTTGCGTAGATTACCGCTGCCTAAATGCTATTACCGTAACCGATACGTACCTTTTACCAAGAATGGATGACTTACTTCACGCAGCTAAGGCTACTCCGTTTATGTCTACAATTGATTTGAAAGCCGGATATTGGCAAATTAAAATGTCTGAAAAAGACAAAGCAAAAACAGCTTTTACGACGCCATTCGAAATATTTGTCTTTAACCGCATACCATTCGGGTTGAAAAATGCCCCAGCTACATTTCAACGGTTAATAGATAAATTTCCCTCTGGTTTGTCACAAATATTAATCTTGGCGTACCTCAATGACATAATTATATGCTCAAAGGGCTTTGATTCACATATCATAGATTTGCGTCTAACGTTCAAAAGACTACATGATTTTGGGTTTCAACTAAACAGACGAAAATGTTTATTTTGCTGCTCAGAGGTAAAATACATGGGCCATATTTTAACAATAAATGGATTGAAAGTCGATAGCGAAAAGACAGAGGCCATTGTAAAGCGAACTAACCCGAAAAATCTGAAGCATTTGTATCCTTTTTGCAAACATGCTCGTGGTATAGACGTTTTATCCCCAATTTCGCAGTGGTATCGAAACATTTATCTTCTTTGACCAAGAAAACTATTGCGTGGAAATGGTCGGCTCAGCAAAAACAAGTTTTCGATGAGCTTAAAAGACTTTTATCGTCTCCACCGGTTTTGCAACAAGTCAACGAAACTAAGCCATTTGTATTAAAAGCAGATGCAAGCAACTATGCTCTCGGAGCTGTGCTACTCCAGGGGGAGAAGGAAGAGGAGCATCCCATTGAATATGCTAGTCGCCTGTTACTCCCGGCAGAGAAAAATTACTCCACAACAGAGCGTGAGGCGCTGGCTGTAGTATGGGCAACGCAAAAATTCCGAGATTACATTGAAGGAGCAGAGGTTACAGTGCTTACGGACCATCAACCATTAAAGTGGTTGTTCAGCCTTAAAGCGCCTACTGGACGACTTGCCAGATGGGCTTTACAGCTCCAAACGTTTAATTTAAAATTCGATTACACCGCAGGTGAACAGAATGTGGTTGCAGATATGCTGTCTCGACCACCATGTTTATTTGATGACCATGTATAATTAAACTGCGAATGTCGCGCTATTGAAATAGATTTTCCAAGAAAAGGCGCTTCAGAATTTCGAAACGCACAAATTCAAGATGAAGATATAAAAGAAATTATTGAATCATTTGAAAAAGAAGATGAAAACGTCACCAGGTATATAAGCCGCGGATATATATTAAATAACGGTGTTTATACCGTTTTTGCTCGGAAGAAGAATCGGAGAATGGCCAGTTAGTGGTACCAAAAGCCATGAGAGCTACAATTTTAAATAAATTTCAGAATGACCCCACTGTCAGTCATTATGGTATCGATCCTACCACTAGTCGAATTACACCCCATTATTATTGGAAAGGCATGTGCACAGAAATCGCCAATTATGTGAAATCTTGGCTAGAGTGTAAGAAGTATAAGCCAACAAACTTAAAGCCTGCTGGACTACTTCAAACAGTTTGCAGCAATAAAAGGTTTGAAATCATCGCAATTGATTTGTTTGTACATTTGCCACACACAAGTAGTGGTAATAGATGGATCCTAGTCATTGAAGGCATTTGCAGCAGATGGGTAGAACTATTCCCGATGAGAGATGCCACAGCAGAAAAGAGTGCAACAATTATTTTGAATGAAGTCATATCGAGGTATGGCGTTCCTAGACGTATACATTCGGACAATGGAAGCCAGTTTGTATCAGCGGTAATGCAGAAACTAACATTTTGTCTCGGAATTCAGCAATCGTTTACGCCCGTTTATCACGCAGAAGCAAATCCAGTCGAAAGAAAGAATAGAGATTTAAAAACCCAATTATCGATATATGTTAACAAAAACCACACCATATGGGACACTTGTTTGCCTTCAATCAGGTTTGCTATGAATACAGCAAAGTGCGAAAGTACTGGCTATACATCAGCGTACCTCACATTTGGCCGAGAACTAAGAAGCCCGCTTGAAGTTCACCATGACTTGAAAGCCATCATTTAATTAGCCAAAATTTCATACCGCAAAGAACGCCCCCTAAAAATAAAAACTTTGTGGACGGAAAAAGACGACCACAACCCACTTTTAATATTGGAGAAAAAGTACTGGTCACTACACATGTACTTAGTAATGCTAGTGAACGTGTTACGTCAAAATTTGCCGCACGCCGAGATGGTCCATATCGTATTATAGCAAAGAAGGGAGCATCATGCTACACCATCGCATCGCTTGATGGTACTGACGATCCAATTGCAACACACCACGCATCAGATTTAATCCCATACAAAGGCCAAAATTCAGAGCCAAGTTACCCGCACCGGAAAAAAGGACATCCAAGAAAGAATTACTTAGAAGTTCCAAGCAATATAGCATCCATAAGTAAAGAAAGTGACATAAAACACAACAACAACGCCTCCGGAAGGACATTACGCCAAAGGAAGTTTCCTTGAATGCTGACTGCATCATCGGGACGATTTCTGCGTCAGAGGGGGAGGATGTAACGGCGCTGTTTATGATACATACCATATACGTTCATTTTTATCGTATCCATTTATTTGAGCCAAATATCGTAAATGTTCTTGTTCCTAAATGTTTCTGTAGTAATCGCGTTGGCTATTTAAAATATAATTGCAAGAATTCATTCGATCAGTGACAAGCAAATAAAGCGCACGCATCACAACTCGTGTAGTTTTTTTCTTTAAAATATAGCTATTGAAAGGACGACAGCAGACATTCGTGGCTCTGTCGGCCTTCCGTATTGAAGACAAGTAATAAAAGCGTAAAATAATAGTTTTTTCGTAATTCCCCAATAATTATCTTGACGACAGTAGACAGTAGTGGCTCTGTCGGCAGGTAATTTTGGGTAAACTTTAGGGAAACCCCTACTTTTCCCTATACACTTGATTTAAGCTGATGTCAGATATCTCTTCTAAAAATTCATTCTTGAGGAGTGAGGTACGATGCCACCGTCAAATTTGTTTCATGATACACATGGAGGATTAAAATCGCCCAAAACAATCACTGAATCAATATCTTTCGCTATTACTTTCATTGATTTCAAAAGAGGTAACTGTTGTCAATATACAGACTGATCCGATTGAGGAGGAATATAACAGAGAGCCAAATATGTATAACCTTTTTCCAACATGTGCTTGAATACACTGGTTCTACATAAGCAAGGCTAATCTCCTCAGATGAAATCGTAGAGTCTAGGGCGAAAAATACTCTACCGCCGACTTTGTTTTCACAGTCTTTTCTAAAAATTTGATGATTACTTGGAAGAAACATGAGGTTTAAGCCAGGTTTCAGTGAAAGAAATTACATCATAGACTTGACTTTTAAGACGTAAGTTAGTTAACTTAGTATTCACACCTCTTACATTTTGGTAGTATAAACTTAAATAAGGTTTCAACTTCAGTTTTTGGAATATTTTTTAGGCGAAATTTTAGTCAAATTATTATTTATTTTTGGTTTGTATTCGAATTCACGAAACAAAAAAGACAGAAGGAATTTATCATCTCTTCAAACTGTTCCAAATTGATATCAACTTTGAATGATGAAATATTCCGTTCGTATGTAAAATAAAATTTTCTAATTAACGTAAAAACGTAATTCTTTATATCATCGGCATCTTTTGCAAATTTCGAGACAAAGACTGATTTCATTGCAGGGACTACAAGTAACTTCCTCGAAGTTGCCTAAGAAATTGGTCGTTGGGGGTTAACAACAAAGTATTAGTCTTCGTTCAAAGGACTGGACTTTTTATTTGAAATGGTAGCGGACAGTTTAACACCATTAGATGTTGACGGCATCTCAGCAGTTGGTGAAGCAATTTTAGACTCATTGGCAATGGTAGAAACAATGGTAATGGGTTTAATAGCAGGATACGGAGACGCAAGATTAATTAATTCAATTGTGTCCGGTTTAAGATTTAAGCAGACTATGAGCACGTTTGGGCTTTTTCAAACGAATATCATCCATAAATTGTATGGAGTCCAAGCATTTGAAATTTATGAACATGGCTTCATATCATTCAAGGCGGACAATTTTTTCCAAGTTGGGAGAAGCCATTTTTGGACATTCAAAACAGCTTGAAGAAATCAATTTCAGTTGATCGACACCTCAAGCAGAACCAGCGAACTCCCTTGCCATCGTTAAATGCGTCTAGAATTCGTCCGGTCAATCCATACATTTTAAGTGGGCAATGCCATTGCAAAGCCAGCAAGACAGAAAACGTTCTGAATTGCCCTTGACGTAGCAATTTTAAAAACCACACTTCATATTGACAATGTTAAAATAATGTATGTAAAGTATTTGAAAATATATATATATATATAAATATAAAATCAAAGTATTAACACAATTTCAGGTTATCTGAAATCATCTGTCAAAATTTGATGGTAACTCAAGTGAACAGCTTTAGTATCACTGAGTTATGACACTTAACAAAAAATGCAAATAGCAGTGACAAACAAATGTAAACAAAAGAAAATGCGCAAAAAACGGAATGTATAAGCACTAAACCAATAGAATTGTATATAAACAACTAGTGACTCAGTAATACTTGCCGAGAAATTAATATAAAATTCATTTTTAAAATTTTTCATTTCATTCATTTTTTCAAATTTTTGGCGCTAAGATAAGTTATGTATGTACTGTATGTAGACTTTTGTCATTGTTGGACTTGCGCTTTTTTGTCATAGCTTTACTATTTTATGCTAAAAAATCATTTAAAATAGTTGAAATGAACTGTATCATTAAATTTTCGAATAAACCTTTTGGACTTTCAATTCAACGAAAACAGGGGGTGTATGTAGACTTTTTTCAGCCACTGTAGCTTTGTAACGCACTTTTGTTGCTACGATTTCTATCTCTTCTTATATCGTGCGTATGATTAGGTCTCTATGGATGTTTTTAATGGGCATATACCATGGTACACCCGTTATTACAATGTCAGATTAAAATATAAATTTTTGTTTCTCACGCTGTGCGCCATATATGGATTCCATTCATGCATTTCGGTTTTATGGTCACGTTATAGAAGCTGGCTTTGCTGTCCAAACTGAGTCCAGATTTCTTGCTAAAAGTAAATGTTAACTGGTAGATTTAAGCTTCAGCTGTAGTTTTTAGCAGAAATGTGTCATCTCTAAGTTAATCGTCTATCTAGATGGATGTCAAGATATATAACTTTATTAGTTTGCATAATAGGTAAATTGTTGAGCTTCACAGTAGGAGACATTTCGGCTTTAATGTAAAAGTGATGTTCTGGCACTAATATTAGTTGACTTGGATAAATAGAATTCAAGGATGTTATGGGATAAGTTAGGTAACGATTGTTTATTTTTATGAAAGCACTTTTTTTAAAAGTTTGGAAAGACAAGGCAATTGATTGCTGATTGATCTATGTGATGACGGCAATATTGCATCCTTACTTGGTTCCTGAGCGAAATTTTAATGGAAACGTCGGGATACAAAGAGGTTAATATATTCTCAATTTGTTCACTCACGTTTTTTGTTTTTATTTACTATAGTGATACACTACCTTCAGTGAAAAATAAAATATGTGTTTGTATAATAATACAAATATTTTTAATTTTGTTTTAAATTTTTATGTACAATGACTTGAAATGATTAGCCTAACAAAGTGTTCTAATAATTATACTAAGTTTTTCTTCGCAATTACTAATTATTATTTATTTTAGATACAATTTAGTAATTCTTTAATGTTTGGTGTTTATAAAACTATCAACATTTACTCATTCTTATTTGCGGCCATCAACTACTACTACATTAGTGTAGGTATCGCTGGCGCGATTATAGAAGAATTAGGAATTGCATGCCATTCGCTTCTTCTTTCGCTGTTTGGCGCCAATTGGATATACCAAGTGATGCCATGTCTTTCTGAACTTGATCTTTCTAACGGAGTGGAGGCCTGCCTCTTCCTCTGTTTTCATGTGCGGATAATGCATTGAAAACTTTCAAAACTGGACCGCTTTTATTCATTCGGACGACATGACCAGCCAGCGTAGCCGCTGTCTTTTTATTCGCTAAACTATGTCAATGTCGTCGTATAACTCATGCAGCGGTGTATACGCCTTTGCCAAAGCGCAAAGGACCATAAATCTTCCGCATAACCTTTCTCTCGAAAACTCCTCGTGCCGTTTCATTAGATGTCGACATCTTCGATGCTTCTAAACCATAAGGCAGGACGGTAATAATGAGAGACTTGTGGAGTTTGGTTTTGATTCATGGACAGAGGACTTTACTTGTCAATTGCCTACTAAGTTTAATGTATCACCTGTTGGAAAGAGTGATTCTGGGTTAGGTTCCAAGGCTTACATTGTTGTTGTTGTGGATGGTATTTGGAGGATAGACGAAATTGTCTACCACTTCAAAATTATGACTGTCAACGGTGACGTGGGAGCCAAGACGCAAATGCGCTGACTTTTTGCTTGGTGACTCATTCACCACAGTATACATAGCCGCATAAGTTTTGCAGGGATACCAAATTCAGACATAGCGGCATATTGGAGCTGAACGTGGCGTCCCCCTTTTTATATATTAGGCAGAGCACACTGGCTCCAATCTTCGGGAAAGCGTTTCTCTTACCATATTCAGCAAATAAGCTAATTCATGCAGCTTGTCAGTTTTCCGCCGCCGTATTTGAATAGCTCGGCTGGTAAGACATCTGCTTCCTCTCCTTTATTGTTTTTTAAACGGGAGACACTATTCGTACTTCGTCATAGTCCGGTATTGGAATATTTATTCCATCATTTTCATCACATCAGTGACCAGTTTACCTCTTTGATTCCTGCATGACTATGCTTCCGTCTTAAAACCTTCTGAAAATCGCCGCATTTTTTAATAAAGTTTTCGAGCCTTACCTATGTTGTAGCTGCTCAAGCTCTTTATACTCACATATTTTGGCCTCTTTCTGTTTTCGTTTTCAAATACGTCTCCCTCTACAGCTCTCGGTTTCTATCCTACTGCAGGTGTTGTGGTCGATCGCAATGTTGTGATGTAGGTAGTCTGCTTTCTCCCCACCGCAGTGGGGAGACACCAAACAAACACCATTTATCATCACTAATATAAATATGTATAAATCGATGTTAGCAATAAAAGTAAAGCCAGTTCAAAATGATAAGAATTCAATATAGAGCTCTTGCTCAGAAAATATTCTTTTATATCATTTTGTTTATAAGGGCTCTAAGCTCGATGGAGCGTCTGTGACTATCTTTGTTTTAACTGGGTTGTAAATTATTTTTTCTCTATATATTCTCGCTCTATTGATTTTTTTTACTTGGAATCTTATCAGAAATCGTAAATGTCAATAGTTGATGGTCGGTATGAATTTTCAAATAAATTACTGAGTAAAGGAAAGTCATGGTCCGGTATTGGAATGTTTATTCCATCATTTTCAAATGCGGTTCAGTTTCCTCATCTTCTGGTGTTGACCTTGCAGTATTCCCTGGACATCAGTGACCAGTTTACCTCTTTGATTCCTGCATGACTATGCTTCCGTCTTAAAACCTTCTGTAAATCGCCGCATTTTTTCATAAAGTTTTCGAGCATTAAATATGTTGTAGCTGCTCAAGCTCTTTATACTCACACATTTTGGCCTCTTTCTGTTTTCGTTTTCAAATACGTCTCCCTCTACAGCTCTCGGTTTCTATCCTACTGCAGGTGTTGTGGTCGATCGAAATGTTGTGATGTAGGTAGTCTGCTTTCTCCCCAACGCAGCGCGAAAATCCTCTTAGTACCAGCTCTTTCTTTGGTCGTGCTGAAATCGAATTTCTTCGTCGGAAGCGGTACGTAGGGAGCATGAGATGCCGTCCCACAGTTCGCCTATATAAAGATTCTGCTGAGTGCTCACAGAGAGCAGGAGTGTAATTAGCGTAGAAATCTGTACTGCTGTCTGTTGTAATTCTAGTTTTTCGACGTCGAAAATTCGATGTGCTCATTGATGGGCGTTTTTTACTGTACAGAGGAGGAGGCGTATCTTCGTTGCAACGAAATAGTGATCCGAGTCGATATTTGGTTTTCGGAACGTACGCATGTGTAGAACACTGGATACATGTCTTCCATCTATCACACATGATCGATTCGGTTGTGTGTTTTTCGATCTGGTGACATCCACGTAGCTTAATGTATTTTCTTGTGCCGGAATGTGGTACTACAGATTACTATATTTCGGGCTCCGACGAAATCGATCAGTCTCAATCAGTTTGGGGATATTTCGGAATGGAGGCTGAATTTTCCAATTTTTGCGCCAAAGATACCTTCTTTATCAATCCTGGCACGATTAAGACATCGTGGCAGATGCAGAAAGCATCCTTGGTGACATCTTCCTTCTCTTTCGTCGGGGTTAAGCGCAAATGAGCGATATTTTGAAGAACTTCGCTTTGATGCCGCGGGGATGAATGCTAGAACTCGGCGACTGAGTCTCTCTCCAACGACAAATCCAATACCAACTATTCGGTCCATCCTTCGCGGTGGGTTCTCATTTTAACTCCCCTCCAAACGGATGCTTGTTGACTACTCAGTCGTAAGCTGCTTGAACCTTATGTAAAAGAACCGATTCTGACCACTCCCAGGTGAATGACAGTCAAAAATTCTCGTCATTTACGGGAACGTCTAAACATGGCTCCATCCTGCATTAGAAATAAACGTCGCAATTTTATGAATATTTTCACGGTATTTCGATCTGGTTCAAATTGTTCTATACCCAAACAATTCCCAATCCACTCAACTGTCAAAGATTTGTAAGTGTTTACACTCTTACTTTCCAATGAAATGGGAGTGACGTATATATCTCTGATTGCAGTTTTTGCTTTGGTGTTTCTGCTATTCCTAGCATGCAATTAAATACAAGTACCTCGTTATCTATGTCAGGTTCACTCTCAATTTCGGGAAAGGTTTATATGTAACCGCTTATTTATTGTTTATATTTCAGCCATCTAGTTCTGGATGCTGTAAGAAGAAAATAATTCTTTGAATTGGCCGGTTATTCAATTGAATAATTACTGGGAGTGATTAGAACTGGTTTCAGAAAATGTTAAGTTCCCATCTAAAATTTTGGTTGGTCAATAAAACTGGGTAACTTACTTAGATCTGTATGCCAGGAAGTTGGTCAAATTTATTTTTGATTATCATACCATATTATATATTTAACGGACTTTTGGGCTTATCAGTAAGGAGTCGCAATGAGTATGCTTCGCATTATAACCTCCTCCAATAGCGTAACTATGGTTTCGAAAAAGTCATTAAATTACTTCTCTGCTAGTGTGCCAACCAGTTTATTGCAAATTAGAAAAGAAAGGTATGCTTGAAACGGTTGCTGTATCTGTACCACCGTGAACGTTGCCACCTGGACGGTTGGTGCAGCTGTACATCTTAAACCAAAGGATATACAAATTATACTTATTTGTGAGGAATGTTTCCGATAAGAGCGTAACGTCAATTTTATGACTCTGTAAAAATAATTTAAGATGAATTATTAGCACCATTAGCACTCCATATACATACATATTCTAAAGTCGCTTGAAACATTTGGTTTTGCACTTTTAGGAGGCCTTTTCCTATATTTTGCCGGGTTACATACGTATGTTGTTTCATGCACTGGCTTAAACTGAAGATTATGGATAATATTCCAGTACTGGGTAAAATATCGGGTTGGGCATGTTCACTTGTTCATACGCTTGCATGTGTAAGAGGGGTAAATTGGAAAAACCCATAACAGTGATAATATGTGATAGCTGGTTGCGTTTTGCTTGAATAGCTTGAGTGAGTTTTGATTTGAAGCCTTTATATAAAGGAAAGACTCTGTAAATGGTCATATGATTGCCACCACATAATCCGCTTCTGCATAACATCCGATAAGTACCTACAGGGGTTTATAGGGGATGGAGTATCTGCGAAAAATTACATTGGAACATACTTTTTAGTTTCGAATACCAGCTGCTTTGGTGAAAAGTTAATAAAACATAGTATTTATTATAGTTTTTATATAACTTTATATTAATATTAATAGTTTCTTGTTAATAAATATATAATATATTTTAGCTTGCGCATTGTTCTATGCAACTACATACATATTTGCATTGAAATATACAATTTACATATTTTAGTTCAAATTCTGCACGTTTTTTGTATGCCAGCAGAGCTCATCACCGAAAGGCTGAGTTTACACACGAATACTTCTGTCGAAGCGACACATAGTTTGTAGGGGAGAGGGCGAAGACGAAGAGAGCAGCGTACCGACACTGTTGTGATCGGTTGACACGCTTTGTTATCTTATTCGTTTGTGTAGATTTTGACATTCCCTTTCATTTTTATTTCAGTCATTGTAGCTGTTTCAAATTTTAAACGAATGAATGTGGTAAGTATGGAAATTGAAATTTTTTTTTAAGAATGAAGAAAATGAAATGCCAAAAAATTGCTCAGACAGAGTCTCTCCGTGTAAATATGGCTGGCAACAGCAAAAGAAAAATTGACGATAAAAAGCGACAAACATATTCGTGTGTAAACTCAGTCAAACGAAACTAACTCAGTTTTATTTTTACACATTTTTCCGTATACGAATATAAAATCTAATGCGCAATGGCAGCATCATGTAGTAATTGCGATCGGTAAAGCACGAAGAATGGTCATGCCACACTAAGCTGCTATAGAGATATAGATTAGTCCAATGGACCATATGGTTCACAAATGTTTACAGGGCACATGCATACATGCGCTACATACCACATACATTCACTACATACAAATATAATTATTGTTTACAAACAAAAATACCGATAAACAGTAATATACCATTTGACCTCACATTATAACATAATACCAATATACAAACATATTCTTTGTTTCTCTCATACTCTCATAAGAAACAAAGAGAATCTGATAACATTGTACAAAAAACGTTAACACTTTTCAATAACAAATTTCGACACCAAACAAACACCATTTATCATCACTAATATAAATATGTATAAATCGATATAAGCAATAAAAGTAAAGCCAGTTCAAAATGATAAGAATTCAATATAGAGCTCTTGCTCAGAAAATATTCTTTCATATTATTTTGTTTATAAGGGCTCTAAGCTCGATGGAGCGTCTGTGACTATCTTTGTTTTAACTGGGTTGTGAATTATTTTTTCTCTATAAATTCTCGCTCTATTGATTTTTTTTTACTTGGAATCTTTTCAGAAATCGTAAATGTCAATGGTTGATGGTCGGTATGAATTTTCAAATAAATTACTGAGTAAAGGAAAGTCTTAAGCGCACACACATTTGCAAATAAACCCTTCTCATTTTACGTTACGTTTCGTACTATTTAATGTTTTAGAAATAAAAGTGATTGGTTTAACATTCTGAGATAATACCACTCCTATAGCTGAGAAACCTTCAGTTTCGCCCTACAGACCTTTAGTTATCGCTATTTTGGAATCATACTCTGTAAACCTTCTGTAATATCCAATTAATCCTATAAATCCTCTTATTTGACATAGAGTATTTGGTACTGGATTATCTTTTATCCCCTCAATTCTCTTAGAGTCAGTTTTTATAATATACTTGTACAACATATCCCAAAAATTCTAATTATATATTAATAAACTTAGGCTTTTCTTAAGACATTTTCATATGAACCTCCCTTACTCATTGAAATGTGAATAAATGAGGTAAGTAAATATATTAATATGTTATCAATATAAACATTACAGAATTTCCAAACATATTTGTATAGAATCAATAAATAATATTCTAGCTGTAATTTTATGTAATGTGAGTAAATCTTGCCAGAAGAAAATGCATTTTAACATCCCTGCAGTGAAAACGTAAACTAGTATGCTAAAATTCTAGTTAAATACTTGTATGAAATAGGTTGAAAGCCAGTTCGTTATTTGTATAGCAGTTCATCAGTCACGGGAATAATAATAATTTTCACCACCGTGCCATTTTTGTGTTATTGTTATTTTTAGAACGCCACGACAGAGTTTCATTTCCCAATAAGCTCTGTTGAAGTACGCAGTTAGTCGCTGCTCTTTATATCACAACGAAAACCAAGTGGTTAGAGGTTATCACTGTAGCGCGTGAAGTTTTCGGTTCAATTCTCGCTGCAGACAAATTCATTTTTATTTTATTTTTGGTGAATTAGAAATTCAACACATACTTATATATGACAGTTAGTAGGACATCGCCGTGCTAAAAATACGAGTTGCTTATATATATATATATATATATATATTTGGCGCTTTGTAACCGCTGAAGCGAATTTCGGCCGAGCTCGTCCTCCAATTTGTGGTTTTACGTCTTGATGTTTTTACCAACAAATGGAGGGACCTACAGTTTATCCTAAGCCGCCTCCAAACGGCTGATGGATTTTTATGAGGAGCTTTATTTCATGCCAGAAATACACTCGGAGGGCTTGACATTCCCTGCCGAGGGGCGACCGCAATTAGAAAAATTTATTTTCTATAATTTTGGATGTTGCTCGAACTTGGGATCGAGCCCAGGCCTTCCGAATGTCAGTACGCAATGCTAACCACTCGGCTATCGCGGCCGCGAGTTGCTTACATGGGTATTATATGGAAGATGAACTAGTTGGTGCAAAAATGCAAGCTAGTAGGATTCTAGTTAACAACCAGTATTTCTCCTTGCAGAGATGTTGCTAACCCAGCGTGCTTTGCCGCTAGACAATCTTTTTTTGCATTAAGCGAACTTCGCTACTGTAAGTTAATATAGTTAAAATTTAAAAACCCCAAGGATTCATTCTGACGCTAATGCAGTGTATCAGCATTCCAATCCTCCGATTCCTACACGCGCATCCGTCAAATAAGCTGACCATAAGTCCGGACACCCGAAACCCTCATGCAAGGCCAAGACATCGCACCTGCTAAGACAATGTGAAAACGAAGTAAATTTAGGCATAAAATTAAGCAAAATTAACTACTCAGTCCTAATTTATAATTTAACAAAACAATACGGTTTTCAGCCGAAAAAAATATTTTTTTAACTAACTGGAGTTTAGTTAACTGGCACCCCGCGTTTTAAAGGACTCGACCTACAGGAGATACATAGTACAGGCAGGTATACTTCTTTAGAAGACAACCCGCACCCCCCAAAGGGTGCGCACCGCAGACCCTGAGTAGAAATCAAAAAGGACACTCCAAATGAGTCGTGGGATAGCAATGTAAGACTAGGGATTAATAATCTATAAAAAGCAAAAATAGAGAGAGAAATCAAGTGAAAAGAGAAATATCAATTGAATTGGAATAATTTAATTAAAGAAAATTTTGTGAAACAAGAGTAATAATTATTGATAGGCTTAAGCTAAAGCAATAAAAAAAATGTTAAGTAGAATCGAAATTTACGACGAACAAATATTTTAATAATCTTAAATTAATTATATTAAAAAATGAAGAAACCTTCAATTCTTGTAAAGTAAAAGTGAAATATATAGATAATATCTTATATAGACGTCATCCAAGAGTTCAAGAGCATTATTAGGGAGTATTACACCCTCCTGCATAGGTAGTGACTGACCAGATGATTGAGAGCGTACAGCAGCTGGAAAAAAAATTTTCGAACGAATTTCGAAAACCTATGAGCCTAGTGTAGGTTCCCCCAAATAATTTGAGATCCTAAATGTAGTCCGAACAAAATTGTGCGTAGTGCAGACGTTGTCTTAGAAAGATATAATAAGCCATTGAATTGGAAAGCGATTTCCAAATGCTTAACCATGCATTATGCCGACATAAGGGACCTGAGTGCTCTTGAATTTTAAATGACGTGCCTACTTCAAGGCCAGAAAACCGTCCATGAATTTTATGCGGATGTTTATTTGCACCATTTCCTTATCCTGAATAAAATCGCTTACATGGATATTAACGAAGCCATGCGTATAGTCACATACACATACCGCAATAAAGCGATTAATACCTTCGTTAGGGCACCATCAGGTGATATATCCAGGCTCCTCGGTATGAAAGAACCAGCCGATTTGCCCGAAGCTCTGCATTTGTGCACAAAACTAGATAACCAAAACTTTGGGACTGTGCATGCGTACAACTAATACATCTTACCTAGAGACCCCAATATGCCACCTGAATCATTAGGAATGCATCATTAGTATAGACCTTCAATACCTCCAGAAAGTACAATCCACAAATTGCGCATATACCACAACCAGTTCCTCCTGTTAATCGGGTTTTCCAACAACAGGGTGCTGTATCTTCAATACCAACATTTTTATCATTAACAGCCACAATACTTGGCAAGCCTAGTTTGCAAACTAATAGAACTTTTCACAATAATCCGCCACCAAGGCCAATACTACAAAAAACCCCTACACCTATGAAAGTCGACCGATCTCTCCAACTAAGAAACGTCAGTTATATGTACAGACCAAATTACAATGACATGTCGTTAAAACGACTACCCCCAGCCAAAATACATAAATTTAGTAGAAATATTCCTAATAAAGTCCAAAGGATAAACCATTCATCTCAAACACTTGATACCGCTACTATAACGGAACCAAACCAAGACGAATACAACGGGAATGATTACAATATCAACCGCAACAAATATCCAAATTTCTCTTGAAATTAAGACAGAACACATGATTGAGATACAGAAAGAGAAATTACATGACCTCTGCAAACAGCACTCCAAACTTTTTACAGAACCTGATGAAAATCTGACCTATACAACTGAAGTAAAGGCAGGAATTAGAACATAAGCAATCTCAATCTGTTCTCGATCCTACCATATCCAATGTCTTTAGAAATAGTAGCATAAATGATAACAGTTTATGGAGATAACCGATTTTTTGCCCAAGTTTTTAGCAGAAGAAGTATTAGCCCTCCTCGATTTAGATGCTGGTGCAAGCTACTTAGGTAGACACGTGGACACACTATTGAGAGGACAAGATAATAGAATAATGCGTTTACCAACAGAACAGATAACCGTGGAGAATCACCAGTTGAAGGCGTGATAACTCTTCGGGCGGCATGGGACGGTCAGGAAAAAAACTTGGATTTTTCGATTGTACCCAGACTGACTCAACAAATTTATCTTGGAATTGATTTCTGGTACTTGCTTGCTTTGAATGTTGAAAGTAGAAGAGTGAAGAGTGTTCAACAAAGTCGTGCCACTGGTAGTACAGGTCCATGGTGACCTAAGTTTTTGACGCCGTGCAATATACCCTTACAAAGCAAAATATATAATTAGAGATTTAAGTTAATATTATCCTCGCTTTCTACAATAGGACTAGGTAGAACTGACGCTGAAAAGCACGAAATTGTGGTGGCTGACGATAACCTACCGGCTAAGCAACCCCACTATTTAATCTCGCCTGCGATACAAAAGGTACTGCTTGCGGAGCTAGATAGAATCCTAGACCTTGGCGTAATTTAGGAGAACAATAGTAACTGGAGTTTCCCTTTATCAGTGGTCATAAAAAAAAACTGAAACTAGGCTATGCTACTGCCACTGCCAAATACCGTTGGAGAATAAATCGCGAGAAAAGACAGCGCTCACAGCCCCTGGAAGACCATTATACCACATTACCTTGATGCCGTTTGGCCTTTGTAGTGTCGCTCAGTTTATATGTCTTCTTATGAACAAAGTTCTGTGTTCGCGGCAGGTGCGAAGCCTTTATTGCAAAAGGTCTTTAAGTGTCTCCGAGCTGCAAAACTTACAACCAACATCGAAATTCTGTAACTGGGAGGTGAGGTACTAGCGATGCGTCGTGGGCGATGGGTGAATTCGCACCGATCCAACAAAGTAGCAGCCGTTAGGATTTTCCCAAGCCTAAAAGCCCAAAATAGCTCAGGCGGCTTCTCGGTTTATCAGGATGGTGCCGATGTTTCATACATAACTACGCAAATGCCACAGCACCGCAGCATGATCTCCTAACTAAGGACAAAATAAAAAATGTGGTATGACTCACAAAAGTAGACAGATATTTGAGCAGCTAAAACGGTGTTTAATATCTGAACATATACTGGTACAACCGGGCTGTAGTAGACGATTTTATATAAAGTGCACCAGTGGATGGACCGTGCTGAACTGATCGCTCGATGTCTGTCTAGACTCACCATACCTGAAGAGTGAAGAATTTGAAGATAAAATGGCAGTGACCAAGACAAACTTCCAGAACTGTGCATGCCGGACGGCTTTGTGTACAAAGGGACCCAGTTGAACAGGGAGATGCGCTTCAGGAAGATCATGCCTAGAAGCTGTGGGTACCGTCAGAGCTTCGACAGAGTCAAGTTGGGTCGCTTCACAATTTTTTATTTGGAGGGGAAGTTGGAAAAGCATATAATTTGTGAACATACGGTTGCATTTTTGTCAGCAAAAAAAAGTGTAGTGGAACCATCGTCTGCACGCCATACAGTATTCATTGCAATGGGACGAAATTATCCGCTAAGCATTGCGAAGTAAGGTTGTTGCCACCGCCGTAATTACGATAATGTATTTTTTAACTTCGGAAAGCGGCGACGATGAAGAAAAATTAAGATATCCTGTAATGTTCAATTAACATTGCAAGCTAATACTGAAAAATACTCCGAAAATCATTTTTGTATTTTAGGTATCCTTCCTGTAAATCTAAGCGACGAATTGTTACAAAACTAGTTTTAAAAGCGGGTAGAATTATATAATTGTTGAAATACGACATCTGAAGTTTTTTTTAAAACTTATGAAAATACTTCATAGCAGAAAACATTAAACTGTATAAATGAACGAATTCAAACCGCTAAGCCACATAGCAGCTATAAAATTTGCTGGCTAAGTTTTACTTAATATGTTCTATGAAAACTCAGTAAATTTTTCTCTTTAGGAGAGTAAGACATCGCTCTCAATTTCGTTCCTGGCTAATTATTCTGACTTTTATCATCGAACACATCTGTTTTTAAGCGAAAAGCAAAAAAATTAGTTATTCACAAGAGCTTTTTGTAATAAAACAAATTTTCTTCAAAATATTAACAGATATGAACTGGTTGTGTACTTTTGTATAGATTTTATTTAATTTTTTTGTATTAATAAATAATCGTGATTTTGCCTACTGTTCTATTTTGAAGTGTCAATAAAAATTTAAGTTTTATTGAAATATCACAACAATTTGACGTTAAGCGAGAATTTTCATTTTTTACTTTAAAACTCTGTTAGTCAGGTTGGGTATTATTAAAGCAATTTCAACTTAAACTGGCTAAAATAACTCACGCTGATTATTTTGTGTCGTTGTTTGTCATGTTATTCGATAACCTCCCTAACAATCTTTAACATTTCGGGCTTAAAAAAACATGCCTTCAGCTTGCGTTTAATATACAGATATTTATATCGGATTCTGGGGTTTGATTAGATCCTCACTCATATTTTGCATAGTATACATAAATTGTGTCATACACTGTATCAGAATAAGTACTACTACTTCGTTTTGGTTATCAGAAGATACCTCTAGCCGGTGACGCAATGTTCGTACAACATTACTGGCAGCTTCTGCTAAGTCAATTAGTAGAGACATAGCATTGAATAAATATTTCAGAATTAAAATGATTAAGGGTTCTAATGGCCTTGCGATTCTTCGCAACCAGATGCCGTGGTCAAGTTGTGGGTCAAAACTAGTGTCAAATAGTAAAATCTAATCTAAATTTCTGAAATACAACATCTAAATTTTTGTAAATATTTTTGTTTTTGTCTAAAGTAGTTACTACTAACATCTAAGTATAGTTGGCGTAAAGGAAGATAAGGGGAAAAAATAATGCAGCAAATCCAAAATAGTAAGATTTTTTATTTTATCATTGACCCTTGTGCATATTTCTATTAATGTGGTTACAATATATGGCATTTGCACATTGTAGCGGCTGATAGTTAGAGATTAGTCATCACTCAAAGTAATCTCCCAAATGTAAATAAGATATGATTGTCTCTAAATATGATATGATGGTCAAACTCAAAACAGCAGTATACCAATACGACACATCGACCAACGAGAAATCTATATTTTTATCGATCTGTTAATCAGAGATATGTTCATCCGACAAAAACCAACCAAAGTACTAAATTTAAAGCAAATCGAATTTATTCCCCGGTCCGGCATTCCGGTTGGCTAGGCAAAAATATATCTTCGCCCAGAAACACAGAAAAATCGAGCTATAAAATATTTGTCACAAAACAGTCGGTAGTAGAATCATAAACTTTATTTTTTAATAGATCGAATAGCTATCAATATATAAGTGATTCGACCCATAATAATTTTTTGGGATAGATCAGTCTGAAGTCCAGGAAGAAAAACTGGCCCTTAGATTAATTTAGGTAAAAAGCTGAACACAGTCAAGTAAATCGAACAATAAATAAGAAAGTTTTTTTATGAGAAGATTATTCTGACAATAACAAACATTACAAAAACTCGTACGTGATACCGTAACAAAAGGAAATACGTTTTTTTATATTTAAATTCTTGCATAAGTTTTAATTTATTTATTACTAAAACTAAAACATGTTATTTTTTGACGATTTCTGTGGTCTTACTTTATGGAATGCAACTGCACTTTACATGGCATTTCTCAAACTTATTTATTCTACGAAGTCTCGTTATCAGCGCAGGTGATTCCTATCGTTGTTGATGTTGATTTCAATGTTTTGGAGGTTCCCATCATCAGAATGCACCATCAGCATTTGAGGGAATGCGCGTGTGGTGTCGTATGCTCGTGGGCTAGCGGTTATCGTCCAAATCGCATGCTTACTTGTTTGTATTGTATTTCACTGGTTATTTACTTATTGGTTTACATATTATAACGTCTTTCGTAGCTACCCTCGATGATTTCCCAAATCCTTTGAATCCGATCACTAGATTGCTAAATAAAACTCATAAATTTTTTTTGTTTGGCCTCTTAATCGTCAGGAATTTACTCAAATTTTAATCATTCCTCAAATAATTACAACTCTTTACTGTACACAATGGCTTATTTTACAATTCTTTATAACACACAATTATTTTCCGCTTCACTCAGTTTATCCGTTTCTAAAACACACAGCTCACTGCAATGTTAACGCCACAGCTTTTACTACTCGTCTCTCGAGTGATAACGGCTGCCGCTCTTTTTATACCCGAAAATGACCCAAACATTCTGTTAACGTGCTCAAGAATTCATTTGCCTGCCATAGCTGCAGCCACTCTTTTTGTCTGTCTTTATCGTGGATTTCCAGCATATTGTCACTTCTTTTGTCTGTCCTTTGTACGGGGAATTTGCATCATACTTCTGCTCTTTTTGTCTGTCCTTATATTTGGAATTTTCGTTATACTGCTACTCCTTTTGTCTGTCCTTCGTATTTGGGATTTCCGTCACACTGCCCTCCACCTAAGTCAGATCGTCAAGATCAGACATACTCTCTGTTCCAATTACTGCAAGCCCTTCCAAGTGAACCACTTTTATTTTGGTTCTTAGTTTTCCAACGGTCTGGATTCGATACTCCGTGTTCTTTATTCGTCCAATTATTTTGTACGGACCTTCCCGCTTGCTACGCAAGAATTTCTTCCATGGAAAATCGTACAGCATAACCAAATCTCCTTTTTCAAGTCTTTCAGGATTCTTCGACTTAATACATTTTTCTACCTTGTTGTTGTTGTTGCTCAATAGTTTTGCGTTCCTCTCTCAACTTCACCTTTAGGGCACGAAACATATTGCCATTTCCGTATGCATATCCCTTATGCTGCCCGTTCTTTGACATCAGTCTTTTCTTTAGGTCGATCTTCATTCCTTGACCAAGGCGAATGTCCACTCCAAACTTCATCTTCGATTTTCGCTACTATGAACTCATGTAACACTGTCATATTCACGATGGTGACTTTACACGTGGCTTTTCCTAGAACCTTGGTGTCCTCGCCAGTTACTGTTCTCAACTTAGCTCCATGCAATGGACTTATTTCGGTGCTGATCAAGTCGGATCGAATGATGGAGTTTGACGCGCTCGTGTCCACAGTTAGTACTCGCTCATGTCATATCCACTGATAGTAACGTTGCTCGCCTTGTTAGCGCTGGTCTGCACAAGAGCGTGGCCGTTTCCTGTGTCTGAGCATACGGGACAGTCTCAGCAAATGTTGGGTTTGGATTCGCATACGCCTCTCGCCTGCTATAATTGTCTCTTATTCCGCTGATAAACCTCTGAATTTTTATCCTCTCGAGGTATTCTCCAAGACTATCTTCATAACCCAAATGAGCTAGCATCTCAATCTCACAAGCATCTCATTTGTCTTCTATTCTCGCTACCATAGCGTCTTTCAACGGCTCGCATTAGAGCCTCGTAGTTATTCCTCTGATATGCAGGAATTATCTGCAAAATTTCCGCTGCAGGTCCCTTTAATGCCATGAATAGTGCAGCTGATTTCTCCTCCATGCTCCAGTTGTTTGCTCTAGCCGTCTTTTCGAACTGAAGCTTAAAGATCTGGAAGGGGATTGTGACTTCAAAGGGTGGTGCGTTTATCATAGGGGTGCTCCCCGAAATGCTTGGACGATACAAAAGCAAATCGCGAACACGACCTTCCAATTCGCTAACTTTGGTCGCAATTAGCTCCTCTATTTTGTCTTGCCGCTCTTCGAGTTTGTCCTGTCTCCCTTTGAGTTCTGTGCATTCTTTGATAACATTCTCCTGAAGCTGTATGAGCCGGGATGAAATACGCGCTTCCTGGTCTTGCATTTGAGATAAAATGTGGGCATTCATTTGTGACATGTTGGCATCCTGCCATCCAACTTCTGTAGCAACTTGGCATCCTGTTCATCCAACTTCTGTAGCAACTTGACATCCTGTTCATCCAACTTCTGTAGCAACTTGGTATTCTTCTCATCCAACTTTTTCGAAATTGCAGTCAATAACATGTTCATGTCCATACTCACAGAAGCCTTTTCTTTAGCCTTGGTTGCTGACTGCTCTGACTCTTTTGCGGCGTCAGTAGCCTCTTCCTTTCAATTTTTTTGTGTTTTCCGTAATTTATTTAGCAATATCGCTTCTGACAACCAATTGTAACGTTTTTCTTAGCTACCCTCGATGATTTCACAAATCCTTCGAATCCGATCACTAGATTGCTAAATATAACTCCCAAGATTTGTTCGTTTGGCCTCTTAATCGTCAGGAATTTACTCAGCGATTATTTATTCCTCAAATAATTACAATTCTTTACAATACACAATAGTTTATTTTACAATTCTTTATATCAAACACATCACTCAGTTTACCCATTTCTAAAACACACAGCTCACTGCAGTGTGAACGCCACAGCATTTTCTACTCGTCTCTCGTATGATAACGGCTGCCGCTTATACCTGAAGATGACCCAAACATTCTGTTCACGCGCTCAAGAATAGTCTGATTATTCGTTTGCCTGCGATTTTGGTCTGTCCTTTCTACGTGGAATTTCCAGCATACTGTCACTTCTTTTGTCTGTCGTTAGTACGGAGAATTTGCATCATACTGCTGCTCCTTTTGTCTGTCCTTTTTATTTGGAATTCTCGTCACACTGCTACTTCTTTTGTCTGTCCTTCGTATTTGGGATTTCCGTCACAATATTTACTTACACGCGGGAAATTAGGCATGGCATATCTTCGTTCTTGTTTTGGATTTGATATTGATTTTTTTATTGGAAATTTTCTTTTGGGCTACCATAGCTATTACAACGGTTCGTGATATTATTGTTACTGTATGCCTTTCAAAATGCTGATTTCGTATTTTTTAATATAGTAATTTATTCTTTTAATATTTGCTAAATGAATTATTTCGAATATTTTAGAACATTTCAATTTACAGCTAGAATTTTCATATTTATATATTGTTCTGCTTATATAGAACTATAATATCTATATTCTTACAACTATCTTTTATTTCAAATATTGTTTCATTACATATTAATAAATTTTCATATTCAAGTTTGACGGCCTTATTGCCTTGTTTAACACGTTTACTCGTTAAAGGGAATTCAACAATATAAGTTATAGAATATAAATTTGATAACATTTTATAATAACAACAATAAATACGATTTCTTCGAAAAAATTTATATAAGACGTATTTGAATTTTCTAGGGTTTCTTTTTAAATGGAAAACTTTTAAATGTATAACTTCGTCTTTTCCCAGTTATGTCGTGTTCTATCGTAGCGTGTATTTTGTCGAGTAAAGAGCCATTTTGGTTAGATATTACAGAGTAGAGGTGCCCCTGATATTTTATTTACAAAAATCTTGGAACTTAATTTACTGCACTTGTGATGCTGCAAATCATTTAGAATATAAAGTGTAATGTGAAAAAGAATAATAATAAAATAAAAACAAAAAAATGCCGACTTAGTCTTTCGCGGCTAAGGCTAATCAATTATTTCACCCGCCATTTCCATTGATAAATTTTTTATTACATTTAACGTTGAGTGCCACAAATACTCTTGTCCAGGAAAGCCACAAATGGGGATCGGCGATCGTCATATCCGTTATCGTGGTCGTCAAAGGCATTCTTTTCGAAGAAACCTGAGACCAGATTACTTCTGAAATATGTGCTGCGAACCTTGTGGCCATTTCCTTGAGAGCAGATTTTTCTACACTGGTTTTCTTGGAACCTCCGGTGTCAACTGACAAAAGAAAATTAGATTTTGTTAGATATTTTTGTTTGATAGATTTTGTTTTGAGGATTGTATCGGATACTTCAATTTTTTGATTTGAGGAAATGTGCGTACTTTGTTTCACCCACTTGTGTCCAGTACATTTCCATTTACCGCAAATTTTAGGCAAGTCTTCAGAATATGTGCTTGCGATGGACGCAATTACCTCTTTATATTATTTATTATAGATTGAATTATACTATGGATTGAATTGAATTAGTCAGAGGATTAGAAACACTGTTTGAGTTGAGAATCAGAAACCTGGTGGGGTGCTACAAGATTATGAATTTTCTTTGCATTAACATGGCATTTCTAATATAAACGTGAGAGCAGGCAGAATATTTCACATTTAGCTTTTCTATGATATCATTATACTCAGATTGTGAGGCATTGAAATTTGACAGACACATTTGGTATTCTGCCTCTACTTCAGCCCATGATATCTTCAATTCTCCTTATTGATCTATAAGACGTAAAAGCGTTTGGTTAGTAGTGTTAGGTGTTAAGGCCTCATCAAGTTCCAGAAACTCATTAGCAATTTAAAAGAATGTATTTAATAAACCCATCTTTATACGAGTAAAGCAAATTGAGATTTTTAATTGTTCGAAAGCCAATTGATTGCTAACTAGTGGCTACTTTCACTGATCGACAGTCGAAAACCCCACATATTTTTCTCACGATCGCGTAAGCTAAAATCTTGCTTAAAATTTCTAAAGAGTAAACATTGAAACTTACTATCGAGTAAATATTTTTGGTTGATTCCGATGTATTATGTCAGAACGTGAAATTTGGTATACTGCAAATACATAATAAATTTCATATTGGGTCAAAAAATCAACGAAAACAACGACGATTATAACATATAGCTCCCTTACATCGATTTGTTCAAATGTGAGACTATGATCAAAACTCAGTCAAGAAAGCAAAAAAGCATCTAGGAGCGTGAAAGTTGGTTTTCTACAGAAGTCTATTAAAATAAGCATGGGTACAGAAAATAGTCTAAATGGAAATACTATATCATATAGCCCCCATACATCCGATTTCTTCAGATAGAAGGTTTTGGGAAAAAGTCTAACAAAGAAGCATCTAATAGCGTGAAATTGAATTGCATTTTGGGAGGGAAAATCTGCTAAATCGAAATACCATATAACAAAGCCCCCATACAACCGATCTGTTCAGATATAAGGTTTTGGATCAAACATCCGCCAAAAAGTATCCAGGAGGGTGAAATTTGTACACATATTATGAGTATTGGCAGTGAAAATCAGGGAAGTCAGAATATTTTTATTATATTATATATATTATTATATAATTTATTATTATATTATATATATTATTATATAATTTATTATTATATTATATGAGGATTGGGGTAAAAAAACATCTAACAAAAACATATAGAAATGTGAAATGTGCTATTATGCACACATATTATGAATTGTTTATTGATAGTGAAAATCATCGAAATCGGAATACTGTATTATATAGCCCCCATAAAGCCGATTTGTTCAGATATGAGAATTTGCGTCCAAAAAGCGCCAAAAAATCATCTAAGATCATGAAATTTAGTATTCTACAGGCGTAGTTAATTTGACACTGAAAATTATCGAAAGCGAATATTGCCATTTGCAATAAATTTTATATTTTCATGAAAGGTATAAAGACTTCGGCATGACCGAAGACAGCCCTTCATTCTTCTTTAATATAAATTCTGTGCACGCCCCGACCTGACTGCGTTAAAGCTATATTACCTTTGGCTTCCTGTATTATTTCTTTTTTTTTTTTGTATCAGGGTGTTATTTGTGTCCTCAGATCGGTTTTATTCTTGCTATGAAATTCTAAGTGTTTTTTCTGTTTATGTTTTTAAATTATTAACATTTTCTTCTCTTTTTAATTTAATTGGATTGAGCCATACTGTTCTTATACAAAATACTTCAGCTAGCTTCCGTTTGGTGGTGGAATGAATGGGTGAGTGTTTTCTGCTTTATCTGCTTTAAGTTTTATAGAATATTTAATTTACACTTTATTTGTCTAAATTTACTCACTAATTTAAGCTTTATTAACTTCACTAATATAATTTTATTTAATTTGATTTATAGTAGTTTCTTAAAAGTAACAGCTTAACAACCTGGATTTGCCTCTTTTGATTTTGTTACGAGTTTACTCTGATCCAGCGATGCACACTCTCCGTGATGTGTGGTTTCTTCCTTATGGATCTTATCAATGTTGGTACATCTAGCGCGTTGCGGCTAAGCTTGTTAGGTCCACTCCAACGAATTTTTTGCTTACTCTTCGAGGTGAGTGATTTCTTCCTAATGGATCTTATCAGGCTGGTTCATGCAGCTTGTTAGGGCGCAATTATTGATTGTCCCCGAGTTTTCTGCACTTGTTTGTTTGTAAAAAATATTAAGTCGTGAGGCTCTGCTTGAGGGTTTTCTTATTTTAAACAAGTGTAAATGCGTCAGAATGAAGAAAAGGTACCTAGCTCATCTAAGGGTATAAACATCAACATTCTAATGGTTGTAATTTCATCTCATCTGAATGTACCTATGTCGCAAATGTCATCACAAATGCAAAGAGAGGATGCACGTATGTATGTCCGATATATCATCATAGATTTAATTACAACTGCAAGACCAAAAAGTGCCTGTTTCATCCCAGATTTGTACAGCTTCAAGAGAATTTGGTCAAGGGCAACGCAGATCGCAAATAGAAATAGGATAAAAACCAAAAACAACAACTGGAAATAGAGGCGGCTTAGAAAATTTAGATCAATGAGTTGGAAAGTCGTTTCCTAAACTGGTAGTTGAGTCGCACTACCACTTCAGTGAACGCTTCCAGGGCGCAATCATCATCCTTGGCGGTACCATTCCTTTACAGGTCTTTAAGCTCCATTTCAAAAATGCATTTATTCCTACAATGAGACAATCATTCATAAACAACAAAACATTTATTGCAACAAAACTTAAATGAAATAATTAAATTGCTTAAATAACTATTACACGTTATGATTCAATTAATTTTATATTAAACTACGGTATTATGGCTAATTAGAAATTCTGAAAGCAAACATATTCAAATATGTTATATTAGTATTATTATTAAAGAGACTGCAGATACTATACTTGCTTGTCGCTGTAATATTTAATTACTCTCAAAAGAAAAGTATTCGCATCGCTTTTTTCGATATATGTACATAAATTAAAATATATTTTAATTAAGACTTCAAAGAAGAAATACAATTTCCAGAATTCGGTAGCCGCACACCTATAATCAGTTTTGAAAATTGCAAATTTTGTAACAATATAATAAAAAATTTAAAAATATTACACCGGAAAGAAGGGTATTCGCATCACCTTTCTTTTGATAACATATATGCAGGAATGGGGTAAGACCTTGCGAACAAAGCAACCCGAACTGGGCGAACGTACTAAAGACAAGAATAGAATATAAAAATAAGCACGACAGAAGTAGTTCAGTTGTTGTGCGAACGTAAAAGAGCTTAGACCTTTTCCCAATCAACGCCGCATTGAAATAAACTATATTTAATATCTAAAACCTTAATATAAAATAAAATATGAAGTTAATTATATTGTGACGAAAATCCCATACCAAGGACAAACAAAACTGTTCACAACGTAAATGCAATTCCCGGAAGGACAGAAAATAAAGAAGCGGCCGTATAATGCAAATTATACCAAGGACAAACAAAAGGGTAGACAGATTAAAGGAAATTCCACGTCGTTAAGGATGAACGGAGTAGCGGCAGCTACCGCAGGCAAACGAACAATCAGCCTATCCTTAAGCGCGTGAACAGAATGGTTAGGTCATCTACGGGTATAAAAAGAGAGGCAGCCGCTATCACAAGCGAGACGAGTAGAAAACTTAGTGGAGTTAACACTGCTGTGAGCTGTGTGTGTTTGAGAAACGGATAAGCTGAGTGAAGCAGATAATAAGTGTGTATAAATAATTGTAAAATAAGCCGTTGGCTGAAGACAAAATTATACAAATAAATTCCTGACGGCTTAAAAGCCGAATAAATAAATCTTGGGATTTTGTTTAGTAATCCAGTGATCGGACTCGAAGGATTTAAAAAAATAATCGAGGTGAATTTAGCAAATTCGTTACAATATTAAATACCTGAGGCCTTAAATAAAATACGTAAGCAATGACCGCGCTTGAATATAATTATTTTGTCTACATTTTATTGGGGCTCGACCGAGCGAGAACGTGCCGTTAAGCAGTTAAAATTTTTTTTGTGTATCTATCAACGCGAAAGTATCGTGCATCAACACTATCTAAATGACTCATCAAATTGCAACAATAAGAAGAAATGAAGTTCGCTGAATCTAAAATGTAAAGAAATGAAATACGATCAGAAGTAGATAAAAGCAATTTAAAGAGCAAGAAGAAGGAAGTAGAAATAAGGAACGACAAGAAAGAAGCAGAAGTAGAAGAATAAAATCGATTAATTAATTGATTACTTAAGCACAACGGTTACTCTCCTCCCGCCCAACCGACACGAGGGGTGCCAGCCGCATAACGTACGGAATTCGCCAAGTCATAAAAGAAAGAGTTTGTAAAGCGTCGAGATTTAAAACTGGTAGGCTACAAAAAGCAAATTCATAAGCTGAAATATGAGATTATTTAAACTACCATCGAATTTTAGTGAGTTACTTGTTAAGAGAAGTTAGTATAGTATTCTCTGTTACGAAAAGTGAGTCTGTCACATCAAATGTGCTGGAAAAACAATTGAAATCTTGACATAAACGGCGAAACGCTTCATATAGTTCAAAATTTTTTTTAAAAGGATTTTAAGAATAGTGGTTTAAATTGTCGTGATAATCGGATGGGGACATTAAAATTTACTTCACCTAAGAAAAATTGACTGCAAATCAGTCTGCTGAATATTAAATTTGGTTGCCAGACTACATTTGACATTTGCAAGCTAGGTTACAATAGCCACCCAGGGTTGCGTTGTACAGAGAGCCTCATATGAAATATAAACACAAATGTGAAACGTAACTTAAATGCTAGACATTTTGCCCGGTTGAGCGTTCGGCACATTATCCAACAGTAGACAGAGTTTTTGTACTGCCCGGGTACAGCTACCATTGGCTGTCGATAGCGTGGCACAAGCACTATGTCACCAACTTTGATATCAGAGACACGTCGTTGCCACTTACTCCTCGTTTGTAAAGTTACCAAGTATTCGTCGCTACATCATTTCAAATTAGTTGGTGTAGTTTTCGCAACCACTGCCAATGCTTGAGTTGGTTGGCAGGCACTATGGACACATTTGGCCTTGGAATCGCGATGAGTGGACCACCAACCAAGAAATCACCGGGTAATAATGTATACTTGTCGTTAGGGTCATCATATAGTAGTACCATTGGCCGAGAGTTCATGCAAGCTTCGAATGATTGTTGACTCTGTTCGCTGAACCACACTGCCAAGTCCTCTTGGAATAGACAATAAGCGCCCACAAAGGCAGTGACATTGTCATTATAAAGATTGCGGCAATGACCTCTCCGACTGATGAAGCGGTTATACGCATCCAAGAACGCTTGCGAAGAGAGATCGTCTATAACCACAACCTCCAAATGAGCTGCCCTTGTGGCCGTGTGTGGTTTTGACCCACCCGCAAGGTAAATAGGCCATTATAGTCCAGCCCCGATGCAAGAAATAGACGAGCCGTTGTGACGCTGTGGCGAGGTAGCGACACCGTTTTCTAGGAAAGTGTCACTCCACGGTGACGTCGACATACGTTGCATATATATTTAGCGGTTCGTACTACGGTTCTCGCATGCAGGACCCAATAACCGAGACATAAAATTTGCAGCATTAACTGTGTTCCGCCACGAAGCGTATCAAGATATATCCAATTGATCAGCAACCTAACCAGATCAGTAGATTTCGGCCAAATAACAGGATGGCGATGGGCTTCTAGCAAACCAAGCGTAGAACCCCACAGTTATCTAAGTATGGATTAAATGGCAGCAGCTTGCTAGATGCATGCAACAGCTGACCCTTCTGTAAGAATTTAATTTCGGTGGGGAATGCACACCCCTGACCCATGCGAATGATGCGTGCTGTGAGCAGGGATATATTGAGTCGGCCATTAGCAACTGCTGTCCTAGCATAGACAACCGCAGCATAAGCCCGTTGGCTAGCATCACAGAATCCTAAAATCATAGTGGTGTGGCCTTTCCGCATACCAAGCCAACGGGCCACCCTCACATGATTAATGCTGTCAAGGTCGCAGCGGAATGTATTCCAAATGATACATAGGTCGATTGGCAATGGAGCGTCCCATGAGAAGACGGAGGATCAAAGCGTTTGGATGAAAATTTTGCCCGCAATGACCACTGGTGATAGAAGACCAGTCGGGTCAAACATCTATGCCACTTCACTTAGCACACTGCGCTTCGTCGGAATTGTCGTTGTTTTGTTTTAATTGTGGCGTGCAAATAGTAATAGTAAACAATCATTAATATGATCCCAAAGAAGCCCTAGGACTGAGGTGATGGAAGAGTCTAGACTACATTCAGACGGTGACGCAGTGACGCCCATAGCAGCCAGGACCTCGGTGCTGTTTGAATGTCACTTGCGAAATTTGAAGCACCCTGCCGCTAGTATTTTGTTCACATTATTGGCTAACGCTAATGCATCACTCTCGTTGTTGCAGCTAACTAACAAGGCATCAACGTAGAAAGATGACAGGTTGGTGTCGCGCGCTCTTTTCGCTTGCTCGCTATCAGGAACTACATCGCAGTTGTCCCAAGCGCATTGGTTCATGGCGCCATATGTTTCAGTAGTTAAAGATACGCTGTAATGTCTTCAGCAGGGGACTCGTGGCAGAGAATACGCTGAAAGTCCCTGTGTTGTTCTGGCGGAACATTTTTTCCACGTCAGCGGTGAGCGCGATCGGGTACTGCCGGAATCGTAGAATGATGTTAGCAGTGAGTACTGAATTTATGGTTCCACAAGCTGCATACCATTGAGGGATACACCAATCTTTGTAGGAGCCGAGCCTTAAACACAACGCGAAATTTTTGGTGACAGCCTGGTGAGGGAGATAATAACAGTGATGGGGCTTACTAGATGAAATAACCCGCTCCATGTGGTGAAGGCTGGTATATTCACGCATGAAGGCCATGTACTTTACCCGCAGCTCGGTATTGATAACCAAGCGTCGCTCTAAACATTGAAACTGATGGAGAGCATTAGAATAGCAGTGACCAAATGTTGGACCATTTTCGCGTAATGGCAAGTAAACGATGTAAGGATCCGCTCGTATTCGTTTTCTTGCGTGCTGATATCTGCTCGAACCTCCTCCAACTTCCGAAAATTGCTGTCGAGGTCTTCTAAGGAGGACTGGTCTGATATCACTACATTGAAAGACCCAAGTCGCTCATTGGAACATTGCGTTGCTATTGTTGGTCCAAATATGACCCCGCTAAGTCGCGTAAGATGTGCATCTGGCTCATAATAGGCACCGTTAGTGATGGCTCGTTCAACAAAGAGACTCCTGACATCAAAACAAAGAAGGATATCGACACCGCGAGGTGTTCCAAAGTGAGGATCTGCTAGCTGAAGTCCAAAGAGATGCCGCCACTGACTGGCATCGACGGGCGCTGCCGGTGTAGTTGAAGTGATCGATGCAATAACCATTGCCGAAATCGTGAGCGGGAAGGTAGTGTGAATGCTCTTTAGGGTTTACTTGGGATCCAGGATCAGACAAAATTCGAGCCATGCGCTGTAGCCAAGAGGGTTATCTGATTGCTATGGGCCAAGCAGGTGAGTGTAGGGTAATAAGACCGATGGTATAGCACTGGATGATCCTGAGGTCGGACGTGCAATGGTAGGAAATGTATTCATAGGTGCCGATGTGAAAGCCTGCTGCGGCGGCTCTTGGCAAAAAATGGTATGATGTTTGCGTCACACTGTCGGCACCCACCTGATGCACATTTGTTGGATTGATGCCCTGACCGCAAACAATTGTAGCACAAATTGGATCCCCAGATGGCTCCAAATCGTTTAACCGACTGTACAGCTAATAACACTGGGCAGCGCATCACCTTGTGTTGACCGTGACAATGATGGCATTGACCATCATTAACTACAGAAACGTTGCATTTAACTGCCGGAATCGCATTACGTCGTTGCGTTTCTCGGCGCACTCGGAGGTCGGCGTGATCTGGCAGCTGCGAGGTGAGATTCTGGGACCGCTTCTCAAGAAAACTCAACAAATTAGCTAGACTAGACAGTTCCATCGGTGAACAATGCATGCACCATGCATTCTGGGTAACCCGTGGAAGCTTAGAGACCACTATTGAAACTGTAAAGGCGCCCCAGCTGTCCGCAGGGAAGGGCATAACCACCAACGCGCGGAGCGATTCATTAGCTCGATCCACAAAATCCAGAAATAATGTCGATGTGCCATCCGAGGCTGATGGCATATTCAGGAATCGGGACACATGTATTTCACTTAACTGCTAGCGATTATCGCAGCGATCTTTCAGTGCTTGCCACACCTCTTTGTACCCACCTAAATACAGATCTCCAATTAGAGGAAGTGCATTCACCGGAATCGCTTGCCGCAATTTCGCCAACTTATACACATCGGGAAGATCTCGTTGATGAACTACGATTGCAATGGCATCTTAGGGTATGCCTAGTGGCTCGAACTTCAATTCTACCGCGGCATCCACCTGGGCACGCTCATTGTGCAGCACCTTCGTAGTGGCTGCAATGCGCAACTCAGCTAGCTGGCCTCGCAGATATAGACAGGTTCATAAGTGTCCCACCATTCCAAATGGACTTCCAATTCACCCTCCTTGACCGCACCAACCAGCAAATCATGAAGGTTCACGGGTTTGCTTAATCAATTTGTAGAATTCAATTTCGATTGGTCTACATTTAATATATGACCATCTTAAATCTTTTCCATCGTTAATTGAGTCAAGACTTCTACCTATTAAACCAGCACATTTTATATGGGCGAGTCCATCGCAAAGCCAGCAAGATACACTGTGATCAGACTCGCCTTTAATGTTGCAATTATCACAAGAGCAACAGTTTTAAATATATTGTGATATGAAACTTAAAAAACAATACGCAAACAGCTGTGAGAAAAGAATAATAACACGAAATTCAAATAGCAAAAAACCACAAAAAGGAAGGCTTACACAAAACAATTATAAAGCTTGAAAAGCAAAAAAAGGAAAAATGTAAATATGTATATAATTAAAAAATGACTCTTCATACAAACTAAATAAAAATTTAAAAAATGCAGAATACACAACTAATTGATATAAATGAAAAGAAAACGTATCATTTAATGGTGCGTACAAATATAGCACTTCAAATTTTTGTATTCACTGAAATAATATTCAATTAGCACAAAGATTTACCCAAAAGTAGCACAGCAAAATAAACACAGCTTCATAGCTTGAGGTTTGCGGTATATTACGATAAGAAAAGCACGTAGTTTAAAGAGGAACAGAAGTTGAATGAGAAGAACAAATGCGAAACGCGTAAATTTTTAAAGGGTATCAAGTTGAAAATACACGAAGCAGATGAAAACAGGGTACATCGCAGTAATCTACAGCATTGGAGTTTTTATAAGCATGAAGAAGCCGAATATATGTATGATTATAATTAAGAAAAATTACGGGAGGAAACTAAGATTTTTTTAGCGAAAGGCAAAGGACACTTGCATTAATTTAAATTAAATTAAATATTAATTACAATAACATATACTTAAAGACTTAGGCTAATATAAGTTATTCACGATAAAATAGGAAAGATTGATATACGATTATAGGAAATTCTAATAATAACAGAGAAGCGACGTATAACTCAATTAATTTATACAAAAGCGGAATGTGACATCAGTCAAATGCAACTCATGCACTGGCCACTGGTGCCACTTTCAGTCGTGCTCTGGTCTACGCACCACTTGTGAGTGGAGTAATGCATTCGCTGCCCCTTGCTGTTGGAGTCTGCCCCCGCTCGTAAATACTACACAGCCGCCAACCACCACCAATTCGCAGCAACCACCTCAGCGGGTAACACATCTGTAACAACCAAGACCTATGCCCAACTCCCTCACCCCCCGTGTTACGAACGTTCCCCCGAGACACTTCAGACTTATACAATTTAACTGCAATTGACTCCCAGGAAAGATCGACGAGGTAGTCGACTTTATGAGCCGGGAGCACCTGCCAATAGCTACAATCCAAGAAACAAAACTGAGCATCCACTCAGATCTTCTGAACCGGGCTGGCTATAACATAATAAGAAAGGATCGCGAGTGAGATCATGGTGGACGCTTCGCCTTCATTTTACACAACACCGTGTAGTATCGTCTCATCGACGGCGACACCGACCGCAGGGATACTACCCTAGAATTTCAGGGCATAGCTATCCGATCAGGTGGTGTCGAGCTCGAAATATTTAATATATTTATTCTTCCCGTTACAAATTGCCTAGTTGGATACCGTCCAGATATAGGTGCGTTACTCAGATGCAAAGCCGTTCGGTTCGCGCATCGCGATCTTTGAAATTCCTGCCTGTCAAATGATCGTCGAGGAATGGAGCTGGCGTAACAGATAGACTATTCGACATTCTGCACAATGAACGACGAAGCTCCTACCAGGATTGTGGGAAACTGCCATAGCTCGCTAGACATAACAATAGCTAGTCCTGGTCTGATAAACTGCATAGATTGGCGACCTATGCTGACACTCGCATCAGACCATCTTCCCATAGTCATCTCGATTGACAGGCCTCTCGACTTCGTTTTCCTGGACCACCGGACATTTGTTAACTTCAAAAAAGCTGATTGGCCCGGCTTTACGGAATTTACTGAGAACTCCCATCAACGTTCTAACTGCAGAAAAAATATTCCGTAAAATTGTCGTGTCAGCTGACGCCCACTTCATACCTACAGGTCGAATTGCAGAAATCCGCCCTAATTTCCCCACAGGAGCGGCGGTTTTAGCGACAAGGCGCGACACGCTACGCCTTGCCGATCCCGGTGATCCCCGTATTAGGGAACTCAACACCGAGATTCGGAACAAGATCATCCACAAGCGGAACTAGTGGGAGGAGCACTTAAGGTCCTACAATCTATCATCTGGGGTAACAAAGCTCTGGGCTACAGTGAAATCGTTGTCTAACCCGCCGAAACGTGATGATCGGGTGGAAATTTCATTCGGTGATTACGCCTCGTCGGACCCGAAGAGGTGAGAGAGCTATTTTAGACGGCTATTCACACTGCACCCTTCGGTTGACAAAACGAAAAGACAAGTAACCCGCCATCTGTGCAAACTGCCAAACACCAGCGCGACGGTTGATTTCTCTAGGGAATATGTTCAGGCGGCTATCGGGAAGGCGAAAGCTTCCAACTCCATCGGACTTTTATTTCGGTTCTTAGTTTTCAAACGGTCTGGATTCGATACTGCGTGTTCTTTATTCGTCCAATTACTTTGTACGGGGACCTTCCCGTGGAGAATCATACAGCATAACCAAATCTCCTTTTTCAAGTCTTTCAGGATTCTTCGACTTAATACATCCTTCTACCTTGTTACTCATAACTTTCGGGCGTTGCTCAACAGTTTTGCGTTCCTCTCTCAACTTCACCATTAGGGCACGAGACATCTTGCCATTTCCATACGCATATCCTTTATGCTGCCCGTTCTTTGACATCAGTCTTTTCTTTAGGTCGATCTTCATTCCTTGACCAAGGCGAATGTCCACTCCAAACTTCATCTTCGATTTTCGCTACTATGAACTCATGTAACACTGTCATATTCACGATGGTGACTTTACACGTGGCTTTTCCTAGAACCTTGGTGTCCTCGCCAGTTACTGTTCTCAACTTAGCTCCATGCAATGGACTTATTTCCGTGCTGATCAAGTCGGATCGAATGATGGAGTTTGACGCGCTCGTGTCCACAGTTAGTACTCGCTCATGTCCATCCACATATCCACTGATAGGAACGTTGCTCGCCTTGTTATCGCTGGTCTGCACAAGAGCGTGGCCGTTTCCTGTGTCTGAGCATACGGGACAGTCTCAGCAAATGTTGGGTTTGGATTCGCATACGCCTCTCGCCTGCTATAATTGTCTCTTATTCCGCTGATAAACCTCTGAATTTTTATCCTCTCGACGTATTCTCCAAGACTACCTCCATAACCCAAATGAGCTGGCCTCTCAATCTTACAAACAAGTGAATGGTGTTCTCGAAGTCCAATCACAACCCATTGCAGAACGAGAGGCCTGGATACTGTATCAGGCTTAACTCCTGCCTATTCAGACTCGACCCTTACATACCCAATACATGTCCCGCACGACACTAACCACCTCTTTGCATGCCCACTTAACCCGACTTATCTAAGACCCCTCTCCCTCTGGTCCGAATCCGTTGAAACAGCACATTTTCTGGGCCTCCCGTTACATGACCTCGATGACTGAAACTAAACTTACCTGACCCTAGAAGGGAGCTAGCAACAACAACAACAACATCTCTGGAACGGCTCAGCCAAACTCATTAAAACTTCACACTAACCTTCTGCTAATATCCCTTTATAACTCCTAAAATTTTGTGCATTTTGATCTGGTGGTTCTCAAGTTATAAGCATTCATTAAAATTTGGATTCATTTTTATATACATATATAGGTTGAGAATTATGAGGCGTTAAGGGAAAAGTTACGAAAACTAGGACTAGCGACAACCGGACAGAAAATGAAATGCAAGAGTTACTCCGTTTACATTTCAGTAAAGAAATTTCGGAAATTTGTCGTTATCATCACAGGGACGACGCTTTTAATTACACAGACGCTGTAGCCGCTGGTGCTCTTTCTCACCAAACGCATCAAAAATCGGTTTTTACTTTTAAAGATATTGAACAATTGCTTAGAGGAGCAGATAAATTGGTTGTCAAAAGTCCAAGAGCCGTTAATAAATTGGAAGCGGGTAAAAAGTGCTTTGGTAAATGAGTTATTGCTAATTCGCCACTAAAACCAAACGAGACAGGAAGAGAATATTTATACGTATTAATGGGCATGGGCAAATCTGTAGACAACGAAAGCATTATGGAATATTTTTTCAGATTCGAAGTGTATTAAATATCTTAAGGTCCAAGTTAAAATCTATGAGAAAATTCGTGAAAAATCTGATTTTAATCCAGCTTTCAAAAAACATTTTGATTCATCATCAGAAAAATCTGGTATTTCAAATCGAACAGTACAGGTTAAAATTGCTTTAGGCGTGGATATAATAAACATTTAGCTAAACACTGTTCAAATCAGATCTTTTGAGTGCAGATGTAATAAAGGCGTCGAAATAAAGCGGGAGCAAAGTAATATAAAAGCGTTGTGTGGAGAAAATGACGTGGGGGGGGTTTAAGTATAAGAAAGTTTTGTCGAAGCAGATATAGTTTAATGCGTTAATATATACCGGATGTACGTTTTGTTTGATTAGGTGAGATATATTCGAAAGCTGAGGGGTCATACACTTATACTTGAAAAACGTCGAATGTTTGGCATCGGAAAAAATGCGGTAACAACTATTGGTAGTTTAGTTATCCAAATTAAAATAGCTGAATTCGGGTTGAAGATGAAATTTTACGTGGTTCGTGAAGTTGAGGTAGGTTATGAAGCTATTCTCGGTAAGAATTTCTCTCGAGCACCAACGCATTGTCGAAAGGCAAATAGAAAAATGGTAAGAAAAGGGAATCATTCATACAAGATTGCGCATTAATAGCGAAACCGTTATCCGATTTGCTTCAAAAAGACAAATGGTCCGATGATCAATGCTATCGTCTGGTTCCATATATATGCCGCAAAACAAAAACAGCTGAGCAAAACTATATATAAACTAATGAGCTCGAAGTACTGGCTATAGTTGAGGCATTAAAAATTGCGTATTTACGTGTTGGGCTGTAAAGTTAAAATTCTAACTGATTGTAACGCTTTTGAGCAGAATATAAGGCAATCCGATTTTTCCAAGAATTCGATCACCATTCTGAAGTGCAGATGGAGCACGTGGATGCACTCAGCACGGTATGTTCCTTAATACTAGAAGACTCTTTCAAATACCGCTTAAAAATGCTCAGCTTGAAAATGCTTGGATTAGGGCAGCTAGAAAAAAGTGTAAGAAAGTAGTGATTATGAGGATTATTATGTATGACATTTTACACATAAACCCAGCGAAAGAACTTTAAGTAATACCGTTACAAATGGAAAATTAAATGATTAAGGTAGCTCATAGACAAAGACATTTTTCGACAAAAAGGGCTCACGATAACATCAATAGGACATGTTTTAATCCAAAACTAGCAAAGAAAATAGCCAATGTAGAAGGTAGTTGCGTTGAATGTAAAGGGTGTGTTTTATAGAGGTATAGAACTTTAAGTTGGCGTTACTTTTCAAGATAGCGACCGATTTAACAGCTGTCAAGTGATTTATTCTCAGTTTGGTTCGGCAATTCATCATGAATAGACTCACGCCTGAACAACGCTTGCAAATAGTGCAATTTTATTTCGAAAATAATGGTTCAGTGCGGAAAACGTATCGCGCACACGTCCATTTTAGCGATGTTTAGCGATGAAGCGCACTTCTGCTTGAATGGCTACGTCAACAAACAAAACTGCCGCATTTGGAGGGAAGGTAATCCTCAAGTGTATGTTGAAACACCGTTACATCCAGAAAAACTGACTGTTTGTTGCGCTTTATGGGCTGGTGGAATCATTGGTCCGTATCATTGGACATAGTGAGCGATACGTTTTCCGCACAGACCCATTTTTTTCGAAATAAAATTGCACTATTTGCAAGCGTTGTTCAGGCGTGAGTCTATTCATGATGAATTGCCAAACCAAACTGAGAATAAATCACTTGACAGCTGTTAAATCGGTCGCCATCTTGAAATATAATGCCAACTTAAAGTTCTACACCTCTATAAAAAAAACACCCTATATTATAGGGAGTAGGAAAGAAGGCTTCTTGACAACCATAGATAAAGATGATAAGCCACTGTGTACTTTTAATCCGGATCAGGTAGGTCCAATTATTACCACGAATAAGCAGTACAACTAACTTTTTGTAGCTGTGGATGCTTTTTCAAAGTTCGTATGTTTATATCCAAAGAAAGCTGTAAGTGCATTAGCAGTTATAGAACGCTTAAGAAAGTAGTCTGCCATTTATGGAAATCCTAGGAGAAGCAATTCTGACAGAGGTTCTGCTTTTATTTATTATTATTTATTTATTTATTTACTTATTTATTTATTTATTTGGTCTATAAACATTAACAATGAATTCTTACAGACTATTTACATAATTATTAACAAAGTAATTAATAACTTAGATAAATTAAAATACCATATTTAAGATATGCGGAAATACAGTCTTGGGAACCTAGAAATCAAGTTGAATGGAACTCGAGACTAAGCTAAATTCATTTAAGACTCGAACAAGTGGAGCATTCCGCGAATACTCTGTATTTAATTTAACTACTTAAAAAGACAAAGATCTGCGAAGATTGTAAGGGTCAATAACAGAAAGTTAGGTTACCGATTTTCTTGCTTCCAGAGATTTTGAATTGATTAGAAGTAAGCGAGATTAATAAGAGAGAATAGGATTATCAAATCTCAATGATCGTTAAGCATATTTAGGAAATATCTTTTGCACCCTTTCAATCCTATGTATATGATTCTTATGACTTGCTCTCCAGATAAAGGCAGCATATTTCAAATTTGAACGAACTAAAGCAGTGTATAATAGCTTTAGAGTAAATTTTAAACTAATTCGCCACAAAAACCCTAGTACCGAGAAAGCTTTCGAAATAATAAAGCTAATAAGTATTTTAAAAGAAAAATTACTCGAAAAAATCACGCCAAGGTCCTTAATCTTCTCAAAACTTTCTAAAAAAATTGTGAGAAATATTATAGGAGGTCGGCAAGATATTCAGAATTTTTGTCAGGACCAGTAATATTTGAAAATACTTTGAAATCATCTGTATAAAGCAAAAAATTGATAAATTTAAAGCAACTACTTATAACATTAATAAGTAGAGTAAAAAGTAATGTACCTAGAATACTACCTTGGGGAACACAAGAAGCTGCAATAAAGATTTCAGAGAAGAAAACATAAATTGTTCTATTGTAACAACTCAAGTTCGTTGAGATAAATAAGACTTAATCCAAAAAAAAAATTTCAGTGAAATCCCAAACGAACCAGCTTATATATTAACAAGCTGTGGAAACTTTATCAAGATGCAGTCCACCTGGAATCCAACAGAAAAAGGTCGTGTACAATACTCGCTAAATACAGCGGGGTTCGATACTGTTGATCGATTCGGTACAAATCTATGCTGGTTCGGCGAAATAAGGCTCTTACTCGCAAAGTACATTTTATCTTTACCAATACTTTCAAACAGTTTCGGGATACTAGACAATTTCGAAATGGGCCTGTAATTACAAATATCAGTATTATTACCACCCTTGTGAATAGGTCTAATAGAAATAATTTTCCAAACGCTGTCTAATCCGAGGAGACATGGGGATCGGGTGGAAGTTTCATTCGATGATCACGCCTCGTCGGACCAGAAGAGGTGCGCGACCTATATTAGCCGATTATTTACACTGCACCTTTCGGTTGACCAGAGAAGAGGTTTTGGGGGTTATCGGGAAGGTGAAAGCCTCCAAATCGAAGCTTCTCAATTCGCCTTTGACCACTCTAATTACACCCGATATATGGAAACTGGGTAGAGTGGTCTTGCCGGGAAACCCTGCAAATAAATGAGAGTCTTATTGGCCGATATCTCTCCTTTTCCAAGTAGCGAAGACATTTGGGGCCTTGCTGCTCTCGTCTCTTACACCGGAAAGTGCACAGCACCACAACAGCACTGTATGCCATAAACACTCAGATAATTCTTGGAATTAACCAAAATCTGCCCTTTGGACGGTGACCTTCTGATGGCGCCGGAGCACCACTTACACAGTGAAGAATCTATGCACCCAGTTAAGGAGCATAAAGTTATGCTGTGTAAGCAAGATCTGCTGGGATGCTACAGTCGGGATCATCCCAACAGGCACTTATTGGAAGCTGAACCACCACCTAGGCACAGGAAGGGAGTACCTGACTACCGCGACGCCATACAGTAATACAGACAAGATCTGCTGGACAGGACGGCGTACAGACAGGCCATAAACATAATTTACCGAGAGTCCGTTAACACCTTTGTGAACTCTCTTCCCGTGAATGGTGTTCTCGGAGTCCAATCACCACCCATTGCAGAACAAGAGATCTGGATAATTCAGCAGGCTTAACTTCTACCTATCCAGACTCGACCCGGACATACCCAACTTACGTCCCGCATGCAACGAATCTCCGCAAGACATTAACTCATCTAACACCTCTCTCTCTCTGGTCCGAGCCCGTCGAAACAACACGTTTCATTGGCCTCCCGTTAGATGACCCCGATTCTTGCCGTGTTGATCAATTCGATATATTCCTGATTTAAGTGCACTACTGATAAAGCACTCGGCTTACTTCAAAAAAATTCACAAATGTACCGCCATTTTTATTTGAATTTCTTATACTGCTATGATCACTGATGCCACTCACATATCCAAAACGTACAAAAATTAAATCATACATAAATGTAAAACATATTTTTCTAAAAAGGTATCATAGGTACTTGCGTGCAAGCCTAAGTCGAGAAAATTCGTCTTTAAAATGCAGTTACTATTCAAAGCAAAATTCGGAGGTTTCATTGTTAGAATTATTATTATATCGTAACAAAGCTTTAAAATTTAATACAAACTGACAAATTTTACAGTTAACAGTTAAAACCTCTTTCAATAAATTCTTGCTATTCGTCTGGGTGTGAGAATTTGTCGTTGAATTTGTTATTATATATATATATATATATGTGAATTGTTAAATATTTCCAATTTCATCAAATTTAAATTAATTTTGTTAAATGGCGACAATTTTTTATCATTATTTTTATATATTTATTTACGTTTCTGACAGTCTAATGTATGGCAATGCTTTAGTGTCAACTTTTAAATTTATATTTATATGGTAATGCTTTATTTTAAGTTTCTCTATTTATCTCTGTCCTTCTTATTGATTAAAAAATGTAAAAATTTAATTGTATAGACATTTTAATCCTTTTAAAAGGTATAAAAAGCCTGCATGCTTCAAAACATATTAATTTTCGTTTGATGATTGCTGTGAGTAGAACTGGTACTCGTTCGTGACCAAAGATAATATGGCACAACCTGTTATTTTTGTTCCTCGATTGTGTTTTGTTGGCTCAAACTACAAGATCGAGGCCCAATAATCATCTGTAAGCAAAAAGAGCTGGCTTCTACAATCCGCCAAAAAATAGATTTCAATTTAGTGCTTTTTTTAAATTTTGATCAGAAGTATATTTAAATTTTTTCTAGTTGAAACATAATATTTTTATATTAGCTTGTTTGGCGAAAAAACAAGAAGACGGTGCGAAGAGATTTTTTTTAAATATTTATTGGTTTATGTGTTCGATACGCAAGGTATGAGGCAATTTAATTGAACAACTGGTAGTAAATAGTTATGAAAAATATATATTAACTCACAAAACCACTAACTATGTAATAACATTAACATTTTTCGCAACTCATATAATTATTAATTTGCAGCTATAAGCGCGAGCCTAATATAATGTTATTTGAATTTTTTTTCAAACAAACAATTAAAATTCATTAATTTTTTAATTAAGTAAATTTTTTTCTGGCTTATCTAGCCACAAACCACATAGGAGATTAAAGTAGTAGATTCTCTTATACACTCAAGCCAGCTCTTGACAAGATATCAAACAGATGTCTTCAAACTTCACTTACCACTTCCGCAAAATTCTCATGTACTCTCAGCACATCTCAAGGAGATAAGACGTGCCATCAGAGTTTCTTACAATTGTAAAAAAAATAGTAATGAAAGTGTGAAACATCTACGCACGTGGATCCAATATCATTATATCAGTTTTTGGTGTAAAGTATTGTTTTGAAGTGGGAAATAAATCGCTTTTTCATCTTTAGTGTTCTAGGTAAGCTGAACTCTTGGAGTCGCTTATGCATATTGCATGGCCAACCCAACCATTTATAAAGGGTGTTTTTTATAGAGGTATAGAACTTTAAGGTGGCATTTGGCAAGTGATTTATTCTCAGTTTGGTTCGGCAATTCATCGTGAATAGACCCACGCCTGAACAACGCTTGCAAATAGTGCAATTTTATTTCGAAAATAATGGTTCTGTGCGGAAAACGTATTGCGCACTACGTCCTTTTTGTCGTCGACAAAATCGTCCATCACTTCTGGTTGAATGGCTATGTCAACAAACAAAACTGCCGCATTTGGAGTGAAGGTAATCCTCAAGCGTATGTTGAAACACCGTTATATCCAGAAAAACTGACCTTTTGGTACACTTTATGGGCTGGTGCAATCATTGGTCCGTACTTTTTTAAAAACGATGGTGGCCAGAACGTTACAGTCGATGTTGATCGGTATAGAGCCATGATTACTAACTTTTTCAATCCTGAATTGAATAACCATGATGTCCAGAAGATGTGGTTTCAACAAGACGGCGCAACATGTCACACAGCTCGTGCTACAATAGATTTATTGTAAGACACGTTTTTTGACCGCTTAATTTCACGTTTTGGACCTGTGAATTGGCCTCCAAGATCTTGTGATTTAACACCGCTAGACTACTTTTTGTGGGGCTATGTAAAGTCATTGATCTATGCGCATAAGCCACAAACGCTTGACTATTTGAAAGACAACATTCGCCGTGTTATTGCCGATATACGGCCACAAATGTTGGAAAAGTCATCGAAAATGGGACGTCCAGATTGGACTACATCCGCGCCAGCCGTGGCGGTCATATGCCAGAAATCATATTTAAAATGTAATGTCACAAGATTATCTTTCGGATAAATAAAATTCATGTCAAGCGAGTAATCCATCGTTGTTTTATTGCAACTTAAAGTTCTATACCTCTATCACCCTTTATTTAGTGCTTGTAGACTTTTGATCGCTTGTCTTGTTACCCTGAAGGATAAAAGTACCGTTATATCGTCTGTTTGGCGAACTTGTGAAAAAAAATTACATCATCAATCTACGTTCAATAGTGTATAAGAATAAGAAAATTTTAATTCAATAAATGTATTAGTTTAAAAAATATTTTCAAACAAGTTTTTTATTTGTAGTTGCTTGTAGGCTTATGACGCTGACTGTATATACGTATACTTCAAATTACGGTGACATTAATATATGTTTTTTTTGTAAGTTAAAGAGTTGCATACATATATTAGTTATGTTAAATATTCCTTGAAAAATGTTTAAGTTGTTACGTTTAAGTCTTAATCAACTAATGATGAATAAATAAATTTTTAACGTTGAAATTTAAATATAACTGGATAAATAATTACAAATTGGGAGATGGATTAAGCCTTAGGTTTGTCGTATGGTTGGGTTGGCGATACAATATGCTAGCATGCATAATAACGCTAGCATGCACAGTTCAGCCACGTCTAGGAGCGCAATTTCTTTATTACACAGAATTGATGATGTTATATCATTTGGCAATAGAAAGTCTGAAACATAGGTTGTTCGATGGCCATTACAGAGATGTTTGACGAGGTAACAAACCCCTTGTGGTCGAAAGTTTATTAATGAAATAGTAAAACATTGCCTGCTTATTTATTTTTAAGAAATTTCTGAAACTAACCTATGTAGTTGATTCAGTACTTCCAAATGTAGGTAGTAATTAAATAGACCTTTAAAATTCCATTTAAAAATTTTTACGATTTATTCAACGGTAGGATGCCGTTTGATGGCTTCGGTGAAAAATGAACCATCGAACGAATCGGGTAGTCGTCGACAGGTATTGTTTTACAGTCAAAGGAGTGTGTTAAGTTAGCTGAAAATGATGTTGTATTTTCATTCATTTCGTGTTCGTATTCGTGCAGGGTGAAAGAGTGAGTAGTAGTTTGAAAGGATTATGTTTTATATTGTATCATTTGATTATAATTTTCGTGAACACTACATGTTGAGTTGCTGTTGACAGCTTCGCGGAAAGAGCAAATATTGTAAGTTTGTATTGTTGTCACTTTTTTCAATTGAATGAGTTCAAGCAACTCAGGACTTCTGGTCTTAGACCTCTGGATGTCTAACAAACATCCGCTTGAAGGCGATCTAAAGTGAGAAGGCGAATCCCCTGCGTTTGTGTGTACGGTTCGGGATTCTCCACACACAAAAACAAAATACTCCAATAAAAAATCAACATATCTCTGGGGTGAGAGACCACCCTTTTGATGACGACCCTTGCAAGCGTTTAAAGGATCACGATTTGAAGGAACGCATATTTCGAAAGTAATGGGAAGGTGCAGCTGCCTATCTAGGTGATCTTCTCGAAAGGTTAAAGGCTTACATCACCACCGTCTATGAAAATCGATGGCCGGTACAAGGATGGGAAAAGAGTGGGTAATTATAAAATCTACTGCAAGGGCATTATAAAATAGCGGATATTTGATGTTACTTTTATGGTGGGAGAGATACTCCTCCAGGATGACCAAAGTCGTAGCATTCGAAAAATTCTGCCTTCATGACGAAACATCCGCAAAAATGAAAGAAACCTAATACTGTTTCCGAACATCGGATCAATCAAAAGGCATATAACAAGTGTTTTAGGTGTGCGTACGTTCCGAGGACCTCACATCGATTCAGATTATCTTGACGAAGCGAAGATACACACTCCTCCATGCATCAAAGAAAGTCCGTCAAAAAAACAGGGCAGGTTCGCTGTCGAAAGACTGCAGGCAGCCCAAGCAGGTTTCCAAATCGACTTATACTCTCTCTGAAATCACTCATCAGCAATTTAATTTAAGGAAGGTGTGAAAGGGAATATCAAGCTTCCTACGTACCGCCGCTACAGACACTATTGGTCACCAACGTTGTCAGAAAAAGAGAAAGTACGATGAGAAGTGTCGAACTGCACTAAATAGTCATCCTCTTTTCGTGTGATATTTTCAATTTGATTCAGAATATAAGACGAGATCCAAAACTAAATAGCCAAGATACAAACTTTTACAACAGTGCACAATTGATATCATTGGCCCTAACAACCGCACAGTACATGTTGCTTTCTCCTGGTTAGGCAAAGAAGTGAGACGAATGGGTCTGTTAGTGAGCGAAAGCAAGAACAAAGATCTCCTGCTATCAACTATAAAGACATCGCCTTTGCGTCTCGGATCTCTCGTCACTTCGAAGTTGTAAATAATTTTGTCTACCTAGGAACCAGCATTTACAACACCATCAATGCCAGCTTTGAAATTCAACTTAGAATCACTCTTGTCAACAGGTGTCACTTTAGACTGAGTAGGCCATTAAAAAGTAAAGTCCTCTCTCGACGAATCAAAGCTTAATTGTACAAGTCGCCCATTATTCCCGTCCTGATATATGGGTAATTTGCATATTCGATAAGTTGGCTTTAGCAGTTTTCGAGAGAAAAGTTTTATGGAAGTTATACAGCGCCATTGGAATAGTTCAGAGAATCAACAAACAGGGGCTACGCTGGCTAGGTCATGTCCGAATCGATAAAAGCCTCTAGCTTTGAAAGTATTCAATTCAGTACCCTGGAAGGAGAGGAAGAGGAGGACCTCCACTCCGTTAAAAGCACCAGGTGCGACCTAGTTCTCCTGCTGTTTCAACTGACGCCAAACAGCGAAGGAAAGGAACGAGGAGCGCACTATTGTTAAATAGGTTATAACCGCCTAAGAAGAAGAAGAAGAAGAGTTTCAAACCTCATTTACTCGCAGAGGAACGAGAATGATCACCTAAGTAATTAATAAAGCGAGCACGAGCGCAAGGTGATGGGCTGAATGGCTTTCAGCCATTCCTTTCTAGTTTTTTGTGACATCAAGAATTACACAATTCTTACACATCATAGAGCTAGACTAATATAGTAAAGCATTGAAGAAGAGAGATAGATCCTGTCAAAGCTTTATGAAAAGAGAAACAAGAAAAATTGTTCTGGGTTTTATTTGTTAATAATGAATTTAGTGCTAAATACTTTGAGCATTCTTTCGTGATTTTAGATAATAAAGGAAAAGTTTTCCTCTCGAAATTTTTCTGCCTTTATTATTTTCTTTCTATAGGGTGTTTTTTAAAGAGGTATAGAACTTTAAGTTGGCATTACTTTTCAAGATGGCGACCGATTTAACAGCTGTCAAGTGATTTATTCTCAGTTTGGTTTGGCAATTCATCATGAATAGACTCACGCCTGAACAACGCTTGCAAATAGTGCAATTTTATTTCGAAAATAATGGTTCTGTGCCAATGATTCCACCAGCCCATAAAGCAAACCAAACAGTCAGTTTTTCTGGATGTAACGGTGTTTCAACATACACTTGTTTGTTGACTTAGAACTTGAATTGTATTACATATTGTTCATTCGATGAATGAAGCAGTGGAGAAAAATTGTAATCTTTGTCTTAACTTGCTCGCTTTTACTTTTGGTTCGAAACAAAGCCAATGCTTCGCAGAACAGCTTATTGAAATAAGTAACGAAAACTATTTCAGTGAAATAAGATAATATTTGCCAATTTCTACACATTTTTCGTTATTTGAAGTCATCCACCATTTAATCTACGCATTCGCACAATAACATTAATCGTATAAGCATATTTAGATTGTAATCGCACTATTTTTAGGACAGGTGACTAAAACCTCCGTCACCGGATTTTGAAAGTCCTCCAAAGGTATCGTCATACCCAGCAGTTTAGATTGCTACTACTCAAGTCTGCTTAACATTAACAATTAACCAAATTCTCAGAAGAGAGTAATGGAGCGATAACCTTGGTAATATAGGGTACTAAAATAAGAAATCCATCTCTATACATGTTCTTCGAAATACTTCGATGAAATGAGGTGGAAAGGATTGATTTATCGAAGATATTGAGCCTTACCAAATAAAATTTAATGAGTGTGATATTTGGATGAGCTATAATTAACAAAACTTGTCGTCCAACAATAGAATTTTATGGCTTTTTAGACTGTATTTTAACATTTTATTATCTTCGAATTATTTGGCTTTGAGTTCATAAAATAGAGCATAACAAACATTTTTTTTAACACAATTTTACTGTTAATTATTAAATAAAATACACTGCATTATTTAATGCTGTCCGAATCAAAAGCAAGAACAAAAAAAATCTTTTCAATCCTTGCAATGATCTGCAGTTTAACTAAAGGCTCTTAACTTGAGAACTGTTTAACTAAATTATAGATACTCAGCATTTGTGGTCATTAAACTAGGCAGCTTAATTTTGTTTTCATCTTTGATTTCAATAAATATTTGGATGTTATTAATTTGATTTTCTAGATGATTGCAGTTAAATGAAAGTGAGTGCGGTTATCATACCTTTATTGTAATCCATTGTTTTCCTAAATAAGCAATGTTAATTTTAGAGGCTGTCCTATTTTTATGGTTTTCTTGTATATTCCCGAGCTTAGCTTTAACACATTTATTTCCTCAATATGTAAGAGCTTGATCTAAAGGACAGTAAAAAACTTCGATAACATTTCCACAAACTGGTAGATAATAGATGTCAAAAATTACTCGATTTTAAAGGCAGACTGAAGGAACCATGAAATTACAACAATTACTCTATTTCTTTTTCTTTTTTTTTAAAAGGTAATATACTCAATTGATTTCATCTCGAATCAGTGCGTGATCCAATTACCTGTCACTATCTTCGAAAGTACATTGACGCCATCGACGTAAAGTATAAAGTTTACAAATTTAAAAAAGCTACTGATATTATGTATATATAAGGAAAAAGTAAGCTCCTAATATACCACCTAGCCCCAATAAAAAACAAAAAAGGATTCCAAAGAACTGCAGTCACTTGTTTCTAAATATTTTCATGTAACTGCTCTTCTTTGGCGTAGGCACCGCTTACGCTATTTTAGCCGCATAAACAATAACGCGCTACTCGTTCCTTCTATTCGCTGTTTGACGCTAGTTGGAAATACCAAGTGAAACCAGGTCGTTCTCCACCTGATCCTTCAAACCGAGTGAAGGTTTTAATCTTCCTCTGCTTCCACCAGCGGGAATTGCATCGAGAACTTTCAAAGCTGCAGCGCTTTCATCCATTAAGACGATTCGCTAAATTATTCACCGTTGCCAACGCGCCATAAATTCTCCGCAAAACTTTTCTCTCGAATACTCATTATTCCGACTCATCGGATGTAGACATCGTGCAAGCTTCTGTACCATATGTTATGACGGGAGTGATGAGCATGATGAGCAACTTGTAGAGTTTTGTTTTGGTTCGTCGAGAGTGGACTTTACTTTTTAATTGCCTACTCAGTCCAAAGTAGCACCTATTGGCAAGAGTGATTCTGCGTTGGATTGCAAAGTTTATATTGTTAATGTTGCTAATGCTGGATCCTAGGTTGTTGTTTATTTGATGACAGGGGATATTTCGCATTATTCTCGTTCCCCACGAGACCCGTTTGCCTCGCTTCTTTCTCCTACCTGGAGAAAGCGAAACTAGCGATGCAGTTGTTATGGTCAGTGGTATCAATATCATACGCAGAACATATGCCAGCAATTGAATATGGAATGTTTAGTCATGCAGCTCGTATTATTTTCTCCAGCATCAATTTGAAGAAATCACACGATAAAAAGTTAACCTGCCTGAAACCTCTTTTGGTGTTTAACGGCTTCGAGAGGTGCTTCCCAATTCTGACTGCGATTCTGGTATTATCATAATTTTGAATTTTCGAGCATTAACCTTGTCGGCCAGCTTCTCAAGCACTTTATACTCACGTATTTCGGGCTCTTCTTTTTTTGCCTACAAATGCGTTTCTCTTCTTTCTTCAGCTCTCGGTATATATCCCATCGATATTTAGCCCTCGGAACGTACGCACGTCTAGAACACTAGATGTGTTGTTTTTGTGTTTTTCAATCTGGTCACAACCACTTAGCATGACGAATATTTGTGTGCTGAAATCTTGTATTACAGACTGCCATATCTCGGGCCCCAGCAAAGTCTATCATCCTCCGCAAAGTCTACCATCCATCCGTTTGAAGATGTTTCACCGTAAAGGCAGAATTTTCCGACTGTTGCGCTAAAAATTACATTAATTATTAATAAATTAAAGTCGCCTAGCACTATTTTGTCATCGTGGCAGAGACAGTGCTAGCTACGTTCTGGGCACTCATAGAAAGCATCATTGCTCACATCGTCCTCCTCTTTCGTCGGGTCGTGGGCGCAAATCAGCGATATATTGAAAAACTTCGCTTTGATGTGGATTGGGATAGACGTTCATGCACCGGAGTGAATTCCAGGACTGGGCGACGGTGTCACGACACCACAAGCCCAATCCCAAGCTTGTGCTCCTTTAAATGACCGTTGTAGTAGATTTCTCAAGGACCCTTCAGTCCTTGCCTCGTTCAACGCACATCTTGGGCGGCGATGATGTCAGCCTTCAGTTTTACGTGGGCGTCAACCAGCTGGGCAGCGCCACCTTCCCAAATAAGGGACCGGATGGTCCCGGCGCATGCTCTGAAAACGGGATCTTAAAACGTTTGCAGGAATCGTCATCAAATGAATGATCTCTAATGCTTTTATTGTGCAAATGATTTCAACCTACAAAAGTTGGAATTAACACGATTTTTAACAGAAAACGCTATAGTTATTATGATCCTAACTCAAACGCATTGGGGAGATAAAAACTGTTCATATACCAGGGTTCATGTTGTATTATCCTGGGGTAAGTACCTCGGCACAGGGGTACTTCTAAAAACCGCCTTAAACACTGGTTCTTACAGCCATATGCCACCATTAACCTACAAACTGCTTTTGCCGCTTTGAATAATTATGGCAAAGAGTTAAACCACTTAGTCTTTTACTGCATTGCAAGATCTAAAACCCAGAAAATCAATTTAAGGCTTTTTTGAAGCTCAATAGGCCATAAGCTTAACAGTTTTATTATAAACAAACGTAATAATTTAGACTGTATTTCCCCAGGTCAGCCAACATATTGGACTTCTTGTCGGAGTAACGTCCCCAATTTATTTGACTTCGTTGTCTCAAAAAAGTCGACTGGCAACTTGTATCAGCTGTGACTCTTGCTTATCTATATTATGACCCCTCCTCTCTTTACTGGTGTAGACATCACTTACGCGATGCGTGCTGTTCCTTTCTTTCGCTGTTTGGGGCCAATTGGAAATGTAAAGTGCGTCAAAGTATTTCTCTACTTGATCAATCCAACAGAGTGAAAGCCTTTCCCTTACTTTGCCACCACAGATGGATATTGCATCGAAAACTTACAAAGACGGAGTGCTCATCCGGAGCACATGGTCCAGCCAGCGTAGCGGCTGTCTATTGATTCGCCGAACTATGTCAATGTCCCGTATATCTTGCACAAGTACAGCTCATCATTCCATCGGATCCAGTACTCGCCCTTACTAGTGCGCAAATGACTATTAATCTTGCGCAGATGTTGTCATCATCCGTGCGTTCATGCATCCGCACTATATAGCATACATGACATTGTTGATGTTGTTGATGCTGGTTCCAAGATAGACGAAATTACATATAACTTCAAAGTTATAACTGTCAACAGTGACGTGTGCTATGACTGTTTGTTTAATGATGTTTTATTCGTATTGTCCTCGTTCACTAACAGAGCAGTACGCCTCGCTTCCTTATCCAGAACTAACGGGGCGATTGTAGAAGCCAATGATATCAGAGTCATCGGTGTAGCCAGCAGCTGTACACTCTTATAGAAGATGGTACCTTCTCTACTCAGCTCTGCAGCCTGTTTGTGTTGCTCAAGGTCAGTTTACTCGGACGTATAAGTTCTGCAGAGATACCAAATTCAGACATACATAGCTCCGAAGAGGCAGCTCCTTTACCAGTCGAAAAGATGGTATGCGTCGATCCTCTTTTTACGAATCTTTTCCAAGAATGGGCGTATGGTGAATATCTGGTCAATTGTAGATTTCCGGACTCTTGTGGATAAAGAGAACTACGAACGAGTAGTTTTTATTGCATCGGCGTCTATCAGCACAGTGTGTCACTCAATGACATACATATAGTGGATTCTACAATTCAAAACTCGATTTTTACTATCATCCTTCGCTTTCGCGTTATCGTATTGGGCTCACTGCCGATATTGGGAAATGTTTCAATGCCCAACGTGCACTTCATCAATATGCCTTTGCCTTTTGTATGCTCAGCTAATGACAAATTTTCCGGGATTGAAGTGCTACTGCGGATCAATTCCTTTTTCATGTGCGGTTGAAGTCGCTTCGTCCAATTCCTACAAAGCGACGAGTACTGAGTGAATTTTTCCAGCTTTTTGGTCCCAGTGGTAGTTAGAAGCAAAGTTTTTATTCCGGAAATATGTTATGCTTAGCTGGTCTTCAAGTCTTATAGACGTTCCATAATTTTGTGGTCTGATTGCTTTCTGCTGGTTGAGAAAAAACCTAACGACTCTCAAGCGCTCTATGTCAAATCGTGGTTCAACTGCTAACTTCTCACAAAATTCCACGGATTGTGCCAGTAGAGATCAACTTCCTTTTATATTACCCAATCTGGTAGCAGGGCCCTAAATAACTGAAAAATAATCTGAAATTCACATAACAACAACCAAGGCAGAGTGAAGATGAACCTGAGACAGTCAATACTGAAGAGCACATTGTTTGTGGTAATGCCATTCTATCGACGATTGGCTCACTTGGAACACAACGTCATAATGGTAAGATCAGTTCATTAGAGCGCCTTAGCTCTATACAACTATTAACAAGTACTGCTGCAATCATCATTAGCTGGATACATCCACGTTGACATGTACGCTATAAGGCTATTGGTGCACACGAATTCGGCGATGCTTTGAATGTGCTGATTCATACAGACCAGGAGAATGTCTTTGGTACCGAGATAAGACAACTGACATCACGAAAGAGTAACTCAGGTTCAATTAAACTACTCTCGTGTAATCCGTTCATTGACGATACGTACGTCATGCTTATCAAGTTCGTAGTCAAACACTTCATCAATATATGATGCGAAATCTTTTTGAATGCAAGTCAAGCAGGCAAGAGCATCATTAAAAGTTGTGTAAATTGTCCTGATCATTAATTAAGATATACTTGGTAATATTTGTATACCTGAAGTCTAAAGCTATCCACTTTGAAGTTATTGTTGATCTGTCTTCGCATACGTTTGCGCTTACACAATTTGCTAGTCGTCGCGGAGTATGTCAAGATTTATCTACCGACAATGGCACAGCGTTTCATCGCGTAAACCGTTATTTCAAGAGGATATGTCGGCTTAGCACGAGGACCATAATGAAAAAACATAGCGGATGGATCACAAACTGTGATTTTGTTACTCCCAGAGCTCCCCATCAAGACGAATTATTGAAAATCTGCAAAACATCATCTAGTCCGGTGTATTACAATAAATAGAATGAATGGCATTGGGTTTGACAGGTACACCTAGAGTTTTGGCAACGTTAGAATGACGAATTTTTGGCCTCATTTCGTAACAAGTGGTAAAAGCACTCACCTAATTTCGGAATCAATGACATCGTTGTGGTGAGACATGAAAACTTACCACCCTCTCAATGGCGCCTGGGCCTAATTATTTCCTTCCATCGCGGCCCAGATGGAGTTATTCGCAACGTTTCATTAAAAGCAAGTAGTGGATGCATGAACCCTGAAGTCCAGAAGCTGTGCCAACTTTTGGATAACGAAGATTTCGAGTCCACCGACTCGATCGGACAGAATGTTTGAGATATTTTTATTCATAATAGGATTCCTCTATTATTGTCAATATATTGCTCTCTCTCTCTATTTTCGATTATCCTACATAATTATTATTAATAGTTATGTGTGAAAATATATTTAACCTTATTTTACTCCTGCCATGGTCGGCACTTCGTAGCACGATTGTGTGCGGCAGCCCACACTTATACTCTTATTCTCTTGCTCTCTGAAGTATTTTATGATGTTGAATGCTTATGCAAAATTTCATATGCTTTAAGATGTTAAAAAGTTGAAACAAGAATTACAACCAAAATATATTTCTTACATTTCTTAATGAGTTTAATAAATAAAATTACTTTTTAGTGTATACTCTTCTATCTCACACCATGTGAGCCTTGTCACTGATGGAACGCGACTACTCTGATCTATGCTTATACTTAAAAACGTCAAGCATATAAGCACAGCTTGAAATCGCTGTGGATAAAGTAGTGCCAACTTCCAGAACTATTTTATGATTAGAAATTAGTCAAATCGTTAAAGTCATTCCCAAGTTTTAGCGAGGCAAACGAACATTTTTGTATTTAAGATTTTGGTTGATGCTTCTATTTAAAAAGCTTATATTAATATATATTCAAGACTTGTTCAAATAATAAGGGTATGTATTGTTTAGTTACATAAGATAATAAGCTAAAGCAAAACCTTATTTGTTGATAATGTAAATCAATAGTTCTTCCATTATATTATCTGCAATGATCGGTGATGCAGGGAATCCCATCGGCATACCCTTAAACAGTGTGTATATTTTATCATAAAATTTAAAAAATCAATTTGCTTCAATGCAGAACTTTGGGTATGTTGGTGTTTATTGCTCTGAATTTTTTTCTTATTGTGTCCAGAGCCAGATGTCTTGGTATACTTGGAAAGAGTGAGATTACGTCAAAGGATATTAATCTTTCATCGTCAAAAGTATAGCTGTCATTTACCCTTTCTTTAAAAACGAAAGCGTCCTTAACATTAAATATTGTTGTTGTCATTATATCCTTGAATATTTTGATTATATATTTGCACATATTATATGATGGTGGTCCGACGGATGATCATATTGGTCTGAGTGGAGTTCCTTCCTTAAGTATTTTAGGGAGTCCGTATATTCGAGGGTCTTTCTTTCCGCCTTTGAATTAAGCTCAATGTTATGTAGTTTATAAACAAAAAAAATAACAAAGAGACTAAGCACATTACATTGTGAAATAAGTGATATAGTGGGACAAACTTAGAAGTTTTTGCAGAAAAATAATAATATACTCATATCCTGACAAAGGAAATAAAACAGCAGCAATGGATAAGAATGAATACAATATGAAAATGACAAACATATCAAGTAACTTGACCACATACCGAGTTCAAAGATTAGATCCAACATCCAGGTTACAGGATAAAAACATCAGCTTAGTGGATAAATTACATAAAATAGACCTTATTTTAAAGACCGAAAGAAAGAAGCTTATCACTAATACCGCGTTACCTCCTCCCCCAAATATACGGACACCCTAAAATACATAAAAATACATAAGGATGGAACTCCACTCAGACTGATATGAAAAATTTCCTATCCGTGCAATGGCACAACAACAAAACACATGCAAAAAACATATGGTGCGATAGGAAAAATATCTTATACCAAAACCTATGTATATTTATTTCCCATAGATAGCAAGAAGGAAAATGCAACCCTGTGAAGGGAAAAGCAACCCTATGCCTGTGTGGTTGTTATTGTTTCACTTGAATATGTCACAATTTTGCAACGGAGGTGCTCTAGATCTCTAGCACAAGTCCATAAGAAATATTTGCATAGTATGCATTTCATAGACAAAGAGAATACCCCTAATGAATTATGTGGAAAAGTATATGTATGAACAACTAAGGCAAAACTAAAAACCAGAATCGCACAACACAAATCCAACTACAAACTATGATATCAAGTGTACACACAAAAAACAGCGCTGTTATCCACTGTACAGCCAGCGGCCACTCTCCCAATTTCGACAATGTAAAAATTTTTCAACAGGAACAACACTACAACAACGGTATACATTACAAATGTTTCACATAATTAACAAGCCAACAAACATTAGACTAAACTTCAAAGTGGACAGTGATAATTGCGGTCACTTGTGCATACACTTAATAACCAACAAAATGGCAGTACATAACGCCACCTCACACAGTGAAAACGTGTAAACAAATGTATGTATGGTTAGTGTAAATATTGTTAGTTTAAGTAATGTATTTTTATTGTTTTTTATTGTTTTATGTTTTTTCGTTTGTTAGTTTTTACCCTGAGGACGGTTACCGTGTAACCGAAATAAATAAAAATATTGATAAAAAATATTGTGTTTTTTAATTGAAATTAACATTGATCAAGACAACAGAAAGATCGCAAAAACTATCAATATATATAACACGGAAAGCACGACGTAATCATTTACCAATACAAACAAAAATGGGATATGTTATTATCAAAAACAACGAAAACGCTAAGGCAATAATCAGCAAGTTTGAATCTACATCTAAAAAAACTAGTGAAATTAAAATCAAGTAGGAAATCAAAACTCATTCCGAATTATGTTAGTAACTCAAGCAGATGTAATTAATTATTTGTGATAGACCCTGACACACATCCTGACATAGACAGAACTTTAACCAGACACACACATCACATCCATACATAAATATTAAGTATACTTATTAAACATAAATATTACATATTAAGAAGATAAGAACAAGAAATTCATGAAATAAAAACTGAGTTAAAGAAGCAACTGAACACAGAGGACCATAGGTCTAAAGTTTATGAAGAGTTAGAAAAATGTCGCTGACAAACCCACTACGACTTTAAAAGACAGGCAACAACTAAAAATTGGAAAGCTGTGGAAAAACCGCCTCAAGATATTTAGCGACAACAACAAAACTGCTATTGCTTTGTATACAAAACCAAAGCGAAGTTCCCGCGAAATATAAAAGCTCCGACTACAATATGAAAATGACAAACATATTAAATGACTTGACCACATACCACCGCGGTAGCCCCCAATATATGTAGACTCCCTAAAATGCATAAGGAAGGAACTCCACTCAGACCAATGTGCTTATCAGAACGTTTAATAAAATCAGATTACTACGACAAAACCCAAATAAAAATATCGCACAAGCCCGCTAGCACTTTAAAAAACATCTTCAATAGAACGAAGTCAAGATACATCATTCTGACTCTCTAATACCATATTAAAATCAAAAATGTTAGAGGTTTTATGGTTGCAATTTTAAATGGGTTTTATTTGAAGCATGAAGTTCACAGCAATAGGAAACTAAAATTTACATTTGAAATATGCGTACGGACTAAATAAGTAGAAAAAAGTGGTTTGAAGTTGTTATAATTTAAATAGTAGAGTTTATATCTAGAGAATTCGTTAGAATTTGTATTAAGAAAGGTTGACGACAGGGAGGAAGTTTTTTATGATATGATTTTCAATATAATTGCAAAGTGGTTGATGAGGCAATGAGGCAAGCTACGCGTTGCTAACTTTTTAACTTTGCGCTGTCAAATTTAACCCTTAAAGGGCTCATGTCCTCAAATTGGCGCCCCCTCTTGCCTGTTGCAGCAACTCCATCTTTATCTCCTCGATGGCTTTTCGAGCATCTGCAACCAGTCGATGCAGCCTTTCAGCACGATGGTGAGCTGAACGGCTTATTATTTCAGCGCGTACCTTCTTCCTGAAAGATTGGTGGCTTTGACGTATCGTTCGGTGGAAAAGGATATGGTGAGCTAGTCCGCACCGGTGACAGCTTGCTTCTGATTCACATGCTTCGGTTGAGTGGGACATGGCCAAGCAGTTGATACAGTATTTATGCATCCTTTTACACTCATAACGTTATAAAGTGGTACATAAACGCAAGGGGTGACCTGACATTTTGTTGAGTCCTTTCCTTATGATCTGCAAAGATTTGCATCGAAAAAGGACTTTAGTATAAGATCATCGGAAAGGTGAGTGAGGTTGTGCAATATGTATGATATATGTGTAATAGGTATAATAGTACATATATATATGGGTATATATGTATGTGTATGCATATGGCTAGATGATGTTGGTAAGTAATGGTAAAAGTTGGGTGCAGTAGTTGACGATAATAGAGTGTTGTATTGGGTTTTGGTGTATACCGTAACTAGACGGGGTGCAGGAGACGTAACGTGACTATGCTTCGGGTTATTATTCCATGTTCAATTCTTATATCGACCTCATGAGCCTTTCAGTCCCGTCCTGGATATAATCGAGTAAGGGGACCCAGTCGCCATTCGGTTGGAGGAAATCAGTCATCCTTAACGACGGCCATATCTCCTTCCTGAAAGTGTATTTGTGAAGTTTTCCACTTGTGTCGCCGTCGAAGATCTTGCAAATATTCATTCTTCCATCGAAGCTAAATTGGTGACGTGGAACTTCTAATCTCTGCCAGCTCATTGGTACGGGATCAGGGGGTGCGATGATAGGAGCTCCACGTAGAAAATGCCCTGGAGTGAGAGCTAACAGTTCTTATGGATCTTGTGTCATGGGAGCAATAGGTCTAGAGTTTAATACTGCTTCGATTCGGATTAAGAGGGTTGAGAAGTCTTCAAAGGAGAATTTCCGATTTCCGGTAACTTTAATCAAATGAATTTTAAAGCTTCCACAGACCGCCCATATAAGGAGCATAGGGTGGTATGAAATGCCGGAATCTATGTACCTCATATTTCTCAGCAACGTCCGTTGTCTGAGAATATCTTGTGTAGTAGGCCACGACGACCTGTGAATCGGGTGAATGCGGCTTTAAAGGCTTCCGTTCTGAGATCGGAGCACAACTAATGTATGGCTTTGGTTAAAAAGCACACAAAGGCACATACGTATGCTTTTGAGCAAGATGCCTTTCGAAGTAATGACGTTTTGAAACGGGCCAGAAAAGTCAATACCGGTAGTATGAAATGGTAGTGTAAAAGTAGGTTCTTTCTGGGTTCTAATCCTTTGTTTGTATAAACTACATATCGTGCAGTAGAAAATTCACTATTTTATTTTCAGTTTCAGCCGTGGTATGAAGTATTCCTGTTGTACCATTCGAGTTATGAGCTGCTTTTCAGCATGAAGCGGGAAGAAGAAAAGAGAAAAATCGAGAGTTATCTGGGGTTATTATATGTTGGCGTTCATTGTAGCTGAGTGTAGCATATATTAAGCGTCAGTTAACTCGCATAATTCCCATCTTAACCAGCATTGGGTTAAGGGTAAGGAGTGTGCTCTTTTTGCTTATTAGATTTGAGCCTTCGAGCAACGCGATTTTGGCTTTAGTGAATTCTGTTTGGGATAATTCCTAGGTATTGGTGATAGGAAGCCTTTTACAAGGGTTAATGAATACTTGTATATACATATATGCTACAGCTCTGTGTGCTCGAGAGAAGGAAGAGAGTCTTTTAACGATATTCATACTTCCGGTGATATGAAATGATTCAATTCTTCTTACTACTTAGTTGTTGGATGTTTGCGATCTGGTATTAGGTGGTCATTTCACATGGGGTTTAGATAAGCATGCTGGGCCTTTCCACCAGAGTGCTTGTTACCAGATCTTGGAGCTTGCAGCCTCGTCTTCCTAAATCGGCTAGATTGTCCTGACTTGGTACATGTTGCCAAAGAGCATTACAAAAATTATCCAAAATTTCAGACGTCCTGTTTGCCACGAATGTTTACCATGTGGGTCCATACTGTTATTTCGTGCGAAGGCATGTTGAGCTCTGATCGAATTTGCTTTACAAGTTCTTAGAGGAAAACACCTCCGCAGAGCTCTTATCGAGGTAAACTTATAGTTTGAAGTGTTGCTACCTAGCGGCCGCGATAGCCGAGTGGTTAGCATTGCGTACTGACATTCGGAAGGCCTGGGTTCGAGCCCAGGTTCGAGCAACATCCAAAGTGATAGAAATTTTTTTTCTAATTGCGGTCGCCCCTCGGCAGGGAATGTCAAACCCTCCGAGTGTATTTCTGGCATGAAATAAAGCTCCTCATAAAAATCCATCAGCCGTTCGGAGGCGGCTTAGAATAAATTGTAGGTTCCTCCATTTGTTGGTAAAAACATCAAGACGCAAAACCACAAATTGGAGGAGGAGCTCGGCCGAAAATTGCTTCAGCGGTTACAAAGCACCATATATATATATATATATATATATATATATAATGAGGTTGCGATGGAGTTTTAGCTTAGTGAAACCCTTAAATATACACATGCACAAAAAGCTTTTTCAGAGGCGTCCGAGGAGCCATGAATTTCAACTCTCTGATTTGGCGTGAATTTCACCCATCTGGTATTTCTAGGTATTTTATTTCGGGAAGATTTTCTCTAAAACAGTTTCACTTATTTAAAATACTGGTTTTTACTATTTTTTCCAGTCCGTTCCTTCCATCCAGAGTTGTTGGAGGAGGATCTTGGCCATAATCATTAGTGACGATAGCTATCCTGACGGGTCATAGTTTCGCAACTGCTGACAGAATTAGTCGTTTGGTGCTTGAGTTTGTGGTAGGTACTGGATTACAAGAATACGAAAAAAATATTGGCCAGTGCATGCCATTCAATTTCAAGGGTGTTTGTTGAGCTTGAGTTGTGAAACTTTAAGAAATCTACGTCCAGTAGATCTAAATGTGGTATAAATTCCTGACTTGTACTTAAGTGATTTACTGCAATTTTTTCAATAGAAATCCTGCTGACTTCAGTGTTGCGACTACCTGCGACATCGGTTCGATAGTGGACTGCATATCGTGGCCACCAGAGAGCATGTCGTCTACGTATGTTTCTTGTAGAGAAATAATGTGTTGAGTTTGAAATCTTGGATTGGAGAGTTTGGGGTTTTGCGACACACAATTCGCTGGAAATGCTGATTGGGCACGAGTATTTGGCGGTACATTTTTTCAATGTCGCCATTGAATATGTATTTATAGAGTCGCCACTTTAATATTGTAAGCATTAAGTCCTTTTTTAGTACGAGACCTGTGTATAGCACATCGTTCAATGCATTTCCTAAATAACTAATTATCGATGCATTGAATACGATGCGAGCCTTTGGGGTCTTGCTTTCGGGCTTTAGAACGGCGTGGTTTTAGTGACGAGCTCTGGTAGCTACGTAGAGATTTTTGTAGTACTCGTCGTCTTCTGAGCTTTTTTCGAAGGGGTGAAGCAATTCGGGCCTGCTAATGCTAGCATACGTAATTCTGGAAGGTTTGCGGTTGACACTGTGACACATTGACACTGGGTAGAAGATGAGTGAGCTATGGCAGAATTATTGCTTAGGTTTGAACTTTTTAAGAAAGATATGTAGAGCAAAGTGTTAGATAGTAGACACGCTTAGTCTTCTGAACGACAAGTGCTCCCTTACCTGAAATTTCGTAATGGGTTTCTTTCATGCGTAAATTTAAAATTTTTTGGATCCGAGATGATACAAAGGTTTTTGTGAAACTTGATCGATCATAGCGCGGATCTTGTTATACTCTCGTGTGTAATATATTAAACAATTGCTGTGGGTAGCAACGTGATTACATTACTGTTTGGGAAATGGGTTCGGACTTTTGTGCCGTGTTGTGAGTGTGTGCGGTGTTGATGCTTCATGATGACGTTAAAGGTGTGCCATCTGAAATTTCCACTGTGGTTTCTGCCTGTGTTGTCAGTTCCTTGGTTTTGTGTAGGTAGGATTTATTATATGTAGGATTATATAAATGTAAATATTTTGAATTAAACACAGTATTTATGTTTAATTTAAATTTATAATTATTATTAAAAATAGTTTTTGATACTTAGATTAAGATGTGCGTCGGTTGGCTGCCAGATGAGAAAGAGAATGAATTTAAGAACAAATGTACGAACGAACCGAAAAACTAGTTTTGGCTAGCGCTAAACAAAATATTGGAATGGTTTAGTGTTGTTATGTGAGCATATAGTTAATCATTTAAATCTAGTAAAAATGTAATTATCAAAATTATTGGTTCCATATACAAGTTCAGCGGGACTAGCCATTAAGTCGTCCTTGAAAGCAGACCGCAATCCTAACAATATTAGTGGCAAATATATGACATGAATTCGTTGATTTTAGAGTACGGTGCCACCTCTCAACCATCCCGTTTGCTTGAGGGTGGTATGACGTTGTTCGAAAGTGGCTAATTCCAAAGCATTTTAGTAGTTCTTAAAAAAAGCCTTTAAAATTGTCTGACCAAGTCAGTTGTTATGTTTACAGGAATACCAAAGCGGGAAATCCAATAGTTTAAGAAGGCTTTCGCTACCATTCGTGCTGTAATGTCGGGAATAGGAATGGCATCTGGCCATCTAGTAAGCCTGTCAATTATCGTATGGCAATAACGATTTCCATCAGCCAGTGGGAAAGGTCCTACGATATCAATGTGAAGATGCGAAAAACCTTGCGATGGAATTCTTATCCGTCGAAGTGTTGCTATGTTGTGCCGAGTAGTCTTTGACCTTTGGCATTTAATGCAATTTCGAGCAAATTCTCTGCTATCGCGTTGAATAGATGGTCATACGAAGCGCTGAGACATAAGTCGTGCACTCGCATGCCTGGGTGTGCCAATTTGTGAATAGAATGTAAAAAATTTGCTCTAAACTTTCCGTGATGAATGGGCGCACCTTACCGGTCGAAAAATCGCATTATCCTTTTTGTAAACTAGAAGATATAGCAAATTTAGTTAATTTAAGTGAATGAACCTTGTCACCTGATAACTGAGGAATAAGTTCGTCATCCGTCTTTTGGTCTTCCGCAAGTTGAGCGTAGTCAAGAGGTACGTGATCGATCGAAATAATACGTGATAACCAATCAGCAGTTGTGTTCATTTCACCCTTCACGTACCGAATATCTGTTGTTATTTGAGAGATGAAGTCAACTTGCCTTACTTGTCGGTCAGATGCTTTACCCAGGCGTTGTTGAAATGCGTACACCAACGGCTTGTGGTCAGTTAAACGTTAAACATTAAGTTAAACACTCCCTACCTTCAATCATGTAGCGAAAGTGACGAACGGCTATGTACAATGCTATGAGCTCTCGGTCATACGTGATGTATCGCACCTCGGCATTAGTAAATTTTCTAGAGAAGAAGCCGAAGGGTTGGAAACAGCCATTCACGACCTGATTTAACACGGCACCTGCGGCAAAATTTGAAGCATCAACCATAGTGATATTTCCGCCTAGGTTACGGGATGTTCAAGCATTACACAATTCGCTAGTTGAAGTCTTTTCGGACCATACTAGCTGAGTGGAATGGTTACGTTTGTTTCCTCCTACCATATCGAAGAGTGGGCCTTGAGTTTACATTGTATGTGGAAGAAACCTACGATAGAAGTTTAGCATTGCAAGAAACCGCTTCAACTCCTTTATCACTCTTGGTCGTTTGAAATTAGGAATAGCAATATAGTAATAGTATAGTTATAGTATAGTATAGTAATATAGTGCCCCAAAAATACAAGTCTCGTAACGCCAAACTCCGACTTCAATAGTTTAAATGCTTGTCGCAGATGGTTACGGTGTTCCTCTAGTGACTTCGAAGCCATGCATACGTTGTCGAGATATGTAAAAATTAAACCAAAGTCACGAAATATTTCAATAATTATGCATTGAATCATTTGAGCTTCATTTCGTAGGCCGAAAGTTATTTTCGTAAATTTATATCGTCGGGGTGTACAGTCACTGGTAGAAAGCCTTCTGCAAGTCTATTTTCGAAAAAAAATTGATACCTGCCAAAAAGTTTGTAAAATCTTGCATGAAAGGGAGCGGACAGCGGTCGGGCACTGTCTGCGCATTGACTGATCGATAATCTCCGCAAGGCCTTCAAATTCCATCAGCCTTGCGCACCATGTGCAGCAACTGGTTCATGGTCTGGTGATATCTACAAATTCATGCAAAATATCAGCGAAACTTGAACCAGTATAAACAGTTTTTACTCTCATGGCAAGCGTTTTGTGAATCGCGCAAACTGATTTTAAATCGGTCTTACTATCTCGTAAGCATTTATTCTTGAGGTCGACAAAAATCCCGATATTACGCAAAAAATCTGCGTCTATGATAGCATGAGAAACGTCGGCTATCAAAAAATTCCACACGAATTCTCGACGCAATTTTAGATTTAATTTTAAAATGATCTCACCATATATTTTAATAGGCGAACCATTTGCGGCAAACAATTTTAACTCGGAATTGCTCACTCTAGTTGTCAAAGAGTCGAAGATACGAAGCCGAAAGTTGTTGGCGACCTCATGGTTTTTTGGCAAAGACGCACGGCTCATGACACTTCGTTGCTTTGTTGGCAATTTTGCGATGATACCAACAAAAATTTACTGATGTATGTTGTTCGGTGTGGCGTACTCTCTTTGTTCGCGAAGATGACCTTGAGCGAAGGTGGTGATCCTTCATGTACAAATGCTTTTGCACACTGCGAGTTAGCTCAGCGATTTTACTTTTTAGGTTGGAAATTTCGTTATGAGTGGAAACAACTTCCACGTGACTATTTTGCAATTACAGCTGCTTGTACATACGGTGGTAGACGCGTTACCAACAAGTCATGAAACAAGCTGTCGTTAAGTGTAGTACCAGAAACACGCTTTATCTCTCTAAAGATCCCACTTGGTTTGCGGTCGCCAAGTGGCATGTCTTTGAGAATCTTTTGCAAGCACCGTTGCGGGCTGTCTGTGAAGTGGTCAGTAATTTCTGGTTTATGTAGGTGAACTTGTCGATTACTGGCGCAGCCTCGATGATTGGCTTAAGCTCAAGAAGTTTGGCCAAAGGCTTGCCAATACGATATGGAATTTTCTGACATCAGAATATACGAGCGAGGCCTCAAACCAAAACTCCAAACCGTAGAAATAGGCCTCGATGTTCTCCTCACTCATTTTTGGCAGCGGAATTCGCGGCGCTGTGACAAAAAGTTCGATGAGCGTATTTTCCCTATCGCTGTTACCAACTGGCATGCTGTCGTTCAAAATGTGTGAAAAGATCAGTTCGGTTTCATGCATGGATTAGCAGCGCCCAGATAGTTTGGCTATTCAGTGGCAGTAAAAATAAGGTTATGTTACTCCTCACAACATGTGCCGGTGCTGCAACTTGTAAATCTGCTTCTCAAAATTCACGGCGAACATTTCTTCCACGCTCCAATTTGTCCAAACATTCGGGGTCAATGGTATAGAATTAATCACAGAATACATGCTTAATTTAAATTTATAATTTTTATTAAAAATAGTTTTTGATACTTAGACTAAGATGTGTGTCGATTGGCTGCCAGAGGAGAAAGAGAATGAATTTAAGAACAAATGTACCAACGAACCGTAGAGAAAATGAAAGAATAAAGTAATGTCAAAAACTAGTGTTGACTAGGGCTAAACAAAATATTGGAATGGCTTAGTGTTGTCATGTGAGTATATAATTTAAATCTATTACAATCAGATTGTAATTATCAAAATTTAAAATGATATTATTATGTTGGTACGCCATACACACACATATATATATAATATAATATAATATATATATATATATATATATATAATATATATATATATAAAATATATATATATATAATATATATATATATTTAATAATATTGAACTCTCTGGTTTAACAATATTTTTACTTTTGAAGTTTCAGCTTAAAATTTATTCAGTATTTCGTTTCATTAAGAAGGAATTATTAAATTTTAGAAAACACGAATGGTTTTATTTGTAATTTAAATAAGTTTTGGTTAGATTACCAAATTTTTACTTTTTATTATTTGTATTGTGCTTCAGCCCATTGTCGTGTACTCACTAATGTATTAATATATGTGTGCTTATGATTTTTCACTTCTGTCTAATGTATTGTAGTTATATGCGCCATTTACATATTAATAAAGTTTACATATTATTATTATTATTTTCTTTTTGAATTTTGACGTTTTTTTTTCTTTTATGTTTTCCCATAATTATGTCTTTAGCTTTTTGAGTTTTTTTATTATTAATTTTAACAAGGTTTTTAACAAAAATGAATTTTTTACTTCTTCAACTCGTATTTAAAGTATTTCTTATATTCGTATTTTTTCTTATTTGTTCTTTTTTCATTTTTGAGAGCACCTTTTCAGAACTCGTAAATGACCCCCCGAAGCTGTGTTTATTTTGTTTTATGTGCTTTTTCTTCTTTAATAAAAGTATATTTCCTTCTTTAATTTTATTTTGTTTATTATTATTATTTTTTCTCAAAATGCCAGTTTTTTTAATGGTTAAGAAAGGCCATGTCTAATTCCATTTTAATATGAAAAATTTTAGAGGTTTTTTATAGTTTCAAATGGGTTTAATTTGAAGCATAAAATTCACGGCAATAAGAAACTAAAATTTACATGTGATATATGCATAAGCACTAATCAAGTAGAAAATCAATTATTTTCAAGTTGTTATAATTTAATAAAGTTGTTATAATTTAATAAAGGTTTATATCTAAAGAGTTCATTAGAATTTATATTAAGAATGGTTTATATCTAAAGAGTTCATTATAATTTATATTAAGAATTCTTGATGACGAACGGTCGGTGTTCCTGGTGATTGATGAGTCGATGAGGCAAGTTGCGCATTGCCAACTGATAATTGCGGTCACTTGTGCATACACTTATTAACCAACAAAATGACAGTACATAGCGCCACCTCACACAGTGAAAACGTGTAAACAAATGTATGTATGGTTAATGTAAATATTGTTAGTTTAAGTAATGTATTTTTATTGTTTTTTATTGTTTTATGTTTTTTCGTTTGTTAGTTTTTACCCTGAGGACGGTTACCGTCTTGTAACCGAAATAGTCTCTTTAGTCTTTCACACAATACGCTAGATAAGACCTTATATGCGATATTAAGGAGACTTATCCCACGATAATTGGCACAGACCGTGGGGTCCCCCTTTTTTTGGATTGGGCAGAGCACACTTAGGTTTCATTCGTCAGGCATGCTTTCTTCCGACCATATTTTGCAAAGAAGCTGATGCATGCTCCTTGTCAGCTCTTCGCCGCCGTATTTAAATAGTTCTGCCGGTAAGCCATCGGCTCCCGCCGCTATGTTATTTTTTAAGCGGGGAATCGCTATCCGGATATATCGGATAGCGATATCCTTGGAATAGAGGAGAATATTAAATCAAATCCATAAACTTTTTGGAGTTTTAGTAAGTCTAAGAGATCCAACACTTCCTTACCTACGGCTTTTGGTGAAAAGTTTGATTTTTTGTTGCTGATGAAAATAATTTTTCATTTAACCTTGCCTCTAACAGCAATTCTACTTTAAGCTTTGGTTCTTTAAGTCTTTCTTTATTTCTGGTATTACCAACCTCAAACAACATAAAAACTGACATTGGTGGTTCAGTTCATTTATTAAAAAATTATCCCGCTTTAGTCTAGTATTTAAAAGTAATTTTTAATTGGTCTTTGATGTCAGGTGTTGTCATTGACGATTGGAAAATTACTTCCATTAGACCTATTCACAGGGGTGGTAGTAATACTGATATTTGTAATTACAGGCCCATTTCGAAATTGTGTAGTGTCTCGAAACTCTTTGAAAGTATTGTTAATGATAAAATGTGCGACTAAGCCTTATATCGCCGAATCAGCATGGATTTGTACCGAATCGACCAACAGTATCGAACCTGGCTGTATTTAGCGAATATTGTATAGCATCTTTTTCTGCTGGATTCCCGCATCTGCATCTACACCGATTTCTCAAAAGCTGTTGATAAAGTTTCACACAGCTTGTTAATATATAAGCTGGTTCGTTTGTGTATTCACTCAACTTTTTTAGATTAGATTAAGTCTCATTTATTTCAACGAACTTGCGTTGATCAATTGATGGTTTCTCCTCTGAACCCTTTATTTCATTTTCTTGTGTTCCCCAAGGTAGTATTCTAGGTCCTTTTGACTCTATTTATTAATGTTATAAGTAGTTGCTTTAAATTTTCGAATTTTTTGCTTTATGCAGATGAAGTATTTTCAAAAATTACTAGTCTTGATGATGTCAGAAAGGCATTGATAGCTTTCAACTTTAGTGTGTTAATCCTCGGCTGTTTTTAAACATCAAAAATTTGTTAAGCATTGTACAGCTTTAATAGTATGGGAACCGCCATTTTTTTGTTTACATTCGAAAACAGCTGAGATCACCTGATTTCTAAATTAATAAAGTTGCAAATACATGTAGAACATGCATATCTACAATCAAAGCTTATATCAAATAATTCATTTAGCTCTTAAATTTATAATATTATTGAACAAATTCCTTTTTTTTTAAATACTTGCACACAGGCTTAAGTCAAAGATTTTTATGGCGCTCGAATACGGTAAAAAATATGTCAATCCTAGTTAAGGATAAAATTTAAATGTATACAAAATTACAGTCTACTGAAATTATTGTAATATATAATAATTTTTATATCTTTCGGAATTTTCGCATTATTTTTCAAAAAACAATATATAACTAACTTGTTTTAGAATTAATTTAAACCTTATTATCTGTCTTTAAAATAAGAATGTATATATGTTAATATTGTATTTTCTTTGCAATGATAACAACATATATATATTATAAAATATAATATATTCCAACAAATATGGTTTTGTTATATTTTTAATACGAACCTGTAATACTAAATATTGTTTAATTGGTTAGTAAAATACCTAGAAAGGTTGAATGTGCAACCAGTTCTCTTCGTGTTTCTCTTTTTTGTTTCTATAAACATTTACATTTTAACTAAAACCAATAAAATATAATTTCTTTAATTGGAGTACATATGAAGTGAAATCTTTGGGACTTTTGATATTACTACTTATATTGAAATATTGTCTACCTTAAGCAAAAGATATAAAAAAGGGCCAGTCTTGTTACTGCTATTAAAATAAGGATTTTTAGCTAAATACAAATTTGTTTAAATCCTTAAAAGTTTTGTGTTATTGCTCTTCCGCACCGCCACTGAGGTTGCAATAAACTTGCATTACCGACTTTTTTCAGGTCTTCGGTTCCCCAGGATGCATATTTTCACTCTTACTATCTACAAATTTTCTATTAAAATTGCTACATTGTTTTTCGATTTATATATGAAAGTACTATATATAATATATACGCATGCAATTCTAATGCAAAAAAAATACTATTTTAGGTCCACGAAAATACTTTTCTAGGAACTTTATTATATAACAAGAAAAAAGAGCGGTGAGGTTTGGAGTCCTAAAGATAAAAATCTAAAGATAAAAGCTATCGAGAAATTGCCTTGAAAACAAGATAGCAGACGTCAACCTAACAATATCAATTAATTATTACAGGTAAAAAAGGTTTTGTTAGGCATTTGTGACATAAATAATATAATAATATAACTTCAAATTAAATAAACGTTTCTTGGAAACTTTATTTATTAGTCATGCTCAAGAATTTCGTATTTTTATAGTTGAGTTGTTTCGCATCTTTATTAAATCTATTAGGCAAAAAATGTCCTACTTCTAATGTAAGTATATTTCAAAATGTCGGGACTACAATTTTCATAACAAAAATACGAGCCTACACCCGACATTTTCTCAAGCAGGATTTGCGAAAATCCTATCCTGTGGGCAATGAAATCAAAGTGTTTCGCAAAAATATATTCAATTTTGGAAATAAACTCCACAAACTACTCCACAGGTGTCACAAAATGGCTGTTAGTGAATTGCTTCTCCTTTGTAAACAAAAAATCCGCTTGAGTAAGGTCATCTTCAAAATTCAATACCGGCTTAAAAAAAGTGTAGTTTTTAAAATATTTAAAATACAGATATCTGCAAAAGTATACGAAAGCACTTCGGTGAAGGGAAGTACTTTCTCGACGTCATCGGATATGTCAATTTGGATGTCTTGAAAAGTGCGCAGGAAAGGTCTTGGCAAATCTTGAAAAGTTTGCCACGAAGTGTCTGTGATCAAGTTATCATTACAGGCCCTTTAAAAAAAAACTATTGGAAACCAGGTCCCATTTATCTGCTGGCAAAAGTTCGCAATTATCCTCATTAACACAGTCAAGATAACCCATGCCCCCAGCTTGCCTAAAAAGATATGAGAAACGCTGCGGAGTTATTCCCACATCAAACGCCCCACCTGCTCTGATATGACCAAAAACATTTTCTAATTTATCTTGACATAGGTTAGCAAATGTTTAAATCCCTGATGTGACCAATAACGCCACAATCGTCGCGAACTACTAATATTAAGGGGTCAACCTTCAATAAAATTAAAAGAATTAGTAATGTCAAGTCCCATGTGATCATATACTTTAAATGCATTTAAAAATTTCTCGGCTTCCTCCAAGAAACTAATTTATACTGCAGTTGCTGAAAATGGTTGTTTGTAAGTGCCTACTGCTCCAAATGTGATGCTATTAAAAATATTAATTATTTTATCAAAAATAGGACATTCTCCGCAGTATTAAGAAAAGTTGGAGACTTTGAAATGTTCAAGCTACCTGAGCTATATGATGTGAACATTGCACTTGCCACAGAATTGCTGAGAACTAGGGCAGCTAGCTTCACATTCATTTTTTGAGATGTGTTCGGCCTAATTGGGCCGAGGTTAATTAGTAGGTACAACTGATATCTGAATGAGATCCTTGCTCATGTAAATGGACGTAATCAATCCAATCTACTGCCCTATTATTAAAACTGAATATTTTTCTTGTTTTCAAGACAATTACGGGTACTTTTCAAAAGATGAGGAGAACCGTAGAAGAATACAATTTCTTCGCCATCAACTTTGAAAAAGGGTCTTTCTTTTGAAACTCTTACTATCCTAAAAAATTCATAAAATTGGACCCTTGATCGCTTACCATTTGACAAGGACGAAGACCAATGCCCTGAAGTTGGCCTATCGTTTCAAATATGTATATATTTTTAAATGTCTCATTTACACGTTTTGTGAACAAAAAAAAAATAGGCCAAGGGATGGGTTCAAGACTCCCCATCAATGCTTTGAACCAAAAGTGTTAAAAAACTGGAAGCTACTCTGGAAGTACGATTTTCATCACCATAATTCTCCTGACCTCCAATATAATCCCTACTCCTGTCATATTACACACTGATTTTAAGGGATATTTCGTCACAGCATATAGATACATATCGCTGTACATCTGTAAAGTCACGGCTTCTCAACTCCAGGGCTTTTATGCTGCTGGAAACGCAGCCAGGATTTCTAGGCCAATCTTGAACGAATTGTTCGAGAGTTCTCCTAGAGGGCCAATTAAATATGGGCTTCAAATACCTATATGCAACGGGTGACAAAAATTTCACTGCTTGAGCTAGTGTCTTTAACTCCCTATCAAACCTATAGTCTTTTGGAGTCCTAGACGAATTTTTAAAGCAGTTCCTTACACATGTTGAAAGATGTGAGGGCAATTTGCCGAATAGCTCATCAATTTGCCTTTTTCCACCCTGCGCCGGAATAGGCCAAATTTTGCCTTCTCGCAAGCTCTCTACTTCCTTCTCCACTTCAATCATCCTTTTGCGGAGAATTTCTATTACCTGCTCTTTACAAATCATATCATCCCAGTACTTTCGCTTTCTAGGAGTCCCATCGGTCGGGTAATTGTCAGTATGTGACTGACGGCTATTTGTCCAAGTGCTCACCAAACTTTTTGATCCTAAAGAAGAATAACAGGGAAGTTCATCAAATGAGAGAAAGGTCTGTTCTGAAGAGGCCACAAATTTAAGCTGGTCGCAGATTGAAGCTGGGGCATCGATTTTGCAATCGAAAAATATCTGATTAAAATCGCCTACACCTAGCTCTATTAAAATAACTTCTTTATTAAATTTGAACTACCTGCCTCAAAATTATTCCTAGAGTCATTTACATTATGTTCTAGTACTGAGGGTGGACATAACTTAAAATTAAAATCGGGGATTGCCCACTAGCCAAGAAACCTTCCCGTCCCTTTCCTCATACTGCTAAAATTAAGAAATAGGTATGATTTATAATAATATAAACATATCGTATAAGTATATATAGACACGATTTTTTTTTAATTTATTACTGTAGGTCTGAGACAAGTTCTGAATAAAAAAATTAACTTGAACACAAAACCGCTTAAAAAATTAGACGCTGCTGAAATTGGAAGTGTTTCGCATAAAATCTACGCACACTCAGAGATTAAGTTTGCCTTTTATTTTTAAAAATTGTAAACCCAAACCAATCTTGTTAGCTCTTATACTTGGCTATATATCAATACATATACATTTGACAAATATGCTGGATCTCCTTTTTGCACGGTTAACTGGGCTGTACAAAAAAGCATGTAAAAAAAGTCGAAATTTTGTAAATCATTCTCGATCACACGTTAAGAAATATTTAATTTTACATATAAATCTGCCTATTGGGACATTGAGATTTCAAAGGAAGAGAAAGGGAGCAAAATCTGGAAAAATTTATTTTGATAAAAAAAAATTTATTTCAAAGTTTTTAATAAAACGAAACAATTGGTCCACATATACACAACTAAATTGCTATTCAACATCACAAACAAAAAATATAATGAAATAGTTCTTTATAAATACATATTTAATTTGGTTTGAAAAAAATTGTGATTAATCGCTGCGTTGTTTTCTCCTTTACTTTCTCATATATCTCACGGTAGCATTCTAATGCTTTATGAATTGGTATAAGCATATGGGTATTTTTGAATATTTATTTTTATTTATTGTAAAAATGTTGTAGCTAAAAGAAAAACCCGTAAAAAGAAAAACCGTGCGAATATGGTACATGGGATGGGGCATGTATAAAGAGCCGTGTAAAAAAAAGCAAATTTTTATATTTTTTTTTCAAAAAGCTTCTACGGTTAAAGGATTTATAGTATAGTACCGCAAACCATTAATAAAAAAGCAAGTTTTAGCACTAATTTTTTGCTTTTAATACATTAGCCTTACAATTTCAGGCTTGAGCGTTATGCAATTATTTAATTTAGCACTGTTATTCACTTATTTATTTTTCTCTTGCCTTTAACATCTCCCGGAGGAAAGGGATATAATGGCGATCCAAGTGGGCAAACAACGATGCATGTCCGGTTAGGCATTATGAATCTGTAAAAAGGATCATTATATCAGCATTACATTGCTAAAAAAAGACAAATAACTATTTACTTACAAATATATGAGGCTCCAAAAATATTTAATACAAAGGATTAAACGTATCTCTTTTGTTTTTTTCTTCGGTCGGTTATACTTTAAAAACGCCGGATGATAATTTGAGCTAACTTGACATTAACAGGGCTGATTTTCAACGTACCATTTTCATAAAATTCTCTACTAAATTTATATTTTGTTACTTTAATTTTTAAAAGTAGATAGTTGAATTACAATAAAAACATAGACATCTTTATCAATAGTATATAACGGTGTATAATTTAAATTTAAAGGTAGACAAAACCACTTGTGTTTGAAAAATAAAAAGACTTCAGACTTCATTGTTGTTAACACACTTTAGTAGTGCTTCCAATGGCAAAGCGAATTCCACTCGACGGATGGCCTTGTAATGAGATATTCGGTCACTAATAAAATTCTATTTGTATTATTAAATAGGAAAACATTAAAAAAACATGTGTAAATTTTTCAACTCGTTCCAGTAAAAAAAATATATTATTTACAATTAAATTTAAATAAATTTTCCAGTTTAAATTAAATGTATGTACGTTAAACATAATTTGTGAAAATGTGTATTAAGTGAAACAATTCAATAACTTTATATACATTTATATTCTACATTAATTTATGTATAATGAGGCGACACAACCACCCTTTTTGAGACACGAAGCCCTTGTAATGCTTCTGACATTATTTCCTTTTTTTGACATGTCGCATTTGAATTTCTGTAGTTCCATCATGATTCGCATTGTCAGATTCTTTGCCCTGCTCTTTGTCTCTGTATTTATTGCGCAAATTTTTCATTCCAACGATGTCCGCATCGTCGAGTTTGTCTGTCAACTTGCGGGAAGCCGTTATGATTTTCTATTTGACAGCCAATTTTTTAATTGACAGGCAAATGCGTGTTTGACAGTTTTCTGCAAAATACAAAAGATTCTATACGTTTAAACCTCTGCGATGGTTTTAAGACTACTTACGCGAAAATTCTGAATATCTTGACGACCTCTTATAACATTTCTCACACTTTGTTAGAAAGTTCAGACAATATTAAGGACCTTGGCGTGATTTTTTCGAGTAATTTTTCTTTTAATAAGCATATTACCTTTATTATTTCGAAAGCTTACTCGGTACTAACATTTGTGAGGCGAAATAGTTTAAAATTTATCGACCCATATACTCGAAAATTTGTACACACTGCTTTCGTTCGTTCAAATTTGGAATATGTTGCATTTATCTGGAGGCCAATTCATAAGAATCATATACTTAGGATTAAAAAGGACACAAAAGATATTTTCTATATATGCTTTACAATCATTTAGATTTGATAATCCTATTCCCTCTTATGAATCTCGCTTATTTTAAATCAATTAAAAATCTCTGGAAGAAAGAAGGTCGGTAATCTCACTTTCACTTTATATCAAATCATCAGAGGAGTCCTTGACTCCTCTTATCTTTTGAATATAATGAATTTTAATTTACCCTTAAGTAATCTTCAGAGGTCTTTGCCGTTTTATGTTATACGGAGTATTCGCGGAATGGTTCACTTGTTCGAGCCTTAAATGAATTTAATTTATTCTCGAGTTCTATTTAACTTGATTTATCTGTTTCCAAGACTGTATTTTCGCATATCTTATATATGGCACTTTAATTGCTGTTCATAAATAAATAAATAAATAAATAAATAAGTAAATAAATAAATAAATAAATTTATAAATAAGTAAATAAATAAATTAATTAATTAATAAATAAATAAATAAATAAACAAATAAATAAATACAAGATAACAGACTAGACCGCACGGAATAACATAACAGTAGCACACTAAAGACGACCAAACATCTTGAGTGCTAGTTGATACTGGAATAGCAGAATTATAATTTAGTATGTGAAAGTCATGTGGTATCTAATAATTGTCTAACTGCACTTCAGTGGAATTTAAGCCTTTGGAGCTTATTACTCTATTTCTTATGCATTGAATTTTTTTTTTCGGTGTCGTTCATGACATCACTATTTTTTTAAATGAAAATATCTGCACCCTTATTTATTAAAAATGTAAGATTATTACTACATTATCTAAATGGCGTTGTTCGTTTCCCGAGGCACTCTGTGTTATTCGTATGTTGTTGTTGTTCGCCTATAGTTGTAGGAAATTGGTCGGTTATTGCTTCCGTAACCGTTTCCAGGATTACCGCGGCTACTACTAGCTCATTTGTATATTGATTTGCGGTTCTATTGCGTTTCCGCAAGTTAAGCAACTTGGCACTTATAACATCCACTGATTCTCCTTTATATTTGTTCCTAATGCTCACATATGGCGGCAGTTGTCGATTCATTGCTAATTAAGTTCCTGGCACTTAATTAGGATGTTATTATTTGGATTGCCGTTGCTTAATATGAATTGATTGAATTGCCAATGAAACGAGAGTTTTTAAGAAGTTAGAAAGGCAGATGCTTATACACAATGTACAGCGGTTAATTTTGTTTATTTTCTAAACTTAATTCACGAATTTAATTGTATCTATTAATAGGTATTATTACGTTTTGAATTTTTGTTTCACCTGTTATAGGTGGAACTTTATTTAGGCATTTATATGATTTTTCAAGCTTTGTTGAGCTCTATATAAGGTATTTTTTGTATAAAAATAATAACTAAAGATGTGAGTGCTAAAAAGTTGAATGTAAATATTTTTTATTTATTTATATTCTGTCGAGTCTATTTGCTCGACTGAAGATATATTTCTTAAGGTTTTTTTGTACAGCAAATACGATTTTATAATTAAATGTATGCCTGTTAATATTGCGACAACATACGATATTACATCTGAGTCTGTAGTGGCAACATCGTGAAAATGCTATCCTCAATGCTGACGTGATCACGAAATTTCCTAAAATGGCAATATAGATTTTCGTGAAAACTTTTTACGAACGCTTGTGGTTATCGGGAGAAACAAAGATAACATGTTAAATCTAAAAAAATTCAAAAATTAACTAAAAAATATGTAAGCAATGTTTACTAATTGGAAGGATGAATTAATTAATTATTCTCTAGAAAAACCTGGTCAAGGATACCACCATCTAGAAAAACTAAGAGGCGAAATATGATGCTAACTTGTTGGATTACTATAAAAATATAAATTGGTATTTTCTTTACTTTACAATTTTAGTTGGACTATAAAAGTTCCGCTAAATAAAAGCTGTCTCTAAACGAACCTGAATTTAAAGCAACAAGAGAAGTAAGTTAGTAATCAATTGCACACATGAAACAGTGTGAAAGAAGTGGAACTTATTGACCTCGATGATATATATATATATATATATATATATATATATATATAGATATCATATATATATATGATATATATGTTCGATAATGACTAAGATTTTGGTCCTTGTCAATATTCTTGTATGTCTATTCCTTTAATAGTGTAAAAGTATAAGAACGAGACAATTTTTGGTTGAACCTTTTCCCTACACGTTACTAACATGTATTATCTTCATAATTTTCCACATGTAAATGTGCAAGCCAGAAAGTAAATAATAATTTCAATGATGAGAGCGCATTCGAATGGGACAATTGCTGTTATTCCACGGCCATACGACACCATGCGCGCATTCGCTGAAATGCTGATGGTGGATTATCGTTGATGACAAATTCCAAAACATTAAATTCAACAACAGTAACGATTGAAATAACCTGTGCTCATAACGTCATTTCATAAAATAAATAGGTATAAGAAATAATACATTAGGTTCGGTTGTTGAAATTCCTTCAATAAAGTAAAACTTAGGAAATAATTTATTTTAGTATTATCTAAGTTAACATGCGATCTATTTGTATTCGCTGCGACACTCTCACGGTCGCTCATTACACGTGACAATGTAACGGGAGACATTTCTGTCTGCATACCGAAACTTCCACGTGGGAAGCCAAAGCCAAGGTCAGTCTCAGAGAGCGGGCGGTAAACATATTAAATATACAACTTTTTCGCCACTACCATGGAAGAACGGTATATAGCGGTTGACAATGACAGCGAGCAGGCAGTCGAGTCGAACGGACTTCCCTATAGCGTTAAGATAATAATTAATATTGTTTAATTTAATTAAGTGTGAATAAAGTAAATTGCATAAACAAAAGGAATAACTACATTTCATTTCCTTGATCTGATTGCTCAATTATTTTTTTAAGTGTATTCGACAATAATATATTAACAGGCGCCTGAGCAGCACCCAGGAGTGAAAAAATAGTGAAAGAAAGAAAAAGCATCAACAAAACTTTAGTTAATAAAAATAAATTTTGTATAAAACTGGCAAAAATGAATAAATAAAAGGAAGTGTAAAGTAGCTTCAACCTACACAGGGATAATTGTGAGAGAGTAAAAAATTTTGAGAAAAGCTTGCCAACTAGATAATAAATAACGCGAAGGACCAAGAAAAACAATGATAAGAGCATACGAAAAATGTTGGCTTAATCTCGGCGTAAGTAATAATAAAAATTTTGAATTCTGATTCCGCTTTAATATCCTACAACATATTTGAAATCAATTGGGAAAGCAAGGAATGTCCTTCGTTGTATTACGTGGATAAATGCGATATCCATACCCTTGAGTACCAGTTGCATCAGCTACAACAAACGGGGTCAAGGATTGACAAATTCTATGCGAAGGCGAACCTGTAGTTCTCCTTATCGTTAAAACCGAGTTCTACATGGATGAAACAGTGGAGACACTGGAGTAAACCTACCGAAATCGCGCACTTGATGTATTCTCTGGTGGTCTAAATAGAGAGATGTACCGAAAACTTCTAATACAGCGCCCTAAAACCCTGCCTGTAGCTTAATAAGCCTGCCTAGAAATCCAAAACATGGACGTTCCTCATATCCAAAGAGCGAGCGTACTCACTCCAATATGTGGAGAAGATGGAGGTCGATTATCAGCCTTATCCATTCAAACGTGGTTCCAGGTCCAATTATTTACAACCGAAACAGTAGCGCGCAAATCATGCTACGTAAACTTTACACTGGGCAAAAACTTGACTTGGAGTTCAACAGGAAATTGACATCCCGATTCAAAAGAACTCAGAACTGTTTAAACCCTTAAATGAGAGTGAGCTTATGGACACAGACATGCGGGCTGAAATAGGTACCTCTACACCTGAACCGATTTACAGCAAAAGCTACCGAAGTGGAAAGGAAATTAAAGAGCTGCTTACGGAGGTGATACGGCCCTCGGAAAATATTTATAAATCACCGATTTTGATAGTGTCAAAAACGCCAAAAGCAAATGGAGAAAAACAATACCGCATGGTAATTGATTATAAGAAGCTGAAAGCGATGAAAATAGCGCACACATATCCTATCCCTGACAAAAATGCGACACTTTGCAACCTTGTGCTAGCTAGATATTATACTAAAATTGGTCTTAAGAATGCGCCCGCAATCTTCCAGCGAATGATCGATGACGTACTAAAACACTATATTGGAAAAATTTGCTACGTTTACATCGACGACATTATTGTATTTGGTAAAGACAAGAAGGATCATTTAATATATGTCGAAAAAATTTGCTGGACTTCTTTCGGCAAATCTAAAGGCAAATTTAGAAAAAACTTGCTTCCTCGAAACAAAGGTTGAATTTCTCGGATACAACATTACATCATTACGCCGGAAGAAGTACGGGCGGATCCTAAAAAAAAGTGAATATAGAAATATGTTCCACCTCCAGAAAACTTAAAGGCCTAAAGAGTTTCCTGGGAATGACATCTTACTATAAGAAGTTTATTAGTGGCTATGCTAAGGTAGCAAAGTCTTCAACAAACTTGACGCGTGGATAAAATACAAAAGTTAAAGCCAATATGTCGGATAAAGTAAGCATTTAAATTATTGCTGAGGCATGAGAGGCATTTAACGCGTTAAAACAATTAGTCATTTCCGCAGACGTCCTTGCTTTGCCAGATTTTGTCACGCCATTTAACTTGGCAACCGATGTTTCAAATTTTGCAATTGGATCAGTATTGTCTCAGGGGGAAATCGGGACAGATGAGCCCATTGCATACATCTCTCATTCCCACAATAATGCAGAGGAAAACTATGCTACCAACGGAAAAGAAATTTTGGCATTAGTATGGGCATTAGACAACCTTAGGTCATATTTGTATGGCGCAAAGAAGATCAAAATATGCACTGACCACCAGCCTTAAACGCTTTCCCTATACTGCCGAAATTGCAATGCTAAATTGAAGAGTTGAGAAGCTCGAATAGAAGAATATAATTGCGAAACTATTTATAAACCAGGTAAAATAAACGAGGTGGCTGACGCTCTTTCTCGCCTGAATACGGAAGTTAACGCTCTCACCAAGTCTTTTATAGCTCAACCATAATCACCATCGCAGGGTAATCCTACAGAAAACTCTTAAGATGTGTTTGGATCGGAAACTAACACTGCCACTGAATGCAGCTCAGCAGGATAATTCTGACCTCATACCACATGTGGAAGCCTCTTTCAATGTATTTAGGAACCAATTGAGTTTTTAGGAAGAGATAGTCCTCGATGACTTGAGAAACGATATAGCCGCATCAACAATATTTCACCACACGTTCCTTCTCTTTGCTGTTTGGTGTCAGTTGTTAATGCCAAGTGAAACCAGGTTGCTCTCCACCTGATCCTTCCAACGAAGTAGAGGTCTTCCTCTTCTTTTGCACCCACCAGCATTTACTCTATCGAATACTTTCAAAGCTGGAACGCTTTCAACCATTCAGACGACATGACCTAGCCAGCGTAGCTGTTGTTTCCTTATTCGCTGAGCCATGTCAATACCGTCATAAACTCGTACAGCTCATAGTACCATCGTTTGCGGTATTCGCCATTGCCAGCGCGCAAAGCCATAAATCTTCCACAAAACTTTTCTCTCGAAAACTCCTAAAGCCTACTAATCGGATGTCGACATCGTCTAGGCTGTGAGGATGGGATTGATGAGCGACTTGTAGAGTTTGGTTTTGCTTCGTTGAGAAAAGACTTTACTTTTCAATACTCCATCCAAGGTAGCACCTGTTGTCAAGGGTGATTCTGCATTGAATTTCAAGGCTGACATGCCGGTTTCCAGAAAGACGAAATTCTCTACGACTTCACAGTTATGACTGTCAAAACTGATGTGGGAAGCAAGTCGCGAATACAATGACTATTTATTTGATGACAGGAGATGTTACGTCTTGCCTTCATTCAATCCATAGGTTTCACTTTCACTGCTATTGAGCAGGTTGGAGAAATGTTCCCTCCACTCCGCACGTGTTGTAGTGGAGTCAAAACACATTAGTGGCCAATAAAAACCTGTTATATAAAGTAATCTCTGAAGTATTTAAGAAAAACCAAGGGTTATTACTAGTTGTAAATGGTGTGGCAACGGCCGCAAATGATATCCTGGGGTGTGATTACTTTGCAAAGCTTTTAAAAGAGATTCAACATAAGACAATGGTTCTTAAGAAGACGTTAGCAAGCTCATTTTAGCATGCCACATGGACAAGGCTGGAGTTGTAAACAGCAACCTATTGAATCAGGAGGTAAAAAACAAGCTTATCCCGGAATGTAGGGCCAGAATTCCTCCTGAATTCTGGAAACGGGGATCATATTAAGGGCCGATCCTTCAGGCAATCAATGTTGAAAATAAGATAATCAACCTCTCCAAAAAGTTAAAAGAGTTAATGAATTATATATATGAATTTAATTGATGCAAAAATGCATATATGTACATATGTATGTATTGTAAGAAAAGGAGCACAGAGCCAAACTCACTTGATGCCACTGCTGCTAAGGTTCGCGTAAAAAAGGCGGAGCTAACCTGGCAACATCGGGCTTTTATGCCTTCCACAATGTATGGAAAGCACAACGGGGCTAGGGTTAAAACGACTCTTCCCAACAGGGATGAGTCGTGTGTTTTTACCATCAGCAGGGACATATGCCCGCCTTGCAGCATCATTGCAATATAATCACAACAGGTTTCAATTAGAATATATAAATATAATTAATATTTCAATAATTTACATTTGCTGCTCGAAAGCATCCATCTGAAGATAGTGTTATGGGCTGCGGGATGAATGGGGTTGGCGGCCATTAACACAGGTAGAAAAATTGCTGCGTATACTTTAGCCCCGAGCACTAGCGACACGTTATTGGAGCGATAAAACCTGAGGCCGGCTAACCGAGGTTCCAATGTTCGTTCCGTAGTGACGCGAAAGAGGGTTGTTATGACCTCTGCTTGGAGCTGTGGGCCAGGATGGAGTAAATTGTTTAGCCTCTTGCCGTTGGATGAAGGACTTGAGGCGTTGAAAACTACCGGAATCTTGGAAGAGGTGCTATCCGATTTGATGACCGCATGGTGAGGGAGGTAATATGAATCCTCAGATTTCCCCCCTTAGGTTTTAAATTTTTACCATCTGACAAAGCTTTATATATTCCTCCAACACTCTGTCATATTCTGCCTTCAGCTTCGGCCTCCTTAGAAGTAATGCTCCATTCCATAGCAACTTATTGGCTGTACTGTTACGGGAGAATCCCAGCTTAACATTTGATTGAAATTCCCGTCAAAATGGTAAAGAAACCACGTATCCCAATTCCCAGAATCCCATTAACTTTTCTCCTGATGCCTCCGTGACGTAAGATGTGCAGTGTGATCCTTGAGTAGACTGTTGGGCAAGTGGAACAGTGAGAATCCATCCGAAAATTGGGGTAGAATCAGACCTCTTGCCTTGATTCTTAACGGTGAGTTTACAGGAGAACCTATATATAACGAAATTTGCGACTTTTTGCACCTTAGCCAATACTGACCAGCTTATTCCACTCAGTTGTGTGTCAACAGACCGAGCTCTAATACCGATGCGTTCCTGCAACCGTTCGGTGATGAAGGTCGCCCCTGATCCCGAATATAGTAGGACTCTTGCTTGATAGTCCATTTCTTCATGGCAAATGTTGATTATTGCTGTTCCTAGTTTTTGTACTTGTGGCAAATAATTCTTGCACATTCGCGCTACTATTTGGAGGTTGAGATTTATTTTCTCGATTTCCTGGAGAATGGTTCCTCCCACCTCGGAATTTCCGCCTTGTGTACAATTCACTGTTCCCATAACACTAATTTGGTTTTAAGGAATCTGCTTGATACTAGGAAAACAAGTATCACGTCCCAGTTATCTATGTCTATTGCATACATACAAAGTACGGAAATGCAATTATTTATTGTGCGTTGTAAATTTTTGATCTCGACAACGTGTTAAGAATTGTCGATGCCAAAGCTAACACCAACGAGGTTCAATTTCCTAATCACACGAACAATTTTGAAGAATGGCCATCAGGTGGATCTTAAGTAAAAGAGCATCTCAATGAGCAAACAACGTATGGTATCAAGGAATGTTGGCCACACCTCGCCACGGCCATGGCCTGCAAGCAAGAAGCGTTACTTCCCGAAGAGGAATGTTTATTACGCTTACTCAAGGAAGCTTAAACGAGCAATAATTAAAGTACTTAAATAAGTCATAATAATTCTAGTTAATTTCAGGTAACACCCCTAATCATCTCTCTGGCTCTGATGTTCTGCAGATTGGAAATGAAACGAAATCACTTGACAATCAAACCTACTGAAATACATTCAGCTCATTCGTGCAAGTACTCTCATCAGTGCTGACTGTTAATACGAACAAGAGTCTGGCGGTGAGTCTCAATCTTGTTCATGAAATAACGGCCGGAAACATGCGTCTTTTGAGTTACTTAGAGGATAAGGCTAACTGGTTCGCAACATCTTTAGCTTCAGAACTTATTTTTCTGATGGCCCTTATATTACTGATTTGGAGAAGGTTAACAACAGGAGCAGAACTTAGTAAGCTGAATTTGTCCAGACTACAACAGAGTCACCAAAATTCAATAAAAGGACATCCATGTAAACCGTGATCTGCGGGTAGTAGATCTTTAGGGAGGAAGGGTTAATACGCGCTCCATCCGTTTTCGCTGCGACACTCTCACGGTCGCCCATTACACGTGCCGCAGCGTCAGCGCATTTTAACTTCACAGTGAAATGTAACGAGAGACATTTCCGTCTGCATACCGATAGTTACCCGTGTGAAACCAAGGCCAACGGGCTGTAAACACGTTATACAACATTTACGCCGCTACCATGAAAGAACGGTATATAGCGGTTGACAATGACAGCGGGCAGGCATTCGAGTTCAGGGCGGGCTTCACAATAGTGTTAAGATTATAATTAGTATTGTTTAATTTAATACAGTGTGAGTAAAGTAAATTGTATAAACAAAAGGATTTTCTATCATTTCATTGACTTGAGCTGATTGCTCAATTATTTTTTCAGTGTATTCGATAATAAGTCTTCAACTTCTATCTATATAAAATAGGATGGATATATGTGTTTATGTAGCGAAACAACTCAGCTGATTTTGTTAAAACTTTCACGATCGCTTCATTGGAGTCCTGAAGGTGTTCCTGTGAAATAAATTTCCGGGAAGTGAACCTGCGACCGATCTCTCCAAAAAAGACTTTCTTACGGGAAATTTACCAAAAAATCTTACGTATTGTTCAACTTACTGGAAATTTGAACCTCCACCGACTGTCCTAAAAAATAAAGTTTATTCTTCGAATTATTTGATATTTCATACTAAGGACGCTTTTTACCAAAATTATCGGAGGGAAACGTGTTTTAAAAATATCGAGCTTATGGTTCAAATTCTTAAGAAATTACCATTTTTTCTAGAAAACAAATCTCGGAAATTTACCAGGGAGCAAGTTGGTATGTTTTTGTCTAGGTTACTTGCTATACACATTACTCTTCCCGGGAAGTTGACACTTCACAACAGATCGACCAAAATAGGAATTATTTGGATAAAAATATAGACCGTTCGGGGGTTAGTATGCAGTTTTTTACAGTTTTGCGACTCGATTACGTCCATATGGCAGCGAACTTTTTTTAGGCGTCCATTCTTATTGTACATAAGCGTAGACTAAAGCAAAGCAATGCGGTTTGACTTAATTAGAGGCATAAATATTTGCATTTTCAGGGAAGACTTTTAGTGGCAAATAATCTCTGACTGGCCTTGGTAATAACTTAGCCGCTATAATAAGCAAATACCAAATATTGTAAGCACATAAAAATATGTAGAAAGGTCAATAATATAATAACATAAGTTAAAAATTTTGGGTTAATTACATTTTTCTATGCATTACCAATTATAATGTAAAAATTCAATGGGCATTGCTAGTAATTAATAAATTATAACTGACGCCCAATGGCTCAGTCGCGTTAACTCGGGTTTTAACGTAAAAGACTTCTAGCAGTGCCTCGCGGCTTAACGTTTTTTCACAAACAAATAAGTGCAAAAATTTGGGGAAGTGGCTCTAAGAGAGTGTTCCAACGTGCAAGATGAACCAACAGATCCATTAGAAATAAATTACACACCACGAAGATTGTGCATCGCTGAACCGTAGTATATACATTAATGAATCGGAAGGGACAAATAAAGGATTCACTGTGAGGTGCATACTACGTTAAGACTTATGTAAGCTGTTACTTTTAAGAAATTAGTGACATCAAATAAAGCAAAATCTTATTAGTGAAGCTAATAAATTTTAAATTAAAAACATTTATTTTCAATTAATTTAAGATCTTGAAGTGTTAAAAAAGTGAAGAATTAAAATCCATATTAGTTGAGTTAAATAAGTGAAAAGTTGAATAAACTAATTAGCTTAGTTTTAAATTTAAAGCATAAAATATATTTTTCTGAAATTCAATACAGCAAAATTCATATATTTTTTGATTCCTTTTGATGTTTTGATCTTCCAATTCGGACACATCAATAACACACACACGCACGCGCATGTTTACATTACCTACCACAGAATACACACACACATAAATAGATTGACATGACCTGTCCCATGGACTATAAATACAACACAACAGAGAGACACAGACCAGAACGAAACTAGGCATTGAAGAGGGCGGAACGCCGAAACCGGTTTGTCGAAAAACCAAAATTGACAAGGAATGACGGAAATTCGTTCCATTTTAAAACATATTTTCTTCGATATTATAGAATAAAGCAATACTTTGCCAAGGTATTTATAGCTTTTTACTGACTGGGGAAAAATATAATGACGAATCAAAAAGATAACATTGTTTTAACTTCTTGACTATTGTAGCGTCAGGTGATGGAGATTGCATCAGACTTTATATTGGTACCACAATACGTCGACAACAAAGATCTTCTCTACGAATACCAGATTTCACTTATGTTTCGCGAAAATATGCAAAAATTACCCTGAACAGCTTTGAGCAAGTTGTGTTAAAGAATTTCATCACTACATATGGTACACACGTTATAATCAAAATGTGTATTGGTATAGGCGTCTCTGATGACTCATAACCAAATTTTATACATCCAATATTTCTATTATTGTATTTGCTACTACCAGGTCTATTAGAAAGCCAAAAAAAAATTAATTTTTTGACAGTGAAACCTTGCTAAAAATTATATTCCCGATAAAGAAATTTGTAGGCCAGCTCAGTATTACTCGCACTAAAATCATTCCACAGAATTCTCAGAAACGACAGCATAAAACAGCTAGAAGCCTTAATTTTCACATATGCTAATAAAAAACAGGACAAAAATAGCAATTAAATAACAAAAACAAAAAATAAAATCAGTAAGCATGATCATGAAAAAATCATCAAAAATTAACATACACTGCCGCAGCAAAGGCGGACTGCCACCATCAAAATCCAATATATTCTAGATACTATTTATACCCTGTGTCCCTTAAGGACGAAGCGGAAAAATAAATCTCAAAATTACTCGAGGATGGACTTTCCCACTCTCTCCCAATTCTCCCATCTGGATAGTACCAAAATAAGCTGACGCATCTGAAATAAGTAAAAAAAGAAAAATTGATAATTAACTACTGTAAATTAAAATCAATTGCAAGACCTGATTGCTAATAAATCCCAGACAAAAATGAGGTACTTTCTACCCAACTCAGAAAAAATAAATTATTTACAGGTATCGACTGCAAAAGTGGCTTTCATCGTACTACTTTAGAGGAATCCGGCAATGGAGGAACAGCTTTTTCAGCCAACAATGGTATTCATGCCGGGGATGTTGGGGGCCCCTCCCTCCTCCTGAATTCTGGAAACGGGGATTGTGTTAGGGGCCGATCTTTCAGGCTATCAATTCTGAAAATAAGAAACTACCTTCTCCAAAAAGTTAAATGAAAAAGGTTATTAATTATAAATATGCATTTATTTAAAACACAATAATGCAAATATGTATATACAAAAGTATATATTGTTACGATCTTGCTGATTAACCTCGATGATTTCCCAAATCCTTGGAGTACGATCTCTGGATTGTTAAATAAAATCGCCAACTTAATTTGCAGTCTCTTTATTTATAAAGACTCTATTTAATGTCCTTTATTATTCAGTAATTCACAATTCAATTACAATTTACGTTACTATTTGCAATCACTTGTATACAACTATCACAATGTACTGTTTTTATTACTTTATTGTAATGTAATCTCCAACGAGTTTAATTCACGACTGATTACTCTTGCAGTCGTATGTCGTCCTTATATACTTGTTTGCTGCTTGAAAACGAAATCCCTGGAATAATCGCGTCGTTTACGACAATCGCCTCGTTTAAGATAATCGTCGTTTACGATAATCGCCTCGTTTACGCTCTAGAACATGCCAGTTGTCGGCTCCTCTCTTTCATCTGTCATTCGCTTCGCATTTTCGCCACGCTGCCCTCCACCTAAGTCTGATCGTCCCGATCAGACACATTCAATGTTCCAAAAGCAGCAAGCCTCTCTAGGTGGACCACTTTCATCTTGTTTCTCGGCCTCCCCACTGTTTGCATTCGATACACTACGTCGTTTAGTCGTTTGATTATCTTGTATGGACCTTCCCAATTGCATTGAAGTTTTGGGGACAAACCTCTCTTTCGTTGTGGATTGTACAGCAACACCAAATCTCCATTTTGGAAGCCTTCGGAGTTCATCGCCTTGTCATACCTAGCCTTCATTTTGTCACTCATAATTTGAGTTCGCTGCCTCACAAGAGCATGTATCTCTCTTAACTCTTCCTCGAGAACAGTAGACGCTTCCTTCCCAATTCTTCTCGCATCACCAGTTATTCCAAATTTTAAATCGCTGGGAAACCGAAGTTCACTACGAAACAGTATCCTGGCAGGTGTTTGACCTGTTGTTTCATGCACTGCGGACCGATATCCCATCAGGAAAAGCGGTATGTGTACATCCCAATCATCTTGATTCTTGTCCACTACTTTCCGCAAGTGCTCTTCCAGGGTCCGGTTGAATGGCTCCACCATGCCATCTGATTGAGGATGCCGGGCTGTCGTTCGTGTTTTTCGAATACCAAGTATCTGGCACATCTCTTGGAAAACCGCCGCTTCAAAGTTTCTTCCTTGGTCTGAGTGCAATTCTATAGGCGCACCGTATCTGGTAACCCAATTGTAAGTGAATGCATCCGCAACTGTTTTCGCTTCCTGGTTTGGAATTGGGTAGACCTCAGGCCATTTACTAAAGTAGTCCATAACCAGAAGAACGATTCATTCCTTCTAACGACTTCAGAGTTCTGAATATTTCGGTCATCATATCTGCTGTTTCAACCTCCACTTTATTGACTTTGTATGCTGGTCTGCTTATGAGTGCCGCCGTTTCACGTGTTTGAGCATACGCCACTGTTTCAGCGAATGTTAACTTTGGATTCGCATATGTCTCTCGCTTGGTGTAAACGTCTTTTATGCCGCAGATGAATTTTTGTATTTTCACCCTTTCGAGATGCTCACCCGATGCGTCTCCGATGCATATTCCTGTAGAGATTCGTTGGGTTTTTGGTCACGCTTTTCTAACTCCATCTGGTAAATTTGTCTTCTGTGTTCGCTACCATAGAGTCTTTCCAGGGCTCGCATCAATCCGTCGTAATCATTTCTCTCATAATCAGGTACAGTTTGCAAAAGTTCTGCCGCAGGTCCTTCCAACGCAACGAATAGTGCAGCAGATTTTTCCTCCATGCTCCATTTATTGGTTTCAGCCGTCTTCTCAAACTGGAGCTTGAAGACTTGGAAGGGAATTTTTCCGTCAAACGATGGTGTTTTTACCTTGGGAGCGTTCACTGAAGTGGTTGGACGATTTAACTGCAAATCCCGGAAACGACCTTCCAATGCGTTGTACACTTTGGTCTCAATTAGCTCCTCTATTTTGTCTTGTCGCTCCTCGATTCGATCCTGTCTTTCCTTAAGTTCTGCATTTTCTATCACCAGATTTTGCTGTATTTGTGCGATTGTTCCTTCTAATCCATCCAACTTTCCTGAGATGCTGGCTTTCATTGCAGACATATTTTGTGAAATCTCTGCAATTTCAGCCAACTTTTGTGAATTACGGGCATCCTGTGCATCCATCTTTTGTGACATCTTGAATCTTGCTTGAGCGCTGCTCCAACTCCTTCGCAGAATCACTAGCCTCCTCTTTGTCAACATCCTTCAAGGATACATCTTCATCCTCGCGACGGAATTCGTACTGGTTCAAGTCGATGCCTTCGGCTTCCATTGATTCTCGCAGTCTCGATTGCAGCTCTGCCTTTTTTCCTGTTGTAGACAATCCTCGCTTGGCCAACTCCTTCTTGAGAAGAGGTATCGTCAAATCCTGAATCTTCACCATTTTTTAATTATTATCCAATTGACACCAATTGTTGATTAACCCCGATGATTTCCGAAATCCTTCGGGTACGATCCCTGGATTGTTAAATAAAATCGCCAACTTAATTTGCAGTCTCTTTATTTATAAAGACTTTGTTTAATGTCCTTTTATTATTCAGTAATTCACAATTCACACTGGCGGCCGCGATAGCCGAGTGGTTAGCATTGCGTACTGACATTCGGAAGGCCTGGGTTCGAGCAACATCCAAAATGATAGAAAAAAAATTTTCTATTTGCGGTCGCCCCTCGGCAGGGAATGTCAAGCCCTCCGAGCGTATTTCTGGCATGAAATAAAGCTCATCATAAAAATCTATCAGCCGTTCGGAGGCGGCTTAGAATAAACTGTAGGTCCCTCCATTTGTTGGTAAAAACATCAAGACGCAAAACCACAAATTGGAGGAGGAGCTCGGCCGAAAATCGCTTCAGCGGTTACAAAGCGCCAAATATATATATATATAATTCACAATTCAATTACAATTTACGTTACTATTTACAATCACTTGTATACAACTTTCACAATGTACTGTTTTTATTAATTTACTGTAATGTAATCTCCAACGAGTTTAATTCACGACTGATTACTCTTGCAGTCGTATGTCGTCCTTATATACTTGTTTACTGCTTGAAAACGAAACCCCTGGAATAATCGCGTCGTTTACGATAATCGCCTCGTTTACGATAATCGTCGTTTACGATAATCGCCTCGTTTACGCTCTAGAACATGCCAGTTGTCGGCTCCTCTCTTTCATCTGTCATTCGCTTCGCATTTTCGCCACAATATGTTTAACACTATATATAAAAACACAAGAGCTAAAACTCACCTTGATGTTGCTGCTGCTGGGATTTGCGTAAAAACAGAGGGCTAAAACGGCAACATCGGCCTTTTATGCCTTCCACAAAGGATGGAAAGCACAACGGATTGGGTTAACAGAACCCTTCCCGAAAAGAATGAGTCGTGAGCAGGTTTGCATGCACAAACGTGCCGCCCGCCTTGCAGCATCACTGCAATATATTTAAATACATATAATAAGTTAATTTTTGTTCCTATTCATACATGTGTTTTCCTTTAGCTGGCAACTTCAAAAATTCATTATATTTCATTCTTTAAGCTCAATTTGGTTTTTGCTCAAATTTATGCCTTAAAACTAAAGTCCTCTCCTCTTAAAAGGCGTGATGCCGGAGAGAAACCAGCCAGAGATGGTGTTTTGTGCTGCTGGTCGTGTGGGGAGGATCGCTGCGTTCACCTCAGCGCAAAAAATGAGCGATATGCTACTGGTGCGGTAAAATTTGGGTCCGCAAGACGAATGTTGTCGAATTCGCTTCTAATCCTTACGTCCAAGGTCCTCTCCGGTGACCCGTGATAAGGTCACTGCAGTGGCGACTTCAAGGCGTTCATGCCAGCCATTAAGTACGAGCTTGCAGATCTCATAATGTCCTCGTGGCAGAACGTGAAGTTGGCGCGCTGATTGACCGAGAAATGGTCGACATCTTTTGTGTGGGGTCAACAATAGCGCGCACCGTATGCCATTTTCCTGTGGCCAACACTTTTTCCGTTATTGTTGGCGTGAGGACAGAATGCCCTGGGTCAGATCGGCTCAGGCCGGTGATCCGCTCTCAGGCGTCTCTCATGCCTCGGCGTGACTGCTGACAGCTGCGCATACGTTTGCATTGGGCTTGCCGACTGTTATTCCCTTCCGACGTCTGGACTCGTTGAATCGCCGATCGAATTCTTGACAGAGGGTTCTAAAGATCGATGGCGATCCGCTGGCAGGGGCTTAAGTGACTGTCGGTTGCAGATCACCTTCATCTGCATATATAATCAGCACCTCATCTTCATCACTACTGTCTACGGTGCTAGCACGATACGGGTTGGGTTGTCGTCGTTGTCGTTGTCGTTGTCATTGTCGTTGTCGTTGTCGTACTTCGCCTTGGAGCAGCACGTATTCCTCACGTTGCTCATCCAAGTGTAGGGGACTGTGGTGCCGCTATTCGCATCGGTCACAGCTCTTTGATGAGGTGCACCTTAGTGCCGTGTGGTGCGGGGCGAGACAATTTGCACAATGCCGATGTACTAGGACGGCACGCAGTCTCTCGGCGGTCTCCATACTTCGTAGTTCTCTGCAAAATATCAACCGGTTACGGAGGCAGACAGGGCAGCTGTGGCCAGTCTTGCCGACGGGGGTGCTACTGCTATTTTGTGCACGTACCATTTTCGATTGTTGGATAGAAAAATTCTGAAAAGGAGTAAGGATATTAATTAAGTCTCTTGAAATGGCAAATAGATTAGTTTCACGATGGGTCTAGTGATCATTCCGCGTTCTGTTCGGATCTCTGCGACTCTGACTAGATCATCGGAACCTAGAAAAACCCTACTGACTCTACCTAGTCGCCATTAATTTGGGGGTAAGTTATCCCCTTTGATAACTACAAAGTCGTCCACTTCCGTTTTACCGTTGGGGGGAGTGCCAATTGACACGCTTCGGCAATTCCTCAAAATATTCCCTCATCCAACGTCGGTAGAATCCTTGGTGAATAGCCTTAATCTTCTGCCATTGGTTCACAATCACCACCGCATTAAGGATCCTCCGACCAAAAATGTCCCAGTGTAAGTGGCTCGTCGAGTCAGGGTTATCTGATAGTGGTCTGATTGGTCTGGAATTGAGACATGCTTCGATTTTTGCCAACAACGTTGAAAATTGAATTGAAGTTTTAATGGAACTTTTTGCGCTGATGGGTTTCGAGGTGCTCAATGCTTGGTATTCATCCGAGTAGCTGTATTTCTGTGCTAAAACAATGAGCCGCTTCGTGGTTTCTCGAAATTAATCTGGGGTGATATCCGTCTGATTCCTATCCTGTGCCAGTCGTTGTACCGGGTAAGTTCGTTTGTAAAACCTGAGAATTCTTGCTACAGCTGGCAATGTTATAGATAAGTCTGAGAATATGGCTAATACGTTTTCGTGAACTTGTATGCTAGTTGCTGTACCCTTGTTTTCTTTTTCTGCAACTCCGTATTAAAGGCTAGATCCTTTTCGTGATGAGGCCATCCCGATTGTTCCTTGGTTAACTGGCATGGCCCATGCCACCAGAGAGAGCTTTTGGCTAGTTCTTAAGGTGATGCTCCGCGACTGCCTAGATCAGCGGGGTTGTCAGCTGAGTCTACGTGATACCATCCTGAGGTGCACACTAAATTTCAATCTTGGCCACTTTGTTGGCCACGAATGTTGTCCAGGAGCACGGTGGTTTCTTCAGCCAAGAAAGAACTATAGTTGAGTCTGTCCACTTATACACCACCGGTTTGGCTATTTCAAACTATGGAAGCAAAGTATTAATTAGTTTAGATAAAAGTAAGGCACCGCATAATTCTAATCGCGGGAGAAAAATAGTTTTTTCCGGCACTTTGGAAGCAAGTGGCCAACGAAGGCTGATATCATCTGCCAGCTGAAGAAGCGTTCTTATTGCTAAGTACGCGGCACAGTTTACACCAAAAGCTACAGTCAGGAGTTCATAATCCTTCAACTCCTCATCCTGTGATCCTCTGTAGACAATACTTTGATAACGATTATTTTTTGGCTGCAACCATATCTGCCGGTACATCTTTTTGATGTCTGCATTAAAGACGTATTTAAAGAACCGCCACTTCAGCAGCAGGCAAACGAGATCTGCTTGGAGTACTTTGCCGGGATGGAGTACATCGTTTAGGCTATGCCGCTGGATGAAGGAGATGATGCGTTGAAAACTACCCGAACCTTGGTAGTGGTGCTATCCGGATTAATGACCGCATGGTGAGGGAGGTAATACGAATCCTCTGGTTTCTCTCGTATGTTCAATTCTTGACCAAGCTTTATATATTCCTCCAACACTTTGTCATATTCTGGCTTCAAATTCGGTCTCCTTAGAAGTGATGCTTCATTTCGTAAAAACTGATTGGCTGCGCTGTTACGCGAGAATCCCAGTTTGATACCCGACTGAAATTCCCGCCGAATTGGTAACGACACGAATTGGTGATTGATTCACTGTAGACTTGGGGAGGTCTCCTGTCAATTGGGGTAGTATCAGACCTCTTGCCTCGATTCTAAACGGGGGGTGTACAGGAGAACCTACATATGACGAAATTTTCGACTTTACGCACCTTAGCCAATACTGACGAGCTTATTCCACTGACTTGTGTGTCGACAGACCGACCTCGAATACCGATGCGTTTCTGCAACCGTTAGGTGATGAAGGTCGCCTCTGATGCCGAATCCAGTAGGGCTCTCGCTTGATAGTCCACTCCTTCATGGCAAATTTTGATTATTCCTGTTCCTAGAATGACATTTTTTGCACTTGTTGCAAATAATGCTTGCACATTCGCGCTACCAGTTGGAAGTTGATATCTATTTTCTCGATTTCCTGGAGAAGGGGCGAGGGATGTGAAGCATTCTGGTTTCCTGTGAGAAATGTAGCAGCGAATGATGCCGTTGGTTGCAATTCAGACAGTTAAATGGGCTCTTGCAGTCCTTTGCTAAGTGGGAGTGTGCCAGGCAATTCATGCATAAATTTTACCTTTTCACGACCTTCAGTCAATCATCCACATTCATTGTCAAAAATTTCGGACAACCTTTCAGCACATGTGCTTGATCGGAATACAGCCAGCATGAGGTCTGTGAGGATTGACCCATATGAGCAGCAGCTCTGTTGCTAAGCTGTGGCGGCGTTATTTTATTAGGCAGTGGCCTAGTAGATCGGGAGTTTTGTATGTCAGACACTGTTTCTAGTGCCTGAAATCTCCCCTCCCACCTCGGAATTTCTGCCTTGTGCACAATTCCCTGTTCCTATAACGCTAATGTGGTATCAGGCAATCTGCTTGATACTAAGAAAACAAGTATCGCGGCCTAGTTCTCAATATCTATTTCATACATACGAAGTACGGAAACGCAATTATTTACTGTGCGTTGTAAATTTTTGATCTTGGCACCGCGTTCAACAGTTACTGAGGGCAAGTAGAACAACGTCTTCAACTGGCAGTTTACCATAACTCATTAGTTAAGTGTGATTTTTTAACGATATGTTTTGCTTCGCCACGCGCTTTTTGATTCAAATAATACAGTTTTTCCACGGGATTTATTCGCGAGTTGTTAATATAAATGGCAGTAAATAAATCGAAAATATATGGCCATGCCATATAATTGCCATAGAAAAATTCCGTATCGCATGAAACTAGATTAATATTCGACCGCGGAATAGGTTCAACTTCCCTGGGTATGGGGTTTACCGTAGACGAGATTTGTTGTACGAAAGTTTAATTGTGAATGGTCCCTATTAGTGCGGCACATGTCAGATATGCTGCATAGCAGTCCTGATACCTGCATCTTGCCGAACGCATGGCCCCGGCTCCATACTCATCTTCAGATAAACTCCGATAATAAACATCGAATGAGTCTTTTACCTTCAGCCATAATGCTTTGGTTCTTCTTTTTGAATCTCAAGTGAGTAGACCGAGTAATTTGCATTGGGAGTATTGTTTTATAATTCTTCAAACTCCAACAATTCGTCACAAGCGCGCGAAAAATCATGTGAGGTAGTCATTTTTTCAAATTAATTATACCTTTCGAGTTACACCAAAAAATAGAAATTCGGAAATACAAATGATAAAAAAAAATTTAATTTGGTTTATTTAAAAACTAAGAGTTGATTCCGAGTCAGGACGCAATAAAGCGAAAGAGCTTCTTTTGTTTTTAGAATTAAATGCAAATCTTAACCCGGATATTTTGAATCCACGTTTGATGAGAGAAAAAACTCACAACTTAAGTCGATCAAAAATTTGGTAGATTTTTTCCGAGTTAAATTTTAAACTAATGAACACGGAATACTGTTGTGTTTCCAATGTAATAAAAAATTATGAATCTCTGATAGAAGGTATTTTTTAATAAGAGGCAGGTAATATCAAAGAAAGAAAACAGAAGACTTACCTTTAAAATGCTGCTATTTTTTTTTTTTTTTTGGTAAGAGTTGTGTGGAGTTTTGGAATGTGTGATATTTCTTGCTTCTCGTGGTCAGCTTTGATAGAGCCTTGTTGCTTACAGGGTGGGCTTTGGTAGAGCCTTGTTGCTCACACGATGGGCTTTGGTAGAGCCTTATTGCTTACACGGTGGGCTTCGATAGGGCCTTGTTGATTGCACGGTGGGCTTTGGTAGAGCCTTAATGCTTACACGCGGGGCTTTGGTAGAGCCTTGTTGCTTACGTGGAGGCTTTGTGAAATATTAATGACCGTTGCGGTTGTACTCTCGCAGTACAGGCCGTACCATATAAAATCAAAAAAATTTCAACAACAAAAATTTTCATACAAAAAATCCAGAAAAATTTTTATCGATAAAATTTCTTAAAAGAATATTTCGAAATTTTTTTTTTGCTTGCACGGGGGTTGTGTTTGTGAAATAGTAATGGTCGTTGCGGCTGTACTCTCGTAGTACAGTACAGTACAGTATAAAAGCGAAAAATTTCAAAAAATATTTTTATATAAAAAATCGTCAAAGTGTTTTATACCAAATAATGCGAAGCCAAATATAAAAAAATACTTCACAAAAATTTTTTTTTTTTTTTTTTTTTTTTAGAAATGTTGATACTCACCTTTTGCTTGTCCTGCAATTGCGCACCAAGATTTCCTCTTTTGTAAAACTCCTTAGCCATTTCCCTGTTGAGCAATCTTTGGCAGCAAAATTTTGCAAACAAATTATGCAAAATTTTATGTGTCCAAAAATTTTGTTTTGGGGGAAAAATTGTGGACGTCAATACCAACTGTTGGAAAGCAGTGGAACATAGCTTATAATCCACTGCTTTTCACAATAGCGTGCGGTTATATTATTTTTTATAATTAAATTTTTTTGGCGGTTTTAAGCAAACTTAATTTGGCAAGTGAATGAATTTATGATTTAATGATGATGATCACAAATGCATTCTCGAAACAGAAAAAAGAAAACAACACAAAATAATTGATCGCCTTGAAGATCCGGCTCGAAGGACTAATATTCGTGCCGGGGACGTTGGGGGCCAGAATTCCTCCTGAATTCTGGAAACGGAGATCGTGTTAGGGGCCGGTCTTTCAGGCAATTAATTTTGAACATAAGAAACTACCTTCTCCAAAAAGTTAAATAAAAAAGGTTATTAATTATAAATATGCATTTATTTAAAACACAATAATGGGTGTACGTATATACAAAAGTATATATATATGTTTAACACTATATATAAAAACACAAGAGCTAAAACTCACCTTGATGTTGCTGCTGCTGGGATTTGCGTAAAAACAGAAGGCTAAAACAGCAACATCTGTGCTTTTATGCCTTCCACAAAGATGGAAAGCACAACGGGGCTTGGGTTAACAGGACCCTTCCCGACAGGGATGAGTCGTGAATATTCACTAGCAGGAGGGACATCTGCAGGTGTATATAGAAGCTGCGAGCTTTAGGATCCAATCCAATAAAATTAGACAGAGAAGAAAATGTTTAGAAATTTTAAAAATAAACAGGAAAAACATTTAGAACTTCATAACAAATATTACATAACCTATAGAAGAACAAATTGCTACAAAACAAACATTAAGCAGAGAATATAAAAGAAGTCATATTACCATACTTTCTAAAGGGATATTCTTTCATTGCACCATGACAATACAATCACATACCCACACTAGAAGAGATAATGTTGGTTTGTTACTTGTTAATAGTACGTTGAAAATAGAAAAAAAGGAAAAAAAAATTGAATGGTACATTTTTGATTAGATATGAAAACTCTAGATTCAATTGAAGACAGAATATTTTTTTTAACAAAAATCCATTTCTGCAGCGATTGTAAAATCGACAAACTTTACAGCAAATCTTTCTGTCTACAATATTTGAAATAATTCATTTCAAATTTTCAAAAAAAAAATAAATGACTTGAACACAACACACGAAATCAGACTTGTCACAGTAATATCAGTAATCATTCTAATATCTATGGTAGCCAAAAGGTTAATTTTCAAAAGAAAAAATCAAAATCCAAAACAAGCAGTTTTAAGGACGAAAACAAAGATCAACTCATTAAAATGATATGCCATCCAACGCGGACGCTGAATATTTTAAAGCGGGATGAGTTAACACCACATACGCTGAACATCGATCTATATAGTCTCGCACATATAAATGTGTGAGCTATGTAAATAAAAGGCTCAATGCTGCGTAAGCATGCGACTTGGACAATAGCCGCTATTCCACCGCATCCGTTCAAATGGTGTTGTTGCATTTTCGTTCATGAGAACCTCCAAAGAATTAAATTCAACAACAACAACGATAAAAATCACTTGCGCTAATAACGTGGTTTCGTAGAAGAAATATTTGTAAGTAATACCATGTGAAGTTCAGTTTTTAAAATTCATTTAATAAAGTAAGTCGACATAGGTTTAAGTAATTAATAAATTAAAACTCACGTAAATGCTCCACATATGTATACAGAAAATTGTAAGAGATTGCGAAATCGTAACGTCTAAAATTTCTTAATTTTTGGCAACATTAAAAACATGGTTCGATTTCACTTACCAAAGAACCCTTAATAATGAAGGTAAAGAAAATTAGTTTTTATGGAATTTATTAAACATATATTAGGCTTTATTTACAGATTATAAAAATTTTGGATTTACGTTTTGCGTTTTCGAAGAACATCAAAACGAGCGAAATTTTAGAATATAATTAATTGTTAAAAGGGGTTTTCACGGGAAGCTCTGTTTGGAAATAAATTAAATCTCCATTTTATTTTTTAGATGCTAAGAATGTAGTTTCACATATTTTATATATGGCGTGTTTGATTACATAGTTATTAATTACATAGTTATTAATTACCATTTGGAAATAGTCCTTAAGAAACCATTGTTCATTGCCTTATTTAATATACTGGCATCATGTCATTACGTTATCATTATTGCATTTTGTTTCAGTTATTTAAAACAATTTAACAATGAACTTATATTGTATTTTTCTAGAGACCTACAGAGTTCATTTCAAAAACGTGGATTGAATGAACCGTATGATAACAGAAGTAAACATGTCGATCCATGGTTTATTGAAGAATACAACAGTTTGAGGGTTGATCGAAGATTTTTTTAAAATTCCGCCCACTAACAGCAAGGAATGGAAATTTACACGAATAGGAAAATTTTTCATAATAAAAAAAGCATCAAGACAAACAGTTGGTTTCATCATCTCAAATACCCACCAATCTAAAGTTATATCAAATAATAACACAAGAAAAAGTCATGGACTTCATACCGAGCACAATGAAAAAAATTCGTCTTCTAGATGTAATTCAATTTTGAAAAGCAGCGGAAACAGTAGCTGTAGTAACGACTAAACAACCAGTAATAGTAAAAGTAGAGGTGGGAGTAGCAGTAAAAGTAACAGTTGCTATTGTGATTTAACAGGTGATAATAGTACGTTCTACGGATTTAGTATTGGTGTTTTAACAGCTTCATTGGGGATTCTGTGCCTGGAATTAACTGTGTGGCTTGTTGGGATGCCACTTCTTTACTTAATTCTCAATTAGAACAACATTGCCAACATTTTCAAAACCAAGAGCTGATTCAGGATATAGTCCATTCTACTTTTTTGTGGATCAATACTTTGCTGGAGATAAATGCAATAAGGTTATTGAGACACCATCTGTACAAGAAAATGGAGAACAATATTGGATGATAACACTGATTGTGAAAGCTACGAATTGCAGTAATTGAGTTCTAATTCATGTTATAGGTGACGTGTTCGAAGATAATACTAATATCGATGAAACAACAGACGATTCCAATGTACAACGCGTTGTTTTTGTAGAAACTGAGGAGGAAGAAAAACAATTGAAACCTTGCAAAATTAATATACAATACGAAGATCCGAGTAAACTCCTCATATTCATTGATTAAATTTTATAAAAGTGGAAATAAGTCTACGACTTATGTAAATACATGTGAAACTTAAAAACCAACCACCGCTCAAACAAAATTTTTAGTAACATGGATCTTGAAAGCAATCCCGAAAAATCGGGAGAAACTGATAGCGGCGAGATAAAGCGAGTAAATAATAATGGAAGATCAAATAATGAAAATTATGATAATGGACAAATGGGTGAAAATCATACAATTGGTATGCAATAATTTTATATTACTAGAATTCACTCACCTTGCTATGAAGGTGAAAAGTTGTTATTTTAGATATAGTAAACTATACATTTAATTATCATCTTTTAATTAAAATACTCGCTAAGGGGAAATTAAATAAACCAGCTAGCTCGGCCAAGAGACGGAAGGGATTAGCTTAAAGGCTGTTCTAGAGCTATGTTCATTTCTAATTTTAATCTGCGGGAAAAAAACATTTTATACATCCATGGGCAAATAATATCTATGTTCAAAATTTCAATCCACTTCATGGAAAGAAAATATCTCTAAATATAAACAAAAATATCATAGTCTTCATTCATCTCAGCAACTTGATTCGTGTATTATTTGACGGTAAACTTTATTTGATTTACTTTTAATCTGTTATGTTTACCAGTATTTAATATTTACCAAACCACTCCGAGGAGTGTGTCTTCAAAGTTTTTTTTAACAAAAAAAAAAAACGTACACAATGTGCACTTTTTGGTACTAATAGTAATAAACTAGTACAAATTAATCCCAAATGCTAAAACTTTGGTAATATTTTATCTATTATAAGCAATTTCGTAACCCTTTAAAAAAGAAACTGACCGAAACTCGACAAACAATACATATAACGTGCGTCGGTGTGTGATCTGAATTAATGTGTAGAAAAATTAATTGAATTCGGAGATTCCCATCATATATTTCAAATTTAATTCATTCTAAAATGGTGCTGAAGAAATTATAACTGCAAAATTTTTAGTTTTGTTAGATAGATGCAATATTGCTGATAGAGATGCGTTGCGAATTATAGCAACTCCGGCATTTTGGTATTTGCATATTGCAGAGACTGAGTTATTACCAGAGATAGTCAGAGATTATTCGCGGTTCTACTTTGATCTGCGCTTGTGTACAGTTAGATTGGACGACTAATAATAGGTCGCGATCATATGGATGTAACCGAATCGTAAAACTCAAAACATACTGCATACTAACATTGCGCAGCGATCTAAAAACGATCTATGTTTTTATTCAAGTCATGCTAATTCTCGCCGATGTGCTGATTTGGAAACCTCTTCCCGGAAAAAGTAATGTAAATGTTAATCTAGACAAAAACAGGCCAACGTACTAAATTTCAAACAAATCGAACTTGCTCCCTGGTCAATTCACGGCTTTTGTTTCTCTAGACGAAATAATACTTTCCTACGAAGACTCAAAAAAATTTAACCATAAAAATATTTGTCTCAGTAAGATTGGTGCCCTGGAAAGAAAACCAAAAGCTACAAAAAACAAATCCAGGATGGAGTTAACGACATCCGGTCTTAATAATTTTATATTTTTTATTTATTTATTTAGTCTAAGTCAATTTATTGTACAAAATATAAAATTAATTAAAATCAAGTTAAATTAGCTTAAAACTATTTACTAATTCAACAAATACACCTATGCAACTTTATTGCATATCTTATTATTCACAAAGTATCCTCTACGTTACTATTGTCAGTCATAACTTCGAAGCAGGAGATAATGTCGTCTACCTAGGTTCCAGCATTAAGAACACAAATAATGTAGGCCTTGAAATCCAACGCAGAATCACTCTTGCCAATAGGTGCTACTTGGACTGAGTATGCAGTTGAAAAGGCAAGTCCTTTCTCAACGAATAAAAATCATACTCTATCATTCGCTCATTATTAGCGTTCTGCTGTATGGTGCAGAAGCGGGGACGATGTCGACATCCAATGAGATGGCTCTAGGAGTTTTTATGAAAAAGGTTTTACTTAAGATTTATGGACCTTTGCGCGTTGGTAACGGCGAATACCACAGACTATGGAGCGATTATCTGTTCACGTTACATGACGGCATTGAAATAGTTCAGCGAATAAAAAGACAGCTTCTACGCTGTATAGTGGTATTCGATGGGGTACCCGCTGTTGGAAGCACAGGAAGAGGAAGACTTACACTCCGCTGGAAACACCAAACTCAGAAAGACCTGGTTTCGCTGGTACTTGAAATTGGCGTCAAGCTGCGAGAAAAAGAAACGAATGGGGCGCAATCATTGATTCGGCTATAATCGCGCAAGTGGTGACTAAATTTAAAAATTTTCTTACTGAACCATTGAGAAAAGTTAATTATAAAAAAATTCGTCCAATTTCAACCGTCTTCCTGAGAAAAGAATTACTTTCAATATACCGGCTCTTTCACCATGCCAGAAGAATGTCATAAGCCATGTTTTGTGTCAAAATATTGTATAGATGAATTTAGAAAGAGTAATGCATACAGGTCTTTTTTAATCTAGAATCCAACATCTCTGGAGATTCTGTAGACAGTTCTAGATCCCTTATAAAATATTTTAATTTTTTTTGGGTAAAAAGTTTTTACTCTATAGGCGCTATTTCTGATGCCTTAATATGTGTTCGTGAAATGGAAACCTTCTGTCGGATAGTTACACCCTAGTCCTCCCCTAGCAGGGAAGAATGAGCGTGAGGCAAGTCCATTGGCAACAGCGAAGACATCCATTTATATACTGATGGTGCGCAAAGGGCCATTAATCTTCTGCAAAACCTTTCTCTCGAAAACTCCTGCCATTTCATTGTATATGAGCAGTCTACGCTTCTGCACACCTGATGCAAAACAGCGAAGAGCAGTAATGAATGACGCGCTATTGTTGACTCTAGAACTATAAAACAAATAGGATTTAATATCGTGATCCCGAAAATACTAATTACAGCAAATTTAAAAACAGAGGATAGACAAAAAACTACACGTTGGAAAACAAATTAAAAATATTTTTAATGTTGCCAACGGATACCCAATTAAAATCTATTAACTGATAATGCTAAATATTGCTAAAATTTATAGTTTTAACGAGAAAAAACATAGCTGTTTTTATTTTGTGCGAAAATCTACTAACAAATATTCTAAGACAACGCCTTTTTTATAGTTAGAGAAAATGTCGTTCGTTTGTCAGGCTTTTTCGTAATTCCTATTTTGTTTTTGGAAAGGTGAGAAAATTACAACAACGGTCTGAGCGGTAGTTATGGCTACTTCGAAAACCACCACGTTTCCTCATCAGACTTCTTTCAAGATACCCTAGTTCGAATTGGACCGGAAGATGTCTGATGAAGAAAGGTGGTGGTTTCGGAAATAGCTATAACTCCTACCGCTCAGACTAATATTGTAATTTTCTCACTTTTCCCAAAAACAAAATATGGTCTGATGCAGCTCGAAAAACTAATAAATGCTATTGAACAATGACCTGAAAAAGAATAATGAATAAAATTTACTATCGAATATGGTACTATTAGTTTCGATTTTAAGAGCCTAAAAAACATTTTCTAGACTGTTGGCACATTTTAGATGGACACCTTTTACCATAGACCTTGTGAGCACACTTATATATATATTTTCTTGTACTTTTCGTATATTTTTATTGTTGAATCTATATCCTAATAAATTTCAGCAAATGGTCCAATAGGCACAGAGAGACAAATTGCCACATCAAACATTCCTGAAACAATTAACGGGACAACAATCGGCGGCGGAATACTTCAGCAAAAGACGACGTCTAATGTAACCACGCAAAAACGCACACAACGTCGAGGGGGAAAGCCACAGCCAGATCGGCCGCAACGTGTTTTATTCTGTTTAAGTGTAAAAAATCCGATTCGTGCTCTATGCATAAATATCGTCGAATGGAAGTATGAAGTTATAAATATAAAAAGTTTGTTCTTAATATTTTAAAAATCGTTTTTATAATCATTATTTTACAGACCCTTCGAATACTTAATTCTGTTGACAATTTTTGCCAATTGCGTTGCTTTAGCTGTGTACACTCCATATCCATATAGTGATTCAAATGTAACGAATCAAGCTTTGGTATGGCTTATGGTTTCTATTGATTACTTCAAATTCAAGCTTCATTTTTATTACAGGAAAAAATAGAATACGTGTTTTTAGTAATATTTACGGCTGAATGTGTTATGAAAATAATTGCATATGGATTCCTGTTACACAATGGCTCATATCTAAGGAATGGTTGGAACATTTTAGATTTTTTTATTGTGGTCATAGGGTAAGTTAAGAAAAAGTAAAAAAAAGTATATCGCATTGAGGTAATAAAATTTTTATTTGATAATAAAATACGTACAAGGAAGTCGGAGAGAAGTTTCTTTTTGGTTAATATATTTATGAAAACACCGTCTGTATATGCTATGGTCTACAAATCTTAACATTAAAATAGTGAGAATTTATCGTACACCCTGCAAAAATTTGCTCGTTTTGCCACGTTTTGAAAAAAAATTAAACTTTAGCTGCGAAAAAAAAAATACTTTTGAAAATACTATCAGAAATCAATAAAAGCTCAATGCCAATGTATTTGGGCTTATATGTTTTCTCAATAACTGTATAAATAAATTGTAAAACTGTCGTTTTAAGTCCAAATTTTCTAAAAACTAGAATTTACATAGAAAATGGCTACTATCTTTATATTCGGAAAAAATACTGCTGTGCTCGGTTTATAGAAGCTTTAAGTACTGAGTTCAGCTCTTTGAAAGAAAGAAATTCCTTTTAGTAGCTGTTCTTAACTTTCCTTTTCTTTTGAAACTCTACCTCGGAAAAATATAGCTTTTAAGGTAAACTACTTTTGTTCTCGTTGAATATTTCTAAAATGAATCTTTATGAATTATTACGAAATCAAAAAGCGTAACAAATACTGAAATAAAATAATTATTAAAAAAAAGTATTGGTTACGGAGAGAATGACAACTCTCCTGTCTCAAAGTTGCTTACTTTATCTTTAGATTCGGAAAAATTCTGCTATGCTCGGTTTATATTTAGAAGCTTTAAGTACTGATTCACCTCTTTGATAGAAATAAATTCCTTTTAGTAGCTGTTCTTAACTTTCCTTTTAAAACTCCATTTCGAAAATATAGTTTTGAAAGTAATTTATTTTTGATCTCGTTGAATATTCATATAAATAAGCGTCGCATTTAGGGAGAATGGCAAGCAATATCGCTCTCCAGCCTCAAAATTACGGGTGAAAATATCAGAAGAAAAATTAAAAGTGCGCTGAAACAAGCTGAATACTTAATGTTAGCACATATATAGAAAAACTTTAGCAAATGGTAACTGGTCGCGTAGTAAATAAGAAAAAGCAAGTTGTTTTACAAAATTAGGTAATATATTCCAATCAAATGATGTAACTAATAGTTTTACATTGGAAGTTGTAAAAGCGACTCAGAAATTAACCCAAAGGAATCTCCAGGCTGCGATCTTATTACACCAAAAATTTACTTTTTTGTCGTTCTGAACCAAACTACTTTCCAAACGCGTGTATAAAGTCCAGACCAATAAGCCTACTACTCTGTCTTTCCAAATTATTCGAAATAATTATGCTATCTAATATCTGCTTTCCTTCATCGTAAAAAAGTGATACCTGAACACAAATTCGGGTTTCTCGAAAAACATGGAAGGCATTCGAGTTCAAGGAGTGCTGCTGTGCAATATTTCTCAACGTAGCAGAAGCCTTCGATAAAGCTTGGCATAAAGGTCTGTAATAAAAAGTTAATAAAACTTTGCCTGTACAATTCTATAATATTTTGAGTCATATCTATTTAACAGGAGGTTTATCGTAAAACAAACGGAATTTATCTCTGAGGAGTTTTCAGAAAAGCTGCTGTTCCTCAAGGTAGCGTCCTTGGACCTATATTATACATTATATATACTGTAGACTTCCAGTAAATCAATAATACAAACCTTCACTTTTACGGATGACACAGTCATATTATGCTGTGATAAATGTCCCAAGAAAGCATCAAACACATCGAGCAATGTCTGGCAAACTGGAGAATTAAATGGTCACAAACATCCCCTGCAATCAGATTAAGTATAAATATTCCCCAATCATGTAAAAGTTAAAAATCATCGGGTTTATATTTGTTTTTACGTAATAACACTGGGCTATAAGAAGATTACAAAGTATTGATTTACAACGTAATTATGAAGCCAATTTGGATGTATGGTATTCAGCTTTGGGGTACGACCTGTGAAGATTCAGAAATAAATAGGCTGTGTAAAAAATTTTTTTTTAATAGGAATAAAGTATTTTAGAAACTATTATGACCTTTTATACCTGACTCAATTTATGTACACACATATATCTAATAGCATATATTGAAAAAGTATAACTCCACTTATGTATTTATTTATGAGCAATAAATTTATTTTTATTAACTAATACTAATTACACTATAATTTAAAATGAAGATCCGTGTATCCGCATTTAATGAAACCAAATGCAAATAAAGTTTTGCAACTCCCATAGTAATACCTCGAAACGGATTTTTTGTCCTATACATCTGGTTTTTTATGCTTATTTAAAGTTTAAGCGCCCTGTATAAAGGAAAACTTTAAAGAAATTCCTTACATTAATGTAATTGTTCTTGAAATTGATGGTATCCTTCTGTTTCTTGGGTCAGGAAATTCGATTTTCATGTATACTTTTACCAAAAACTTTACACAATTTTATCACTCTCTTGTGTGTCATTGGAAAGAAAAAGAAATTGCCCATGACCACTGTTTTTGCAATAATCGTTACTACATATATTTTAACCTATATTTTTTTATAATTTGAAGTTTATTTTGGTATGATGATTTATTTATAAACTCTAAGGTTTGGTATTCCAATAATTTGCAATGTCAAGGTAATTTTGTTTCAGTTAATTTCATAGATTTCTTATATATGTATTGTATATATATTGTGTAAAGGCAATTCCCCGAAAAGGACAGAAAATAAAGAAGCGGCAGCAAGATGCAAATTACCCGGATCAAGGACAAACAAAAGGGTTGACAATGTAAAATAAATTCCCAGAAAAGGACAGAACATAAAAAAGCGGCAGTAAGATGCAAATTACCCTTACCAAGGACAAACAAAAGGGGTAGACAATGTAAAGGAAATTCCACGTCGTTAAGGTAAACGGAGCAGCTGCAGCTACCGTAGGCAAACGAATAATCAGTCTATCCTTAAGCGTGTGAATAGAATGTTTGGGTCATCCACAGGTATAAAAAGAGCGGCAGCCGCTATCACGAGAAGAGACGAGTATACAACTTTGTGGAGTTAACATTGCTGAGCTGTGTGTGTTTTAGAAACGGATAATCTGAGTGAAGGAGATAATAATTGTGTATCATAAAGAATTGTAAAATAAGCCATTGGCTATAGTAAAGAATTGTAATTATCAAAGACTTGTAATTATATAAGACTAAGATATGTTATCACAGCTTAAGTAAAATTAACATTGCCACATTCAGATGCTATTCCAGACCACCAACGCCAAGGCACTTTCAATATGGTTTGCAAATTTGGTACCACAATTACATGATCCAGATTTTTAATTATCTGAAGCTAGCAAACATATTGTACAAATTTCACAAAATTGGATGGATGAAGTGTTAAAGCATCTGAATATGTCAAAGTGTGATTCAGAGTATTTAGCACTTAAATTAAAACGCGATTTGGCAGTTTTTCAACAACTTTTCTTCATCAACGAAGAAAATAAATTCGTTTACTCTAAGGATATTGCAAAACTTTTGGCAGATATATTCCTTACAAATGGAGATTATTCATTGATTCTTCAAAAATAAGTATGAAAGCATTTATATTGTAATATAACAAGAAGAAACAAAGCATTCCAATAACATACACATTAAACACAAAATAATAATACGAATCAGTGAAATATCTACTGTTGTTATTTGAAAATGGCTGCTCTCACTTGTGGATTACAAGGAGGATATACGAGGAACAGGTGCTTTATTTGTTTATGAGACACACGTTATAAAGGAAACTAATACCAAAATCGTGACTGGACCAGGTTTATTACTTTACGGTAAAAATTTCCAAAATAAGTGCTTGCAAAATAAAAGACAAGTATTATATATGTTACTAAAAAATAAATGATTTTATGTACATATTTTCAATCTTTTCTAATTTCACAGGTATGTTTAATGGTCCAGACATTGGAAGTTTAAAAAAAGATAGTGGATTTGATAACTGTTTGGATAAAAATCAATTAATTGCATTTATTGCTATAAAATATGATATCTCTAACTTTCTTAGTAAACATCGAGAAAGAGATATTAAAGAAAAATTTTAATATCTCTTAAAAACACTTTAGGAAATAGGTGGGAACATGAGCTTAAAAACTAACTTTCTCCTGTATCATTAAATTGGTTTCAACGCAAACTTTCCACCAAATCCGATGAACAAAGGCTTGATATAAAGGACAGAAACTAGATTCCATGACAGGAGATTTGTGCTGGTGGCTAAAGAGAACCGGCGAGGATACCGATGTCGAACAAGAAGCAGAAAAATATAAAGAGACGAAATCATATGAGGGAAGTGATCGTGACAGCAGTAACGATGTAAATATACATGTTCCAAAAAAGTTAAACTGTAATAATTTTATGTTATTATATGTAACTAGATCCGTTAAATTATAGTCCTTGATAAGTGGTTGTCAGCAGAAGTGGGACATCCCATTATCTCATCAAATCGACAACACACAAGATATCATGTGATCTCCGAAAGAGAACTTGCTGAGGTCTTACGGGAGAAACGTTCACTGTACGATAGTGATTCACGCAACTTTTGAGGCAAAATAAATTTCTCAAATTGTACACGTCCTTTCCGCATCGTTGCTTTTCCGATCCGCTTTCATTTGAACTTGTATACCGAAAGAGTATTGTGACAACGAAAAGGCGCCAGCTAAAAGCCTGATTTCAATACCATGAGTCAAAATTTTGGGCTAGTTCGGGAAGGGTTTCCCTACAAGGTATATATACTGCTAGCTAGATAGTGTCAAAAATGCAATAAGTGACTTCAAAAATATTAGATTGACAATAATACAAATTTGAAATGTTTTTTAGTCTTTTGCAAATACGCCGACTATAACAAGGCAGAAAATTTTAAGTCAATTCTTTATTTCTACCCATTCATTATGCTACTGTCTCACTCAGCTCGATAAATGTTACTATATACATTGGGAAGAATATGTAATAGTTTCTTTTCTACCCATACTGTTTTCTTTGATTATGATACTGGATTATATCCGTATCACCGTATGTCGTGTGCCTCTTGAGGCCAAAACTGTCTTCGTTGAAAGCGTTCGAAGGGTTTCTGCCACATTCCATGATATCAGTCATGGAAACACTTGATTGCATATTCTGTGAGACTTTCGGAAGCCTCAAATGTCATAGTAAATCTTCCTCATATTTTATACCTCAACGAAAAGTTATTTTTAATAATTTTGTTTCGACTATACTTAGGTCCAGTAGTCTTCCGCGGTTGTATTTTATTGTCTGACGAATTCCGAGTATTGAATCCAATTGATGTCAGGTCAGTTTAACGAGGAGTTGCATGAGAAATTTCGTCCATCTTATTCGTTTCATCTTAAAATCATAGTGTTATAACAGCAGTTGCCATCTGGAAACCCATCGCTATGTCTTTGTCCTCAACCAATTAAGGTTTAAGTGATCCGTGACAATTCGAAAAGTATAAATTATATGTAAAGTACAAAGCGTTTGACGCTAATTATGGCTGCGGTTCACTCCAGCTTGGTTACCATATCATTTTTCTGATCGTTGTTGAGTTCATTCGATACGAAAGCTATAGAATGCTCGGATCTCTCGGGGGCTGAACATAAGCCGGCCTTCAATTTCTCGAATGCGGAACTCCATCCCTATGTCTATAAGGGCCATCACCATATTAGTCTGGCCTAATCTTATCCATATGATGAAAACTTCTGAATAACGTCTTTTAGCGCAATTTTCTGTTCGCGCGTAACTTGTGAAAGTTTGGCTTCTCTTTTGTTGAGAGATCTCTTCACAAAATAGTTGGAAATGTTTCGTGGACTAACGAAAATCTACTCTCAGAGACGCTTATTGAATTAATGAGTGTACAAGTTAAGAACGAGTAGTTTTTGTATTGTTTTTAAAAGCAACCGACAGAGATATTGGGCCGAGTACTCCTTGCTTATTTCCACCAGCTGTGAACACATATGCATGTAAGGGTTGATAATCAAATTAATTATTAATTGAAGAATCAAATCTTTTTCCAAGAATGGAAACATTTTTTCCGGATTCAAAAACAAATTTAAATATTTTCAAATTTTTTTTATTCGCTTTGTTGTTTTGTAAAAGTTTGCGCCTTAAAGTTAGAACGTTCTCCTACAGTTTAGAAGGTTACCCAAAACTATAGTTCTGGGTTTGTCAACAAGATTTTCTCTATTTTAAAAGTTACTTTTGTACGACACATGCCCATGCGAGGCTTTAATAGTGCAAGTCTGAAGTTGGTTATAGAATAACACGAGTCAAAGCTAAGCAAATCTGTCGAGGAACTGATTTCGCTTTCCAGACTACTAACATCTTGACATGGATAGCCGTACAGGCGAAGGTAATATCATTGTTTTGTGTGACCTATCTTGTCACAATTCCAACACTCGACCACAGAATAGTCTGGTTTCTAGTGCTTCTGAAAGTTAAGACCTTCGACTTGAGGATAGATTTTCCTTTCAGATGTTTTCAACAACTCATCCGTACAGATCGCTATGAAGTCCTGAGTAGCTGAGTACTAGGCTTCTTGTTGCCTACAAATTCTTTTCACCCTTTTTTTGCAACGTCTCAAAAATCTTGTAATATTCGAGCATCCGTTGATAAGCATTTGAGTTACTGTTAACGTTATTTTTCATAATATCAATCATCAAACTTTCCGACATTAGTTCCCTCAGCCTGGCGTTTAAAGCAGGAGAATTCTAATATTTGAAGTTTTGTAAGCGTCCAAGCTGAATGTAATTTTACCCTTCCTGACCAGACCATCGCTCCATAAGTAATGCTTGTTTTTACTATCATTTTATATACCCAGTGCAGTATCTCAGTAGTGCATCCCCAGGTTTTTGCTGCTAAACCTCTTTATAGCTTTAACGATTTCCTCGCTTTGTTAATTGTGTAATTCATATGCTGTAACTTTGATTTTAAAAATTAACCCTGTGTATTTTTTAAAGGTAGGTTCTATACTTTGCTCATGTACTCTTAGTTTAGCTTCTTTCTTCTGTTAAATGGTACTGCTGTTTTAGAAGGGTGTATCTTTAAATCTGCATCTTCGCACCATTTCTTAGGTAGTGTGAGTGCTCTCTGTATATTATCACAGGGTGCGTTCCCAAATTTTTCTACTGCTATTTTCACTATGCCTTCGGCATATTCTTGATAGCACTCTCCCTTGAGGACATCCTTCTGTTTCTACTATTATATTGTTCAGTATGAAGCTAATCCTTTTAAACATTTATCTTGCTTATTACTTTGTCCACTGCTTTGTGTGAGGTGTTATCAAATACTCATTCAATATCCATTAATGAACATCCTGTATCTTCTTTTATAATGCTTATAATGATTATTTGTGCAAAACTAAACGTAGTTTAATAACAAATCCTAAATTATTTTATGGTTTCGTAAACGCTAAGCGCCAGGTATCTGGATTTCCTTCTACTATGACGTTTCAAAATAACATTTCCAGTGATAGTCAGACAATTTCCAATTTGTTCGCTAAATTTTTCAAATCTAATTATTCTTCTAGTATTCAAGTAAATTCATATTACCAATATAAATTATGTTCGGGTAACTTAGTCCATACACCAACAATATCGTCTGAAGATGTATTTATCCATCTGAAGTCCTTAAAAAAGTTATGCACATATGGCCCTGACCAAATACCTTCTTGCTTTCTTGTAAATTGCGCTGAGTATATTTTCGAACCTTTGACTCATTTATTCAATTTATCTCTTTAAGAAAGTATTTTTCCATCTATATGGATAGAGTCTTTTATTATACCCCTTCATAAAAATGGAAACAGATCTTTGATAGAAAATTACCGAGGTATAGCTAAACTATCTGCGATTCCTAAATTATTTGAATCACTTATCACTGATCATTTGACTCATTCAATCTCTTCATATATATCACACTCCCAACATGGATTTGTTAAAGGAAAATCTACAACTACCAATTTACTTGAGTTTACTTCTTATATCATCGATGCGTTCAGAAAGAACAGCAGCGTTGACGTAATGTATACTGCCTTTAGCAAAGCTTTCGGTAAGGTGTGTCATTCGTTACTAATCAAGAAACTTGACTTACTGGGTTTCCAACCAAAATTTTTACAATGGATCTTCACATATCTGTATGATCAAACTCAAAGAGTAATGTTTAAAATTCCGTTTCTCCCGAAGATCCACACAGACAATTACTTACACTATAGATAATTACAGTTTGGAGCAGGTTCACAGCTTTATTGACCTGGGGATCACTATGGACCCTAAACTGAACTTCACACATCACATTGGTGTGTTAGTCAACAAAGCATCTTGGCTTTTGTAAAACGTTGGTCAAGGGAGTTTAATAATCCTTATGTTACAAAAGCTCTGTATGTAACATTAGTGAGACACATTCTTGAATACGGCTCGGTGATTTGGAACCCTAGGTATCAAATCTACTCTTAGGACTCTCAATACAATCTTCCCTCTTATACTAGTCGTCTGAAACTTATCAATCTCCCTACTCTCGCCAGTCGTTGGGAAATGCTTGGTGTAATTTTTATGGTTAAAATAATAACAGGCTGAATTTGCAGCCCCCTTATTCTCTCTGAAATCAAATTTAATGCTCCGTTCAGAATGTCCAGACATTTTTTCCCATTGAATTTTGAATTTCACGAGCCTTTGCATTGTTTGTGTCTAGATTTCAACTCTCATTCAAGCACATTTCACACATCTGACTCGGTTTTTCAAATTAAGAAAACTATTTTGTGAACTCTCAACTAACCGTTATAATACATTTTATATTTTATATAATTCTTTAAAATCAGCTGATGAATTTTGCTCTGTAGCTGAACTCTTTTTAGTTCTCGACACTAAACAAACCTCTCCTCATCGCGCCTCGGCATTGATGAAAAATAAAACAAGTTCCGTACGTCATGCGTGCGGATGGGCGGGAGGTGGGTAAACCATTGGGTTTAATTAATTAATTAATTGCGCTGTTGAATTTCAGCTAACTGAAATAATGTCGTGTGTGTTCATCTCCCTCCAGTATGCATGCTGTGTATTGTGCAGAGTGCTTTTCTCAAGGTAATTGCTCTTATATGGTTGTCGATAATCATCAATGTTAAGCTTATAGGTCTGAATTCTGCTGATGTGTAGTATTCTTTCTGGTTTAGTGACTAAGTCATCAGTATGTACGTAAATGTCATACTTTCTGTCATAATATGCCTAGTGCACATTGCTCAGAGGAGTAAATCTCCCATTTTACTGATCAACAGGTGAATAACTCTTTTGCCAGTGGCCAAATAATACATAATACGAATAATAAATTCTGAGATCATGTTTTTGACCAGGAGTTACCTGTCGTTATGTCTTATGCTTTTTATCTATTTCTAGTCACAAATGTAGGTATACATCACACGCTTAATATGTGTAGATCATTACTTATTTGGGGTTCTAAAACAGAATCACCTCTATGATTATTGTTTGTGCTGTTCCATATGTACTATTCGCATTCGCATCGCATCCCATTACTAAATGGAGGTGTTTCCACTTGCAGTACTTTATCAGCCTTTCCCCCTCTGGTGTTAAGGTAACGCTATTATCCCCAGGAAGTATGTTGATGGTACCATAATGTCAATTTTATTTCCAGTTGGTTTTGACAGAACAATACCCAGATCATTAGATGCAATCTTATGCATGGTGGCCGCCGTAGCGGCAATTTGGAGAGAGGCCTCTTGAGTTAGAAATGGCTGTCTCTATCTTGGGCTTAATATTCCTTTCTTTTGCACTCTTCACTTATGATGACGACATTATAGTGCGCCTCCAGTGTAATTTGGGCCAGTAGGGCATTTGCAGTTTTGCATCTATGCATATTAGCCTGCAAGGCCGCTCCGGAACTCTTTATATACCGCGCACTTGACTGATCCCGGTATGTAGTTAATTTGCTCGAAATGGGCTTCTCTGCAAAGGCAACATTGTGGAGATTCATTAAATTCTTTGAGCCTATAACTTAACTGTCCACAATTTGTGCAGATACCTATTCTCTTCCTTTCCACTTCCTTACAGTCCTAGAATAAGTTACCTGGCCCGAAATAACGGTATCTTCTTTTAATATTTTCCTTTAGCCGCAGTCTACAGTTTATTCAGCGGATTTTTATACGGGAGATTTTATCCTTTCTATTTTCTTTCCAGAGGGTTGAGGGTGCTTGCACATGTGTGGCTCCTAATTATATCATACAGTTCTTCTAGCTTTGATGCCCTATTTTTTACGTCAAGTCTACAGTTTTTCGTTTTCCCATTGCTTGTTTAATTTTTCTGAAATATGACTTCATTTTCCAAGAGACTCTTGTTCTGCGAGATATCTGGAGTTCTTTTCTATTGTGAGTATGGTGTGAGCTGTTCTTATGGCAGCTCCAGCAATGGGGATCGGAAAATTCATCTACTTCTCCGAAAGGAGCTTGTGTGTTGCTGATATCCGGCTAAAGGTTTTGAGTGTTCTTGGTTTTGCTTTGATGTTTTTTTTTTTTGTTTTTTTTGTGGGTGTGTTCAATTCTCATGGGTCTCCGTTCCGAGCCGCCATCTCCGCACGTTGTATACTCGCCCTGTCAAAGGTTCCGAGGTGGTCTAAGCCATCCAGGCCCAAAATTATAAGTTCGTCTCAACTGAACCTGTGCGGCCAAGCTAATAGCGTACTTGAGGAGCTGCCGGGGCAGGATAATTTCCTCCATCCATTTCAGCAAGGTGTCACCTTAATAAATTGGCAGAATACCACTCTCACCAGCCCTAAAGAAAACTTATTTTTACTTATTTTTTCCAATATACCGTAATAAGGATCTTAGAGGTTTCAGTCCTGAAGGTCAATTGGGGCGTTTTTCGACGTAGCGTCCTACGTCCTCGTCTACCATTTGTTGGACGGGCGCTATCACATATTCAGCGATTCGTTGTAATCAAAAAAATAAAAATTAAAAAATAATTTTTATCTTAACCTGGGAAAATTTTACTCAAAACAATTTTTATTTTTGATCAGAAAAAACTCATAAAAAAGGTATTATTTCTGAAAAAAATTTCAAAACTCAAATTGCAATAAATATTTTAGACGATTGAAAGTAAAACTCAAAAATGAATTCTTATTTTTAATCAGAAAACTTAATCAATAAGATGATGATTTTTTTTTGATCAGAAAAATTAAAAGCACTAAGCTTAATCATTACTTTTGATAAAAATCGAAAAGTCGAATTATATCTGGTTGAAAAAATATAAAATAATATTAATTATTGCTTTTTGAGCGAAATTGAAAAATTAGTAATCGCTAATGATCTAACATTATCAAATCACAAAATAATCTATAAAAAACGATTTTTTTGATAAAACTCATAGTTATTACCATCACTGATTGTGACGTCTGATATTGACCCAACCTCGCCCTAACCTATATATATTAAATTAAAGATTTAGATTTTTTTTCCGGATTTTACGTTAAATTATGGTATAGTATAGTTTTTACTGGTTTTTGACTTCGTCTTATCATGTTTTAAAAAACTATAGGACTCCATTAGTTATAATAAGATTATTTAGATTATTTCGTTTTATAAAATTTTCATTCACTGTTTGAAGAATAGACTGCATATTTTGGTCATTGCCAATTATATTTCAAAAGAAGTTCTTGTTGAGTTAAGATAATTGTTTTTACATTTAGGGCTCATTTGGCGATGTTTGAAGTTAAGACGCCATGCGCGGAGCACACACCTACCTGACATTGATCTACAAGATTATAAGCTGTTGCTTCAATCTTTTCCATTGGGAATCCGATAAAGAGTACAATAATAAAACTGACCCTTTATGTAAATGTGGTATCACTGTGGCATAAGCGACTCCAAGAGTTCAGCTTTCCTAGAACACTAAAGATGAAAAAGGGATTTATTTCACACTTCAAATCGATACTTTACACCAAATACTGATATAATGATATTTGATCGACGTGGGTAAATGCTTCGCACTTTCGTTACCATCGCACGTCTAATCTCATTGAGATGTGCAGACGAAAAGCACATGAGAATTTTGCGGAAGTTGTAAATGACGTTTGAGGACAACTGTTCGATATCTTGACAAAAACTGGCTTGAGCTTATAAGAGAATCTACTACTTCAATCTCTTACTTCTTAATAAAAAAATATTTAATTAAAAAATGAATAAGTTGTAATCGTTTGTTTGAAGCAAAAAAAAAATACATTTATATTACGCTCTAGCTGACAATTGTTACGGCTGCATGCCATTCCCTCCATAAGATTTGCTCTCACCATATATGCCTAGGATCAAGTTCGATCTGTTCGAACATCTTCTCGATGACGATGAGTGGATCTTGAATTGGAGGTATCACCAGCTATGTTAGATTTAAAGAAATGCCATTAACGGTCGTCGCAGACGTATTAAATACCACCCGGAATTTCGCGGAGCGGCGTTGTGAGGTAAAAATAGACTATAGATGAATCTTTTTGATATGATGTGATCTTCTCCATATGGCCAAGTGATTCGCGCAGAAACTGAATATATTTATTGCGAAATATCTCATCCTTGCTCAGTCGGTGTTCCAGATTGAGGAAAATGCACAATGCCTTGGCATAGAAATCTCTAAGTGCTGGTGCCTTTGGTGCGGAGAGAATCTGGAATCTTCGATGAAATGCTGGATAAGATGCGCGCATTAATGGTGCATTCAGTTGTGATAGGATCGCTGTTCTCTTGACACCGTCGCTACTTGAGAACCTATGCGTTCCACGACTAGACTGTAACGTCTTCGGTAGGGACCCAAGCGTTTAAAAAATGATTCGTTAATGAAGCTTACCTGTGACCCCATATCGTATAACAAGCGGCACGCTACTTCTTTTCCAGAGTAATCTACTATAGGTGCTTTTGCTGTGGCCAAAAGAACGATTCCTTGGATTGGATTGGAGGATTGCAAAAGAACTCACCAACCCACTATAAAGTAAATATAGCGGCTAAAAATTGGCGCACTTAATAGTTGTTTTCTAGTAATAAATTGAATAATACAAGAACAGATTACATGGTTGGTGTTGGCTCAGTGGTAGAGCACTCGCCTGTGAAGTCAGGACCCGATCCGTGCCATAAGAAGTCTGATGAGGAGATAAGGTGATCTCCGAAACAGCTGTCTCTTCTATCATTTTTCTTTGTTGTACAACAATTCAATTCAAAACCAAAAAAGTGGCCTTTCATATAAAGTTCTTTTATTTATAACCTAAATGAAATAATATTTTTGGTGTTTAATTGTATATATATGTGAACAACTGAATAAATCAATTGAAATATAATCAGCAAAAGTAGTATAAAAATATATTGGAATCGAAATTCGAATTTTAACCTACATTGTTTGAATCTGGGCAATCACTGTGGCAGCTCAGGGTGTCTTCTTGTCGATGCAAATCGGAACATTAATATTGGTGGCCGAATCAATAAATTGTAAATAATAGATTATGAATAGAACGGTTGTTAAGTATTTACGTATTTACGTATTTACGGTTGCCCTTCGGGTAACCAAATGTACCCAGCAGGATATTTAAATAAACCGGGTATTTCCGCCAAATCAAATGAAAGCTCATTTCCCTTGCATGGGCTTGAAAAAATCATTTTTATTAAAAGAATGATTAGCAGTTGAATTCGCAGTACAAACACTACTTTTTAGTGAAACACTAAAAAATAAAAAAATACCAAAAAAATTACACCTCTTTGAATTTTAGGTACAAGTAAAGGTGGAAAATTAATTTCCCGGCCTAAAAAACAGTCAATTTCCAGAAGAATTCCATTAGTATTGTGGCGAAAATGCGAAGCGAATGACAGATGAAAGAGAGGAGCCGACAACTGACATCTTCTAGAGCGTACGAGACGATTATCGTAACCGAAACGATTATCGTAACCGAGAGGATTATCGTATGGACGAGATTATTCCGGGGGTTTCGTTTTCAAGCAGCAAACAAGTATATAAGGGCGACGTACGGCTGCAAAAGCAATCAGTTGTGAATTAAACTCGTGGAGATTACATTACAGTAAAGTAATAAAAACAGTACATTGTGAAAGTTGTATACATGTGATTGTAAATAGTAACGTAAATTGTAATTGAATTGTGAATTACCGAATAATTAAAAAGGACATTAATTAAGTCTTTATAAATAAAGAGACTGCAAATTAAGTTGGCGATTTTATTTAACAATCCAGAGGTCGTACCCGAAAGATTAAGGAAATCATCGAGGTTAATCAGCAAAATCGTAACAATTGGTGTCAGAAGTGGGATCCGGACTTGGAATTGGTAATGCACGGATTGGAGGTGAAAAGACGGCCAAGTAAAGAACAAATGGCAGCGGAAAGTCCCATCGATGCCAGCATATCACAAAAGCTGGATGCCAAAATGTCTGCAATGAATGACAGCATTACATCACAAATGGTTGAACAGAGGGAGCAAATATCATCCTTAGGAGGAACCATCGCACAAATACAGCAAAATCTGGTGATCGAAAATGCAGAACTTAAGGAAAGACAGAATCAAATCGAAGGCATCGACTTGAACCAGTACGAATTCCGTCGCGAGGATGAAGATGTATTCTTGAAGGACATTGACAAAGAAGAAGCTATTGATTCTGCGAAGGGGTTGGAGCAGCCATCAGGTAAGATTCAAGAAAATGCCCCTGGCTCATCTACCGGTATGGACATGAACATGTTGTTGAATGCAATTTCACAAATCAATGATAACATGTCACAAAAGATGATCCGCATATACTCCAACATATTCGACAAGGATGGCAACAAACCAGGCAGGACCAACGTAGTGAAGCATAGCATTGATACTGGTGAGGCAAGACCAATTCGTCAAGCTCCTCGAAGCGTTCCACTAGCCAAACGTGACGCTGTTGGCCAAATAATTAGGGAAATGAGCGAAAGCGATGTTATCGAACCATCGGCAAGTCCATGGAGCTCTCCGGTGGTACTCGTGAAGAAGAAAGATGGCCAGTTGCGGTTCTGCGTGGACTATCGGAGATTAAACGATGTCACAAAGAAAGACAGCTATCCTTTGCCCAGGATCGATGATACACTAGACTCCTTAACTGGCACAGAATGGTTCTCAACACTTGACCTTAAGAGCGGGTATTGGCAAGTAGAAGTGAGTGAAGAAGATAAAGAGAAGACAGCGTTTAGTGCCGGCAACGGTCTATGGCAATTTACGGTAATGCCATTTGGGTTATGCAACGCTCCTGCCACTTTTGAAAGATTAATGGACCATGTGCTCAAAGAACTACACTGGAAGACCTGTTTGGTGTATCTGGATGACATAATCGTATTGGGAAAGAGCTTCGACGAACATCTGAGTAATTTGGAAGAAGTTTTCCAGAGAATAGCTGGCGCTGGTCTTAAACTAAGTCCTAAGAAGTGCTCTTTATTCAAGAAGGAGGTGAATTACTTAGGTCATCAAGTAACCACGAAGGGCGTGTGTACTGCGAAGGAAAAAATAGAAGCAGTGAAGGATTGGCCGAGACCCAGAAATTTGCATGAATTAAGAAGTTTTCTTGGGCTGTGTACTTACTATCGTCGCTTTGTTCCGAATTTCGCCAGCGTAGCTCATAGTCTCCATGAACTCACAAGGAAAAATAAATCTTTCGAGTGGAAAACTGAACAAGAGGATGCTTTCCAAGCTTTAAAAGAACGACTATGCACTGCACCTATGCTAGCGTACCCGGTTCCAGGTGCAACATTTATTCTGGACACAGATGCTAGTGGTTATGGCATAGGAGGGGTACTTTCGCAAGTGATTGATGGGCAGGGAAGATAGTTGCCTACTATAGCCGGACTATTGGAAAACCGGAGCGGAACTACTGCGTAACGCGGAGAGAACTATTAGCGTTGGTGGATTGCATTAAACTTCTACAAATATCTGTATGGTCAACATTTCCGCGTTAGAACGGATCATGCAGCGCTGAAGTGGCTACTACAGTTCAAGAATCCCGAAGGGCAGCTTGCACGGTGGATTGAGTGGCTGCAAAGTTATGACTTCACCATCGAGCACCGCAAGGGTAATACGCACGGAAATGCTGACGCTATGTCCCGTCGACCATGTAGTTTGGAATGTAAGCACTGCTCAAAAGCAGAGGGTAAGGAAGACATAATAGACGTCCGGCTAATGACAGTTACATCAGCAGAAGAGTGGGAGGCAAGTCACTTAAGAAAATGTCAGCAAGAAGATCCGGACTTGGAATTGGTAATGCACGGATTGGAGGTGAAAAGACGGCCAAGTAAAGAACAAATGGCAGCGGAAAGTCCCATCGCGAAAGCATACTGGGCACAATGGAACAGTTTAGAATTGATATCTGGCTGTTTGCATAGAGTATGGGAAAGTGAAGATGGCCAGTGCTCTCGGAAGCTTATAGTAGTTCCGAGGTTAAGAATTCCGGATGTTCTTAAGGAATTCCATAATGGTCCTAGTGGAGGGCACCTAGGTATTACAAAAACGCTGGAGAAGATCAAGCAGCGGTTCTATTGGGTTGGCTGTCGGCAGTCGATCGCTGAGTGGATTGCTAACTGCACGGAGTGCACTGCAGCTAAAGGGCCAAAGTCACGAAGTCATGGGCAGATGAAGCAGTATAACTCAGGTGCACCATTTGTGCGGGTTGCCATGGATGTAGCCGGTCCGTTCCCTCTAAGCAAACAAGGAAACAAATACGTTCTTGTGGTTATGGACTACTTTAGTAAATGGCCTGAGGTCTACCCAATTCCAAACCAGGAAGCGAAAACAGTTGCGGATGCATTCACTCACAATTGGGTTACCAGATACGGTGCACCTATAGAATTGCACTCAGACCAAGGAAGAAACTTTGAATCGGCGGTGTTCCAGGAGATGTGCCAGATACTTGGTATTCGCAAAACCCGAACGACCGCCCTGCATCCTCAATCAGATGGCATGGTAGAGCGATTCAACCGGACCCTGGAAGAGCACTTGCGGAAAGTAGTGGACAAGAATCAAGATGATTGGGATGTACACATACCGCTTTTCCTGAGGGGATATCGGTCCGCAGTGCATGAAACAACAGGTCAAACACCTGCCAGGATACTGTTTGGTAGTGAACTTCGGTTGCCCAGCGATTTAAAATTTGGAATAACTGGTGATGCGAGAAGGATTGGGAAGGAAGCGTCTACTGTTCTCGAGGAAGAGTTAAGAGAGATACATGCTCTTGTGAGGCAGCGAACTCAAATTATGAGTGACAAAATGAAGGCTCGGTATGACAAGGCGATGAACTCCGAAGGCTTCCAAATTGGAGATTTGGTGTTGCTGTACAATCCACAACGAAAGAGAGGTTTGTCCCCAAAACTTCAATGCAATTGGGAAGGTCCATACAAGATAATCAAACGACTAAACGACGTAGTGTATCGAATTCAAACTGTAGGGAGGCCGAGAAACAAGATGAAAGTGGTCCACCTAGAGAGGCTTGCTGCGTTTGGAACATTGAATGTGTCTGATCGGGACGATCAGACTTAGGTGGAGGGCAGTGTGGCGAAAATGCGAAGCGAATGACAGATGAAAGAGAGGAGCCGACAACTGACATCTTCTAGAGCGTACGAGACGATTATCGTAACCGAAACGATTATCGTAACCGAGAGGATTATCGTATGGACGAGATTATTCCGGGGGTTTCGTTTTCAAGCAGCAAACAAGTATATAAGGGCGACGTACGGCTGCAAAAGCAATCAGTTGTGAATTAAACTCGTGGAGATTACATTACAGTAAAGTAATAAAAACAGTACATTGTGAAAGTTGTATACATGTGATTGTAAATAGTAACGTAAATTGTAATTGAATTGTGAATTACCGAATAATTAAAAAGGACATTAATTAAGTCTTTATAAATAAAGAGACTGCAAATTAAGTTGGCGATTTTATTTAACAATCCAGAGGTCGTACCCGAAAGATTAAGGAAATCATCGAGGTTAATCAGCAAAATCGTAACAGTATATATGAACTTTTAATACCGTTTCGGTGTTTTGTTATAGGAGGCGTACACCTTCATCAAATAACTAGAATCTAGTTGCACTGTGTAATTGAGAAGGCGTATAAAAAACCACGTTGTTATGGAAAAAGCTATATGAAAAGATAGCCGCTCGTTTCGTGGAGGTATTGCCAGTAAACTTTAAAATTAAGCAAAATCTAAACAAAACAATTTCATTGAATTAATTTTGCATATATTGAAACAAAATTGTATGGTCTTGTTTGCTGAGCATATCCAGGGTTATCTATTTTGCGGTTTCCAAAATGAACGTATAAATATTTAAATACATATTTACAATTTTTTTCTTGAAATTTCTTTTTCATTACAAAGTTTGAACATTTTAATTATATGTGAAACAATACATCATTCAAGTGGCCGCCTCGTGAATAGCTCCCATATAACCGATTTGTTCAGATATGAGGTTTTGGATAAAAATCCTAGAAAAAGCATCTAAGGGCGAGAAATCTGGTATCCTACGCGCAAATATCCATATGTAAATAAGCAATTGAAGAAAAGTGGTTTACAATATTTTTACCTGTTTTAACGATTCTCATGATACCTATCTATATATATAAAATAGGATATATATATGTATGTAGCTTATATACTCCAAGATCACTCAGCCGATTTTCTTCAAATTTTCAGGATGGTTTCATTGGAGCCCGGAGAGTCTTCCGGTTAATCTTATTTATGGTTTTGTTTACTTGAAATTTGTCCAATCGGACGACATAACCTAGCCAGCGTAGCCGCTGTCTCTTGATTCGTTGAATTATATCAATGACGTCGTTTAGCTCATACAGCTCATTATTCCATCGACTGTGGTATTCGCCGTTGCCAACTTGCAAAAGACCATACATCTTGTAAACTAAAACTCCTAAAGACGACTCATCGGGTGTCGATATCGTCCAGGCTTCTGCACCATATGTCAAGATTGGAATGATGAGGGACTTGTAGAGCTTGGATTTGGTTCATCGGGAGAGGACTTTGCTTTTCAATTGCTTACTCAATTCAACGAAGCACTTTCTGGTAAGAGTGATTCTGTGGTGGATTTCAAGGCTGATATTGGTGGTGTTTTTAATGCTGATTCCTTGATAGACGAAATTATCTATTCTTCGAAGTTATAACTGTCAACAGTCTATACCATCGTCATTGATTGTGGTTTTGGTTTAACCATCTCTGAGGTTTTTGCTTTCACTGATATTGAGCAGGTCGGAGAAGTGTTTCCCCCATACAGCAAGCATGCTCTGGAAATTTGTCACCAGATTACCTCCTTAACTGCTAAACGAGCTTGCTCCGGTCTTGAAACCTTCTGTAAGTTATCGCATCTTCCTGAAGAATTTTCCAGTATTAACCTTGTCGGCTAGTTTCTTAAGCTCTTCTTACTCACGCATTTCGGCATTTTAATTTTTGTCGCAAGTGTTGCATTAGCTCGCAAAGTTGCAAGTTAGGCAGCCTGCTTTCGCTCCACTGCAGCTCGACATTCCTCATCGTACCAGCTGTCTTTTTGGCATTGTTAAAAACCAATTGTTTCCGAAGCAACGGTACGTAAGGAATTTGCTATTTCGTTCCAAAGTTCTCTTATATCAAGTTGATGATGAGTTCTCTCAGAGAGCAGATATGCAAGCCGAGTAGAAAACCTACTGGCTGTCTGCTGTGATTGCAGCCTTTCGACGTCGAACCTTCCTTGTGTTTGTTAACGGGCGTTCTCTGCTGCACAAAGCCACGTGGGTATCTTTGCTGCTACAAGATAATGATCCGAGTCTATATTTGGTTTGCGTGTTTTTCGATCTAGCGACGGCCATATAGTCTGATGAGTTTTAGTAAACTGGAATGTAGTACTTCAGACAACCATATTTCGGGCCCCGGCGAAGTCAGTCAGTTTCAGCCCGTTTGGGGATGTTTCGTCATGAAGGCTGAATTTTCTGATTCTTGCGCCAAAAATACCATTGGTTTCTTTAGTTTTGGGAATACGAAAAATTCGCAGGGAGCCAAGCCTGGTGAATACGGTGGCTAAGGCATGATTACGGTTTTGTTTTTGGTCAAAATATCACGAATACACATTGATGTGCGAGCTGGTGCATTATCGTGATGCAGAATCCGCGATTTGTTTTTGCACAATTCTGATCGTTTAAGCCGTATTTTCTCACGCAAACGTTACATAACTTCCTTGATACGACAAGGAACCTTATTAACTGTACGATATTTTGTAGGAACTCATGATTCCAAGAAAACAGTTAGCAAAACCTTTTCCTCTAAACATACCTTGTATGTAGAAATTCACGCAAGTGAGGAAAGTTTTTAATTGACTTTCTCGTGGGAGTGGCCAGAAACGATTCTTTAAAATATGGTTGAAGCAGCTCACGACTTTCGGTCTTAGACCAAGTATCCTCTGGATAGTCAATAAACATCTGTTTCGAGGCAAGCACATAAAAACTATACTCCAATGAAAACAACTAATGTCCTGGATGAGAAATTCCCTTTTTGATGTCGGCCCCAGTCATTAATATTTACATTTTCGTAAAAAACTTTGCATTACTTTGATAATGTTCGTATATAGCTTTGTTGTTCACTCTATAACAATTTTAATTTTACAAACATAATGGACAATTTAAAATTTTACTGCGACCCATCGTTTACACTTTTAATTATTACGAAATGGTTAATAAAATAAATTATTTAATTCGGAATCAAATTATTTTGTTTCAGAATTATTTCTAAAACGTGATATTTTCTTAAATATACTAGCGCACAGCATCGGTTCTTTTTAATTTTCTAAACCATTCTGTCAAATAAAAATGCCCAACAGATGTATACTAGTTTTCTGCTAAGTTGCGCAAATTCTGCATCTACGGGCAGGTGATTTGTTATTTATATAAACATCTTTAGAAAATAACCCAAGTTAAAAACCCTGCTAAATGTTTTAGTAGGCAGCAATATACTACGAGATTGCGAGCTAATAAACTTTAGTGCATTTCAATGTTGAATATTAGAATTAAATATGTACAGATATATGTACTCAATGTTTTAGAATTTTCAAATTAATTATTACTGAAAAGAATATGTTTCGATCTTAAATGCATGAGAAATTTTTCTAAACATCAAGGCAACAACTATTATTACGATTTTGCTAAGCTAACTCGATGGTTTGCCAAATCCTTCGAGTCCGATCACTAGGTTGTTAAATAAAATCATCCAACTATGTTTGCAGTTTATTTCTTATAACAAATGAACTCAATGTCGATTTAGTACTCAATAACTAACAATTTAGTATTAAAATTACACTTGTATTACAGCTTTTACAATGTTCTATTTTTACTTCACGGTAGTGTAATCAACAACGCGTTCACCTTACCAATGATTAGCTCTGCAGTTGTGTTTCGCCTTTATATACTCGTATACGTCCCGATCAGACATATTCGCTATTCCAAACGCAGCAAGCCCCTCTATGTGGACCACTTTCATCTTGTTTCTTGGCCTCTTAACAGTCTGGATTCGATACACTACGTCATTTAGCCGTTTGATTATCTTATATGGATCATCCCAATTGCATTGAAGTTTTGAGGACAAAACTTGCTTCCGTTGTGGATTGTATAGCAACACTAAATCTCCATTTTGAAATACTTTGGAGATCATCGCCTTGTTATACCTGGCCTCCATTTTGTCAATCATTATTTGAGTTCGCTGTCTCACAAGAGCATGTATCTCCCCCAACTCTTCCTAGATAACAGTAGACGCTTCCTTCCCAATTCTTTTAGCACCACCACTTATTCCACATTTGAACCGGAGTTCACTATCCTTGCAGGCATTCGACATTTTTTGTCATGCACCGCGGGCCTATATCCCATCAGGAACAGCGGTTTAACCATGCCATCTGATTGAGGATGCAGAGCTGTTGTTTGGGTTTCTCGAATACCACGTATGTGGCACATCTCCTGGAACACCGACGCTTCAAAGTTTCTTCCTTGGTATCACCGTATCTGGTAACTCAATTGTAAGCGAATACATCCGCAACTGTTTTGGCTTCCTGGTTTGAAAGTGGATAGATCTCAGATCGTTTACGTAAATAGTCCATAACCACAAGAACGTATTCGCTCATAGGGAATGGACCAGATACATCCACGGCAACCCGCTCAAATGGTGCACCTGAGTTATACTGCTTCATCTGCCCATGACTTCGTGATTTTGGTCCTGCAATGCACCCTTCGTAGTTAGCAATCCACTCAGCGACCGATTGACGACAGCCAACCCAATAGAACCGCTGCTTGATCTTCTCCAGCGTTTTTGTAATGCCTAGGTTCCCTCCACTAGGAACATTATGAAATTCCTTAAGAACAACCGAAATTCTTAACCTCGGAAATACTATAAGCTTCCGAGAGCACTGGCCATCTTTACTTTCCCATTCTCTATGCAAACAGCCAGATATCAACTCTAAACTGCTCCTTTCTGCCCAGTATGCTTTCTCGATAAGACTTTCCACTGCCATTTGTTCTTTACTTGGAACTATTCACCTTCAATCCGTGCCTTACCAGTTTAAGGTCCGGATCTTCCTGCAGACATTTCCTTAAACGGCTTGCCTCACACTCTTCTGGTCGTGTAATTGTCATAAGCCGGACGTCAATTATGTTTTCCTTACCCTCGGCTTTTGAGCATTGCTTACATTCCAAATTACATGGTCGACGGGGCATAGCGTCAGCATTTCCGTGCGTATTTCCTTTGCTGAGCTCGATGGTGAAGTCATAACTTTGCAGTCTCTCAATACACCGAGCTAGATGTCCCATCCGTTCTAACTCGGAAATGTTGACCATACAGATATTTGTGGAAATGTTTGATACAATTAACCAACGCTAGTAATTCTCTCCGAGTTCCGCAGTAGTTCCGCTCTGGTTTCCCAATAGGCCGGCTATAGTAGGCAACTATCTTCTCCTGCCCATCAATCACTTTCGAAAGTACATCTCATTTGGAATAACCACTACCATCTGTATCCAGAATAAATGTTGCACCTGGAACCGGGTACGCTAGCATAGGCGCAGTGTATAGCCGTTCTTTCAAGGCTTGGAAGGCCTCCTCTGATTCAGTTTCCCACTCGAAAGATCTATTTTTCCTAGTGAGCTCATGAAAATTATTAGCTACGCTGGCGAAATTCGGAGAAAACCGGCGATAATAAGTACACAGCCCAAGAAAACTTCTTAATTCATAAAAATTTCTGGGCCTTGGCTAATCCTTCACTTCTTCTATTTTTTCCTTCGCAATACACACGTCCTTCGTGGTTACTTGATGACCTAAGTAATTAACCGCTTTCTTGAGTGAAGAGCACTTCTTAGGACTTAGTTTAAAACCAGCGCCATGCAAGATACACCAACAAGTCTTATAATGTAGTCTTTTGAGCACCTTTGAAGCTGTCTTTCCTTCATTTCCTTTATCTTCTTCACTTACCTTAACTTGTCAATAGCCGCTCTTAAGGTCGACTGTTGAGAACCATTCTGTGCTAGTTAACGAGTCTAGAGTATCATCGACCAGGCAAAGGCTAACTGTCCTTCTTTGTCACATTATTTAATCTCCGATAGTTCACGCAGAACTGCAACTGGGCATCTTTCATGTTCAAAGGTACTACCGGCGAGCTCCAAGGGCTTGCCGAATGTTCGATAACACCGCTTTCACTCATTTCTTTAAATATTTGGCCAACAGCGTCACGTTTGGCTGGTGGAACACTTCAAGGGGCTTAACGAATTGGCCTAGCGTCACCAGTATCTATGAAATGTTTCACTACGTTGGTCCTACCTGGTTTGTTGCCATTCTTGTCGAATATGTTTGTGTATTTGCGGATAAGTTACATTTATGTCTTTCTTTCCAGTGGAGCCGATTTCAGATGAAGCATTACAGTTGATGATGGCTTCTACCTCTTGACATTGCCCTAATACAGTTGCTCTAGGAATTTTTACTGGTAATCTGAAGTCATTTAATACTCTCACTGGAATGCGTCCATTATTTTGTGTATTAGCCAGGGTTTTATCAATAAGCACGTGCGGTGTAGAATTTTGTGCTGCTTCGACAACTCGAAATTTGTTTCTCCCACAATCTCCATCAACCTTTGCACAAACAACTGTTTCTGACTTTGGTAGGAACAGTTCACTGCCTTCTAGGACTACTTGCTTGCTGCTGTATGTAGAATTATAGCCAATGCTTAGTGGTACTCCCATGTTCTTGTACTCCAAAATTTGGTTATTCAAGTCGATCTTCATACCTTGATTGACTCTGTATGCTGGTCTGCTTATGAGTGCCGCCGTTTCACGTGTTGGGACATACACGACAGATTCAACGAAGGTTGACTTTGGATTTGCATATGTCTCTCGTTTGGTGTATATGTCTTTTATTTCGCTGATGAACCTCTGGATTTTTACCTTTTCGAGACGCTCAGCCGATGCGTCTAAATGAGCCAACCTCTCAATCTCCGAAGCATATTCCTGCAGAGATTCGTTGGGTCTTTGGTCGCGCTTTTCCAACTCCATCTGGTAAATTTGTCTCCTGTGTTCGCCACCAAAGCGTCTTTCTATGGCTCGCATTAATGCGTCGTAATCATCTCACTCATATTCAGGAATGTCTGCAGCAGGTCCTTCCAACGCAACGAATAGTGCAGCGCATTTTTCCTCTATGCTCCAGTTATTTCCTGTAGCCGGCTTCTCGAACTGAAGCTTAAAGACCTGGAAAGGAATTTTGCCATTAAAGTGGTTGGACGATTTAACTGCAAATACCCGAAAAGACCTTCCAATTCGTTGACTTTGCCTTCACTTAGCTCCTCTAACTTATCTTGTCGTTCTTCGATTCTGTTCTGTCTTTCCTTAAGTTCTGTATTGTCCCCCACCAGATTGTGCTGTATTTGTGCGTTTGTTCCTTCAAATCCATCCAACATTTGTGACATCTCGTCATCCTGTGCATCCATTCCTTTGTGGCATCTTGGCATCCTGTGCATCCAACTTTTGTGACATATTGGCATTGATTTGTGAAATCGCAGCCAATAACATGTTCATGCCCATACCCGTAGATGAGACAGGAGTCTTTTCTTGAATCTTACTTGATGGCTGCATCAACTCCTTCGCAGAATCAACTGCCTCTTCCTTCTCGGTATCCTTCATGGATGTCCCTTCGTCCTCGCGACGGAATTCTTTTTGGCTCAAGTCGATGGCTTCGGTAATCCACGCTTTGTCAATTCCCTCCTGATAGGAGGTATCGTCAAATCCTGAATCTTGACCATTTTTCAATTATTAGACTTTGGGATTTATTTAACAATCCCGCTTCTGACACCAATTGTTACGATTTTGCTCAGATATCTCGATGATTTCATTGTTAAATAAAAGTATCCACCTGTGCTTGCTTTATTATAAGGAATTTACCCAATACCCTTTTATTACTCAATAGCTAGCAATACACTTCACTATTTACTATCACTTGTATTACAACTTTCAGAATGTTTTATTTTTAATTCACAATAGTGTAATCAACAATGCGTTCACTTTACGACAAATTAGCTCTGAAATTGTGTTTCGCCTTTATATACTAGTAGATTGTTTGCAGCTAACTCCTAGAATAATCGAATTGTTCTCGATAACGAATGTTATCGTTCCACGCTCTAGAACATGCTAGTTATCGGCTTCTCTCTTTCACCTAACATTCGCTCGCATTTTCGCCACATTATTATTATTTTACCAATTCACAAACAGTTGTCATTGAAATTTCTCTTTCAGCTTGGACGGTGTATGAATTTTTGGAAGTAACCTCAGGAAAAGGTTTAAAATATTAATATTTCTATATACAATTGATTAAAAACTGCTATAAGCAGATTCTGCAAATATCAAATAGTTTTCAGAAAAACATTTAGTGAGAAGAAACCAACTCATTGGAACACTTTTAGCCCTTAATTTTCAATTAACTCATGAGAGAACCCTCTGATTCAAATCACAAAAATGTATCTTAATGTAAAAGTCAGAACATGAATTATGTGATTGCAATCCGAATCCACACGGAAATTCGTGAATGTGGAAATGGGAGCACGTCTGATAGAATTAAATTTGGCTGCAATTCTGCATTTTGCAAGATATTTGAAATTTTGAAAAATGAAATGCGTAAAGACTTTGGCATGACCGAAGATAGCACTTGCTAATTTTTTTTTAATTTATTTGCTATTATTTATTTTGCTTTTATTGACTTTTCATACATTCCCTTTTTGAGTTAGCTTTTATTTCTGATATATGATTATGAACATTAATCGTTTTTTTATTTTCAATACTCTATCGCAGCATGATAAGCACTGTGCTTTCTAATCTTATGAAGGAAGGCTTCGATGTTAAAGCCCTCAGAGCTTTTCGAGTTCTACGTCCTCTACGTTTAGTATCAGGGGTGCCAAGTAAGTAAATTTCATAAACTTAAATGAGTATCACATTTTTTATTATATTAGCAATAATTCAGCTAGTTTAAATACTTTACGACTTATACTGAAATAAAATAATTTGTACTCCCTTCAATGATATCTATGTATGCATTGGGAGTTGAAATTGAGAATTAAAAAAAATTCTAATTTTCATTTTATGAGGCTTCAGTTAAACACAGGGCAATCTTTAATAAGTTGTACATTGGAGTTGAGCAAAAAATACCTTGCCAAAAGTTAATCCTTCGGCTAAGCTAACCGATTTCTGCGTCCACGTACCGCTTTGAAAAGTAAATTCTTGATCAGATAGAATCACATTTTTAACAATACAGATGTTTCGCCCAAATTGAAACCATTTGCAATTGATAAATCCACAATTTCACTTTGCATTAAAGGATTTGAAACCCCATTGGAATACTTTTTTTCAAGCGGGGTGTGAGTATTAACCACCAAGAATGTGAAAATTGTGTTTAAATAGCGCATTCAAAATGAATGCAGCAACAAAAAATTATTTATTCAAATTTATATCAAATGAAGAGTAAAATTTGAGCAAGAAACTCATCAAATAAGCAAAAACGACAAAGATATTTCTTTAATATCAGCGTACAAAAATTTTATTAAGCGCTCGATGTTATCCTAACCTCAAGATTTAAAATGCTAAATATCCATAGGCACGCCTCTATTCATTCATTTGGAGATCCTATACGGTCATTTGTATTTGATTGGTAAATTTTGAAATCCAGTTAGAAAAACGAGTTTAGTTAAAATTCTTCAGCCGTGGCTAATGGTTCCTTTTCCAAACCAACCAGAAGGAATTGCTAAACTCCGCTAAAATGAAGCATTATGTAGAACACGAAACCCAGTCGAGAGACTTTTTGAAGTTCTCAACTTGACGATGCCTTTTCCAACAAACAGTAATTTTGTATGATCCAATTCGACAATTAAAAACTCTGAAATTTGGTTTAAATAATTTGTTATATTGTATAAAATCACAGATACATAAGTTTTTTTGTATGGATTTAAATTCCACATACCGTCATATTCAAATTTCTGAAAGGCGAATCTCAAAACTAAAACTAAAGGATTGATTATAGCACATCTCTCATGAAGAAAAATATGAGCAAAAAAAAACATATTTTTTTAAATTAAAGCTATACATTTTGCTTTAATTGAGGCCTAACTGTAAAAAGTTGAAAAAGGAACTTTATGTCCTCATTGAGATTTAACTGCAAAAAATTTCAAAAAATTACCTTCATGTTATAAATGAACATAACTTAACATAAAACTTAACTAACTTAAACTTTAAGCTTCTTAACATATTTATATATTTACATCCGGTCTTGTGTATATACCTTTGATAAAATTATTTTTAAAATGATTCCATAGCATTTCAAAGTATCTGCTTACTTGCTATTGAACCTGTTGGAAAAGAAAACACAGATACAAGATAATGAAAACCTATTATAGTTGTATATGTAAACACACAAACAATTATTTTTAAGGCGCGTGCTTGGGTTAGAGTTTGCCAAGTCCAAAGTTTCTATAAAAAAGTCTACAATCCGAATTAGTTAGTACGTCTCCACATTGTCATATTAATTTTGCATTAATACACGAAAAAGGAATAGCTAATAGTACAAAAATCAATAAAAGTTGAATTGAACTTACATTTCGTATAAATTGTGTATATAAACTTGCACATATACCACTTTGTTATCACGAATTTATTTGGTTTTTTCGTTCCTCTCTATTCTCAACTATCGTTATAAATGAGCTACTAAATCACACAATCGTTAGTGCAAACGACAAAATTCGTGAGTTAACAATTCGACAAATCGTATAGACAAAAGTTACAGAATTCTCCTATCGAAAAGAAAATGAGTAAGCAAACACAATATAGTTTTTTGCATAGTGCTTCAATACGCGTGTATGAAAACGGTATATTATAAATGCCAGTAGTTCCTGTGTACTAGCGCCCACCGATGATTTGATAAGTACATATTGGCAGACCGGGCCAAATATGAGATATTATTCGCGTTCCCAGGACCCAAGTAGTTATCAGCACACGGAACTATTTATTTTTCTGATGGCATTAATTGGAATAATAAACTCTTCTTAAGAATTTATTTTTCGTTCAGATGTTGAAAAATAACAAGACGGGCACCGCAAAATAGCAAGACGGGCAGCCGAAAATCGCATCAGAACTCATACAGCGCGCGGATGTGGGCTAGGTTCGATTTTCTGCATACATATTTGAGATGCAACAAGATAGTGGCCCGAGTTTGTGTTAGATAAACGAAAAAACGCACATCTAAGACATTGGAGACGTGTCTTCCGGCTATCACAACTGGTCAAGCAAGTAGCTTAATGAATTTCTTTGCGTCGGAATCTGGTATTACAGAAAATCATAATTCGGGCGGCAGCAAACGCGGTAACCCAAAACAGCGTCGGCATTCAAGACCTTTACCAAACAGCGGTTTGAGCAAAGGTAAACGAGTCGATGCTAACAACACCAATGCAAACCAAAGAGTGCTAGGCGCTCTTTTACTCCAGCAGCGGCAGAATCACAAGCACATGTAAAAACAAACAGCGCTACAGCAGCAGCAGCAACTCCAGTGCGGGCGGCGAATACGGAAAAAGATGCGACAGCCAAAAGGAAACAAATGTTAAGAGGAAATCAAATTAATAAAATAGAGCATTGTAAAAAAGATTAACCTTGGGGTTTCCACTGTGGATGCAGATAGCAATACACTTAAAGGTAACCCGCCATGCGATGATGAATCAAAAATTAAGTCGAGGGTTGAATCTGAAGTCGCCAATGCCAAACACACACTGATTTACTTGCGGTAGCATAGCTCTAATTCATTTGTATCGAACTTATTCCATATTGTGTCGCTTAAAAAGAGTAATGTAGATGAGACAAAAATACAAATACCATCAAAGCATATTCTAAGGGTCGTTATATTTCTTTCTGCAAATGACAAAAATATTTACTCTTACCAGTGAAGAACGCACAAGGGCTGATTTTCGTCATAAATTGAATTAAACGCAACTGATGTAAAAGTTGTCTATGTAAAGTAAATATTATCAATAGAAACAACGTTCCACAATCTATATTAAAATCTTACCTATCCCCAAACATAGCTGATCTTAAAAGGAATCAACCGTAAATCGTAGAAATTCTAATCAAGAACCACTTAAACTGAATGGCATATCGGATCCTACTGTACTTTAAGTACTAATTCCGTAGCATATGGTAACACATTCGAAATTTAAATAAGTGTTCTTCCTATAACACCCATCCATCAAAGTAAAGGTATCGTAACTGTCGTGGCAAACATACGGCCAATTACTGAGGTTGTTCAAATTATAAAGATTTAAAATTCAAACCGACTCAACTGATATTCAAGCTAATCGCAACCAATTCCCACATATTATCTCTGTTGTGACTTTTTCCAATTTAACCAGTTCAAATCCTTATACGACCTTAAACAAATTGAAATTCTTAATCGACTTACGATTGCATATTAAAAACAAAGTCGTTTTTTTTCGTATTTGCGTAAGGGCCATGATCGCCTATCTTACCCAATGCATAGTACAATTTTTTCCAATCAGGCAAAATATAGTCCTAGACCTAATGAGGGCTAAAACAAAGTCATTCAAACCTCCATGACCAAAAAAATTGCGAACTTAGGATATGTATATAGAAGGCTAATGGTGTTTATTATAATAAACTCACCATAAAATTATTTTATAGATGCATAGAATTTACGTTAAGCGTTTATCTGAAACACACCGCACCAAAAAGTATCATCTTTTTTATACCTGGGTACTAAAAATCCCAAAGGGTATAGGTCATAAGTACCAGAAGCAAAACCGGACAAATTACAACTAACAGGGATCCTCCGATGCAAACGTCCGTTTCAAGATGCTGAAAAAAGTTAAGAGTGGCATTAAGACACGACTAAGAAAATCTATCTATAATCTTTTAACTGTTGTCTTCCAGAGTTACCACTAATTGCTGAAGCTCCTTTCAGTCATAAGCCAGAACGAAAAAATAAAAGCAATTTGTTTGGTGGAGCAATTCAGTATTGTATTTTAGCCAAAGAGGCAACATTTTTTTTTGAACATCTGTTTCTGAATTAAAAAAGATGTTATCCATAAAGCCGATATAGATGTATACTTTACACAGATTGCGGTCAAAAATTTTAAGAACAATATCGGGCGTACCGTGGTACATATGCAATGAAAACATCCACAACGACCTTAATATAAACAGTGTCAAGGAAGAGGGAAAACTTGTAACACGAAAGTATAAACTATAAATTGCGTATTCTTCTGAACCCTTTGGCTAACACAATAAGTCAAACCTGTTTAAAGAGCAGAGACAAACCTGCCATCTAAAGAGCAACGTTCAGCCAGCAGCCCATTCCTGAAAATGAAGTTTTTGTGTTTCAGTTTAACTATAAGGTTTTATTACTTACTGTGAGGCTTTCGATGTCTAAGCAGCTTGGGTGAAATATCTCAAAAACTGTGGAACTAACTTACGCATCTGTCCGAAACGAGTATGGTTAAATCTAAATTGATTTGTCGTTCTAATCACGTAATGTTCATGAAAGCTGTAAAAAAGTACAGAAAATTAGTCTAATTGGTAATAAAGACACTTGGTATCATTGGAATTTTTTTTTAAATTTAATTCTTTAAAGCAGTGATCGTGTTAATTCTATGAAAAAATGCGACGACTTACATAAAGTTTCATGACCGGATCATATTCATATGAGACACAAGGATAATCTGGTTACCGACGTCAAGCCATGGTGAATTTATGGAGGGAATACATCTCCAATCCGCTAAATGGTAGTGAAAGTGAGGTACTCGGAAATATGTGCTGGAATCCCCAAATGAAGATGCTGGAATAGACATTCGAATACATGACACTGACGAAAAAAGGAATTCCCTTCGCAAAAAGGAATAAGACTCTTCAACATCGCATATAAGGTCCTACCGAGCGTATTGTGTGAAAGACTAAAGCTCGCCGTTAATGAGCTTGTTATGGTGGCTTTAGGTCTTGAAAATGCTCACTAATCCCTAGTGAGAAGTATAAACTGTTGAGGTTGAAAAACTGACTATTTTCTCGTTAATTATCCCAAGACTACTGTACATAACACTTCAATTGTGTTATACACATACATCTTATACCCAAGTACAGTGCACACATTATCTACATACAATTATATTTATGTAATTGGAACTAATCAAAGTCCGATATAAATTTAAGAGATTGAAAAACTTAATGCTTATCATGCTTATCCAAGTGTGTAGCCGCTGAGCGCTATTCAGAAATCTGAACAGATGGGGCTTACCAGATCATTGACCAGATATTCACCATGCATTTTATCTTTGAAGAAAATAATGTGACAGAAAAGGGTAGACGCATACAGTCCTTTGCGGATTTTAAAGCTGCCACCAACTTAAACGTAAAAAACGGAAGCTGTGGTTAAGTTATTAACCTCTCCGAGCCGTTCGGTACAAAACGAGGTTTCAGATAGGATGACTTTTTGTCATATGATTTCTTCAGCTTGACTCTGGCGAAAATAATAATAGCTGCCGTGCTAAAGAGACAAATACAACAGTTTACAAAGGTGTTGCTATTATATGCCGATGATATTGATATAATTTTCCTTAACAACCGTGCTGTGAGTTTATCGTTCTCCATGTTAGACAAAGAAGCAAAGCGAATGAGTCTGGTGGTAGACGAGAGCAAGATGAAATATTTCCTGTCAGCAAACAAACGGTCTGCGCATTTACGCATTGACAGTCATAACTTTGAAGTTATAATTTTATCTATAACTAGAATCAGCATTAACAACACCAACAATGCCAGCTTTGAAATCCAACGCAGAATCTTCCCTGCCAACAGGTGAAGCTTTGGACTGAGTAGGCAATTGAAAACTAAAGTCCTCTCTCGACGAACAAAAAACAAGTTGCTCATTATTCCCGTCTTTGTATATGGTAAAGACGTGTGGACGATGTGGACATCCGATGAGACGGTAATAGGAGCTTTCGAGAGAAAAATTTTGCAGAAGGTTTATGATTCTTTGTTGTTGTACGAGTTATACGACGACATTAACAAACGAATCAAGAGACAGCGTCTACGCGCTTCAGTTTTGAAAATTTTCAATGCAATACCCACTCTTGAGAGCAGTGTAAGAGGAAAACCTTCACTCCGTTGGAAATAACAGGTAGAGAGCGGCCTAGTTTCGCCTAGTATTGGTATTGGCGCCAAACTACGAGAAGGAAACGCGAATGAATTGCAGTTATTGCCTCGGCTATTATCGCGTAAGCGGTTCCTTCGCCAATGTAGTAGTAGTAGAACCTGTTAATTTTATTACTTTTGAAACAACCGTTGAATTTTCTGATATATTTTGTAAAATTTCTGGACTGCTGATGCTCTTAAGCTCTATAAGCTAGAAAAGCCTTTTAGTTGGACACTACCATTATTACAAAACATAAATAATGTCACTTCCCATCACTTTCTCGTCTTAAAAACCGCAAATGAAATGAAAACATTCCTCCATACAGTTTTTATTCGGTATTAGTCGAACGGAACGGTGTAGATTGGGGCCATGTGTAGATATTCACACAGGTGAGCGAAAGGATCTTGGGGTCATGTGTAGAAGTTCACTCAATTGAGGAAAGCTTTTGGCTGACATTCACCTGGGAATGGGCAGAAACGTTTCTTTTGCATATTTTTTAATCGTTGAGAGGCGATCTAACTGCCCAACTGGTTGATAACCTCGTTAAAATAAAATAAAGTCCTTCCAAGAAGTACGATGGAGGGGACAAGGTCAGAAGAAGGTAGGTCCATGTGAAATCCATATAATGGAGTGCAAATTTAGTGTTGGAATTGTGGTGGAAAATAAATTTTTTCTGGGAGTCTTGAACTGCCCCCGGTGGACGAACATATAGCCACAAACCGTATCAAAACTAAGATCTGCAATATACTGCAGATTTGTACCCACGCACCGACGGAACGGAAGGACAATGCGACCAAATATGTATTTTACGATCATGTTGTGATAGACAGACGACTTGTTTGCAGTGTTGTTGACATGCGTACGCCCCAAGTACCTAACGTCGTTTAGGGTTACTTCTACCAACAACGGTAATCATCCGTCTCTGTGCAGCAAAGAATGCCCATCAACAAATACAAAGAATTTTCTGAAATCACAACTGACAGCAGAACGGCTTTTTACTCGACTTACCCTTTTGCTCGACTCGACATAAGGGAACTGCGACGGACAGGGGCAATCAATGCTCGAAAATCCAATGAAAAGATGAAGTAACTTCAGAAGGTTTTAAGACCGGGACATACTCTTGTAAGAACCAACTAGGAAATCTGGTGACTGATCATACTTATGGAGCGAACATTTTTCAAGACTCATGCAATGAAAGGAAAAATACAACGGAGAGTCCTGGAGAAAATAATACTACCTGCAGAGCTAAACAGAAAAAGTACAATCAGAGAATGTTAATACAATGAGAAGGCAGACATGGTAAAAAGAAATGTGATGCGCTATTGTATTTTTGACGTTTATTTGGTTTTAACGTTAGTTACACTTAGTAGGGATTTTTTCAGGCTACTTATAATATTGATATATCGACTTAAGGCTTTCTGCACTGCCATTTTTTTATCACTTTGCTTACAGCTTATCTATTATTTTGTATTTGTATTGTTGGGCGATTGCCTGTTGTATGGTTGTAGGCTGTAATCTTTCAAATTCTTCTCTGGGCTACTTAGTTTGCTGCTCTTCGGACTCCTCAGTCTGTTTAGCGTTAGTTAAGTGATGCTGAGAATCTTTAGTTTTGCTGTTGCTCTTTTTTGCTGTTGACTATATAGGCGTTATGGGCTCAATAAAAGTAAAGTAGACATTAAAGAGTCTTCGGTGTGACGGGTTTTGCCGCGATGCACTCTCTGAATAACTTTATTTTTGTTTGCACATTTTGTTTATTTCTATTATTTTCGCTTTTTTTTCTTATTTGTGTTCTACATTCTAATTGTCTACAATTGCCTAAATTATTTGGCTTTTAACTGTAAATTTTTTATTTTTTATAATCACAGTGTTAAATTATGTGCGCTCTTAAAAGTGGCAATGTACAAATGTGCAACACTTCCTTTGTGGAAATATGTCGCTTAAATTTTAAGGAAATGTTTGAAGAATTACTTTGACTATTTTGCTAAGAATAAAGCATAAAGCTTTATTTCTCATTTTAAATGTGACTTTTGCTTCATTTCATTCATCATCGTCGCATTCAGAGGCGTAAGAATGTAATATCGACATGGATACAGTAACATGTCTTGTTTGATTGTAAGCACCCCTACATTTATACATTTTTAAACAAAGATTTTCCCTCAACAAAGAAGAAGTTAATGGGGCGCAATAAGAATTATGAGTTTTTAGGGAAAAGAGGGCGAAGTCTGCAGCACGACATCCGAATATGGGAATCGACACAGGAACAATAAATGATTTCATTAATGCTTAATAGCGGGAGGTAGAGACAAAAGCATTAGAACAAATAATTGGCGATGGCAGAGGAAATCAGAGAAGGCCCACAATATAGTTATATAAGAGAAATGACAGATTAAGCAGATTTACTCGGCGAGGATTGCATCAACCTTTCTCAAGTGCGTTAATGAAAAGTTCTGCAGTGCACTCGCAAGCTATGAAAGGTAAGAATAAGAGCTTAAGGGTCTAATCGCATTTAAGGTATTAAAATGTGCCCTCGCTCAAGAACTGGTACAGTCTGATATAAGCGAATAAAGGAGCCAGGTTATTCAACAACAACAAAAGGATATCTGAAGTATAGAAAGAGGGAGTTTAAAGTCATTGAAGATAGCTCTCATTGAAGAAAATGAAGAAACAATTGTTTACAGTGTGTTGAAGACATGATTAAACAAGAATGGTATCAATGACGACGCAATACACTGTAAAACAATTATCGCAGTGAACACTATAAACTTCCTCGACTACGCACACACTGGAAACAGCAGTAAATAAAGAGGAGAAGTGGAATTGAAGGTTTTTTTCACTTTTTTTTAATAAAAAAATTTATACAGTATTTTGGAAGAAAATGCTTTTGTTTAAAGGTTCGTCTCAAACACAAGATCCGTTGAAATTAAAGTTACTAGGAGATTTGCAGATTATGATAAAGTATTAACTTAACTAACTTGAAATTATTATCACTTTGTTATTAGAAAATTTTCCACTCTTAATGATAAAACATATATATATATTGATTAACTTAATTTATTTTTAGGTTTGCAAGTTGTTCTGAATTCGATACTTCGGGCTATGATACCATTATTGCATATTGCTTTGCTAGTATTGTTTGTAATTATAATTTACGCAATAATAGGGTTAGAGCTTTTTTCAGGAAAATTGCATAAGACATGTCTCCGTCCAGATACTGGTTTGTTATTTTTGTATACACAAAGCGCAATATATTTTTACAAATTTTATATCAAATATAGGTGAACGTATGAAAGATGAACATCCCTGTGGCACAGGGTTCCAATGTTCCGCTGGTTATGTTTGTTATGAAAAGTGGGACGGGCCAAATCATGGAATAACAAATTTCGACAACTTTGGCTTAGCTATGTTGACGGTTTTTCAATGCGTTACTCTGGAAGGTTGGACAGATGTGCTTTATAATGTAAGTTAATCCACATAGTTAGGTTTATATGTTCCATATGTATAATGAGATAAAATATTTATTTATATTCCTATTACTATAGATTCAAGATTCTATGGGAAGCACGTGGCAATGGATATACTTTGTTTCAATGGTTATATTAGGTGCTTTTTTTGTTATGAATTTAATTCTCGGTGTTCTTTCCGGTGAGTTTTCAAAAGAGCGCACAAAGGCTAAAAATCGTGGTGATTTTCAAAAGTTAAGAGAAAAACAACAAATCGAGGAGGATGTACGAGGTTATTTGGATTGGATTACTCAAGCTGAAGATATTGAGCCAGATGTGGATGGTAACTTAAGGCAAGATGGGCATACGAAACAGCCCAATGAAATAAAATCTTTTGATCATTTGGAAAATGAAGGTCAGGAAATTCAACTATCAGAATCGTGGTGGCGTAGGAAGAAAAAAGATTTGGATCGCCTTAATCGCAAAATGAGAAGATCATGCCGAAAAGCTGTAAAGTCACAAGCTTTTTACTGGCTTATTATAATGCTGGTGTTTTTAAATACTGGTGTTCTTGCTACTGAACATCATGAACAACCACTTTGGCTTGATAATTTCCAAGGTATTTTGTTTAATATTACAAACTATTTCTCATTTATATGATGCAATTATTCTTATAGAGTATACAAATATTTTCTTCATTGGTTTATTTACCTGTGAAATGTTGCTGAAGATGTATAGTTTAGGATTTCAAGGGTACTTGGTATCGCTGTTTAATCGTTTCGACTGCTTCGTAGTAATTGGTAGTATAACCGAAACTATACTGACAAATACGGGAATAATGCCACCACTTGGGGTATCAGTCCTACGGTGCGTTCGCCTCTTAAGAGTCTTCAAGGTCACAAAGTAAGTACCTTACGAACTATTTTGGCATTCGTATTTTCAATAAAAAATTAATGGATACAGTATTTCTATAAAATATTGCATTCCAAATTTTTCTTCGAATTTATTGGTGCTTGCAAAGTTTGCAAAAAACTAAGCACAAGTCAAATAATTACGGATGGTCCTGTCCTGTCTAACCTGGTGCGCTTTGGGAAAATGTAGTTAAATTAAAAACTATGTGAAAATAAATTATTCGGGCAACTTTAAAATATTTTTATTAAATTTTATTTAGGTTATTTCGAGCTCAAGCATTTTTATTAATTAAATATATTGTTACGATCTTGCTAAGTTAAACTTGATGATTTCAAAAACCCTTCGAGTCCGATCACTGGATTGTTAAATTAAGGTCACCAACTATGTTTGCAGTTTCTTGATTTAAAAGAATTTACTCAATGTTCTTTTATTACTCAGTAATTTTTTCTAATTCCGGTCGCCCTTCGACAGGGAATGTCAAGTCCTCCGAGTGTATTTCTGGCATGAAATAAAAGCTCCTTATAAAAATTCATCGGCCGTTCGAGGGCGGCTTAGAATAAACTGTAGGTCCCTCCATTTGTTGGTATAAACATCAAGAAGCAAAACCACAAGTTGGAGGAGAAGCTCGGCCAAAAATCGCTTCAGCCGTTACAAACGCCAAATATATATATCTAACAATTCTATTCACAATTCACTTCTTTATTTACAAGCACTTGTATTACATCTTGCAAAATGTACTATTTTTATTTTACAGTAGTCTTATCACCAACGCGTTTACTTTACGACTGATTAACTCTGCAGTTGTGTTTCGCCCTATAAAATAACTAACTAACATAAAAAGCAGCTCGTCTAATAAGAATTAGCAAGATGGGACTACTTTGTAAAAAGTTATGCGTTTTCAAACATAAAAACAACATATTTTGCTGTTTTATTGGCAATCCGAAATAGCAATTTGACTCCCTATGTGGCTTTAGGACTTACTCGCAGCACCGACAAGCGAATTAGATCTATAAATTTACTACCTTCGAAACACACATACACGCATTCAATAGACATAAACTGCACCTCCAGAAATTACCGAAAGTAGCGAAAGTCTACCATTAAAATAAAACGTTAATTTTTTTATTCCTCTTATTGACACCTTCCCGGTTGATATATTTATTTACATAGGAATTTAGAATTGTTTTAACAAATCCAAACGAATCTAATAAGAAACCATCGCAATCGAATTCATCGATCTCTATTAGAGAATTTTTAGCGGAATATAAATTTCCAAATATGCGAAACATGCTTGAGACAACAAATTGTAATTGCAAAACACTTTAGAGAATAAATATCACCTAAAAATTCTCTACGTCCATATTTTAATTACAAACCAATAATTTTTTTAACAGCTATTGACAAATTCTCTAAATTTGCAATTGCCGAGCCCATAGCTTCAAGAGGCACCATCTGCATTGAGAATGCTTTGAGGAAATATTAACTGTTTTTCAAAGGAGTAAAATTATTGTAACAGATATTAGGCGAGCATTTACTTCTAACTTAATTAAATCTATGTTACGAGAAAATGTCTATATATAATAATTCTGTGTACCTACTCTTCGTGAGAGAATAGGCATATTGAATGATTACTTATAGATGCTTAAAATCACATCAGTGTAATAAAAGGTGATCCTTTTCAAGGTTCCCTACACAGAAAATTCAAATGTAATGGGGAATTTTTATTATCATTCGAAAGAAAATTCTTTGGGATTTATTTTTTGAAGATTATCTCTTTCAAATGTTGGTCGTGCTATATCTCAGATGGTCCACTTGTTAGTCCAATTTTCGATGACTCGTTCGAGCATTTCGACGGATAACTGACGATTTTACACGTGTGATCTCCAAGGCCTGAATCAAAGCGGGATTCCACCGGCCCACAAACTAGAATTGATAAAATGGCAGCTCTTGCATATCTTCAGCTTGCTCCTCGTCCAAATTGTGGCAATTTTGCTTGTCTCAAGATGGGTGATGATGTTGCGAATAGTACGCTCAGTAGGCCGATTATGTTGACCACAAATTGAGCGAAGAGCTAGTTACAATCCCTGTACAATCGCTGTAGCATTCACAACAAGAGCAACAGCAACACCAGTTAACCCATCTAAATAATCAAAATAAGCCAACAAGTCATCGACACCAGAAGTACCGACCAAAATCTAGAAGTTAACAACATCGTCATGCTGAATTTGCATTTTTATTGAACTTTAAATTCATTATATAAATATTGCCAATTTTCCATTACCTTAATATTTTATTGAACTTTAAATTCATTACATAAGTGTTGCTAATTATGCGTTAATATTTTTAATTTTGCATTGCAACAATTAACAATTTTATTCATTCATGGAATTAATTTAACAAATAATATAAATGTAAAAAATTTTAATGAAAATTAATTAGTAAAACTGAACATAAAGTTTAACCACGTCTTTTTACTAGTTCCTAGTGTAGTTATTTTTTTTTTTTTAACAAAGTTACGACTAGGGATGTCACCGGCGCAGTCGAAGTTGGCTTCGTGAACGGTTGACCAAGTGCAAAAAAAAAAAAAACGTTAAAAAACTGTGACGGCATATCACAGTAAAAACGATTAATAGTTTCTTATTAAAAAGTTTAAATATAACACTGTGATGGTATATCACAGTAAAGCGGGAAAAGTGCGGAAAACTGTGACGGCATATCACAGAAAAATTAAAAGAACTGAAACAAAGCTGCTCTCAACGACTATCACCAACGCAATTGGAAAACTGACGGGTATCAACTCCTAATCACGAAATGAACATCTCCCGAGTGATTTGGACGACGGCAAGCTTGTAAATAGAAAAAACTGATGCATAACAAAAACTATAAATGAATTAAATAAAAAGAGGATGAAAAATAAAAAGAGAAAAAAATAGTGTAAAAAAATTGTGGAATTATTCAATCTAAAGAAATCCTCTATGTTAAAGCAGTGAAAATTTTTTGAGAGGCACAACTGACGGCATATAAGTCGTTATATAAATTGATGGTACATCCCAAAAAATTATCTGCGCAAAAAAAATTAATAAAAAAGATATAGTTATATTATTCGAAAATTTCAAAATTTATAATAAAGCGAAGTTTTTTACAATTGACGGCATTCAATAAAGCTTCCTTATTAGAACAGAAATACAAAAGCAAAAAAAAAAAAATTACGCAACATATATGAACCTTAGATCAGGAAAAATTACTAATCAATTCACAAATCCTCTAGGAAGATCATATAGAAGCCACAGTTTAGATACGATTCCAGAGAATTCAGAATTTGAAATAGCAAAAAAGTCAAGCTCATCAAACATAGAATCAAATAATTCAGGAAGCCTCACACCCTTCGAAACACTCCGCACCCCTGATGCGATTAAAGATTAACCAGTGTTTGAAGGAAGCCCTCGCTTACTAAATGAATTCATCACTAATGTAGAAGAGATCCTCGTACGCATTAAAAGTTGCGATGCGACACCTCTGGGTTTTACATTAGGGCAATAATAATTAGGACACGCTAATGAAATTCTAAGCATGTATTGAACAATGCTCAATTGAGACATAATTAAACGGAACCTTATCTTACAAAATTCCGACAAAAGAGCGGAAACCTCTCTCTTCATGGACCTTCACAATCTTCTCTAAAAACCCAACAACGTATAGCGAAGTGATTGAACTACAATCAGCTCTTTTCAGCTACGTGAGCATTCCTGAGCAAGATGACGAAGTCATCAAAGCAAAAAAGGACCTTTTTGCTGGCATGTGTTTGGATAGCTTCTTGATAGGGCTCAGAGAACCTCTGAGTAAAGTAGTAAGGGCTTGCAGACCACATACTTTGGTAGAAGCATTTTCATTGTGCGACAAAGAGCAGAACATACAGTACATGAGAGTAATCCAAATAGATTCAATCTGAAATGGCAATCAAGAACCAACAATTATGCACCAAACAATAAAAATAGAGATTATGTTAATAATTACAATACTCGTCAATATAATACACATAATACTCAATCACCACAATATAATACAACTTTTTTCAACCAAAACTATCTTCAAAACTCGTTTAAAAATATATCACATTCAACCAACAAAACAGCATAGAACCCACGGATACTACTTCCAATTATGTAGAACCTAGGGCCCCTACCACTATGCAGATATCCTTCAGAACGAATAAAAAAGCGCAAAGTAATACAACAACCCATTCAAGCAAAAAGAATTGTTTAATCTGCAACAAAACAACCTCTTAGAAGCACTTCCATTTAGCAGAAACTTCCAGACGACGTTAAATAAATATCAAGAAACACAAGAGGACGATGTTAATATTGAAGATAGGCAGAATTTTCATAACCTTGCCTCGAAGTACCCACGGGATACCTAGATATCAACAAACATGGATTTGAGCTAGGCTTCATAAACATATCTTCCCCCTTCGGGAAACCACTCAAATTTCTAATTGATACAGGAGCCTCATCATTTTTTAACAGTCCAAAATATATAGCACCCCAAGATAGATTCAAATGTAAACCAACACAATAACAACCATCTTAAACAGATTTGAGCTAAACGAAGAAATTACTCTTCCATTTTTTATAGTATTCAATCAACCGGGCAAGCTCAGATTTTTAATTTTCGAGTTTGACAAGTAGAAGCCAAAATAGACCTATCCAAAAAATTTCTTGAAACCAGAAATGCCAAGATACTCTTAAGATTTAAACCAAATTTCACTTCAGGAAAACATACCATACCGCCGAACACAAAAAAATCGTAAAAATAGCAGTAGATATTCATAACGGGGATATCTACCTAAGAACAATATATATCGACAGATCACTTTATGTACCAGAAGGCATATACGAAAGACTGCTACGGATTTCTTTCTGGAAGTCATAAACACTTCAGAGATAAGTCAACCTTTATTTATAGAGCAGCCACTAAAAGTCACGAAATATAGCTCTGAAGGATTCATAGAAACCTACAATTTAGAAACAACGCCAACAATAACCCGCGAATATATCGAAATCTCAAAATCATTAAGTGTCCAACATCTTAATAAGAAAGAAAGACGGGACTTAATGAAACTTTGTAGGAAATACACAGACATATTTTTAAAAGATAACAAGAAACTTACTTTCACAAATGAAGTAAAACATAGGATCACAACAACGGACGACGCCTCTATACATACCAAGTCTTACCGTTATCCATCTATACATAAAGCTGAAGTCCAACGTCAACTAACTGACATGTTAAGATAAGGAATTATCAGCCCAAGCTATTCTCCATGGAGTGCTCCAGTATGGATAGTACCAAAAAAAAGGCGACCCCAGCGGAAAACAGAAGTAGCGTCTAGTGATAGACTATCGGAAGCTAAATAAAAAAAAAAAAACTGGAACAGATACCCTCTACCGAATATTAGCGAAATTTGAGACAAATTGGGAAGATGCATGTACTTCACGACACTTGATTTAGCAGGTGGTTTTCATCAGATAGAAATGCATCCAAAAGGTATTTAAAAGACGGCATTTACTGTAGACCATTACGAATATATAAGAATGCCTTTCGGACTTGTAAATGCTTCATCCACCTTTCAACGTGTGATGGATAACGTCCTAGGAGAATTTGTAGTAAAAATATGCATTGTCTACTTAGATGACATTATTATCTATTCAACATCGCTCCAAGAATAAATTAAAAGTCTCCAAATGGTGTTCGATAAACTACGATCCTCAAGTTCCAGAATTTAACCGGACAAATCGGAATTTCTCCACAAAGAAACGAATTTTCTTGGATGCAATAAAAAATTTCCCGATACCCCGAACCTCAAGACAAATCAAAAGTTTCCTTGGTCTTGTGGCCTACTACAGAAAGTTCATCAAATATATTTGTAAACTCACTAAACCATTTGACAGAATGCTTAAAGAAAAGAAAAACAATAGTACTCAATGGCAATTAAAGACCCAATATTACAACATCCCAACTTTTCAAAACCTTTTGTTTTAACCACAGATGCGAGCAATTTTGCTTTAGGATGTTATGCTAGTCGCACACTCTCCGAGTCCGAATGTAATTATTCAACAATAGAAAAAGAGCTGTTGGCCATAGTATGGGCCACTAAATACTTCCGGCCCTACTTATTTGGAAGAAAGTTCTCATAATAACAGACTATAGGCCCATCACTTAGCTTATGAGCTTAAGAGAGCCCAACTCTAAATTAATCAGGTGGCGTTTGAGACTCGAAGATTTCGACTACGAGATAGTCTACAAAAAGGGGAATCTAAATACCAACGCCGACGCTTTCAGTAGAGTTAAGATAGTCCCAACCACGGCATTGGCATTGGACATTTATGTTTAAACGATGTGACATCGATCCAGAGTACCTCTGGTAGTACTACACATTCCGCATATCGTAATCGATATCTTTAAAAAAATTCTTAAACCCAAATAGATTATCAGCCGACGAAGATGTATTCCACATTATACAATCAGTCTATTCGAACTTCTTCTCCAATAGCGAAATATTTCGACAAATAAGATGTAAGGAAAAGTTAAGAGATATAACAGATACGGAAGAACAAAAAAAACTCTAAAGAGACTACCATAAAAGTAATAATCACAGAGGTATAAACGAAACACTTCTTCATCTCAAAGGAGAATTATATTTCTCATTTATAAAAAATAAAATAACCAAGCCATTAACAATTGGGACAAATGACAAACCCTAAAATATGATAGAAACCCGTCAAAACCTATATTTCGAAAGCCTGAAACTCCCGGAACACTACTAAATATCCTCCATTTGGATATTTACAGCATAAGTCATAAACAGGTACTTACAATTATTGGCAAATTCTCGAAATTCGCAGCAAGATACACTCTACCAACTAGAAATAGTATCTCTGTATCCCTTAAAAGTTTCATAAATCTTTACGGCATCCCAAAGAAAATAGTTACAGACCAGGGTGCCGAGTTCGCAGCCAATATTTTCAAAGATTCTTGAAGACAATTTATAATCAGCCTATACATAGCTTCTTTCCAACAGAGCACAAGTAACGCTCCCGTCGATAAACTTCATTCAACACTTACGGAAATATACAGAACATTCAACACTTACGGAAAAGAAGACCACTTAAGCGAGGACAATGATGAAATACTCACAGAATCTCTTATCACCTACAATAATTCGATACACTCCGCTACCAGGTTAACACCCTTTGAAATATTTTCGGTAGAACTTACAAGTCCAACAATACAACCACATTTAACAATGAACACGAATACCTTAAGAAATGAAATGAATTCAGAGAAATCCTGTACGTAATGACTAAAGAAAAAATGGAAAAGGACACTGATAGAAAACTAGACAAACTGAATACGAACAGAAATGAGCCAGAGAACTTAGAAAATCAAACGCTCTTTAGAAAAGAAGCCAGACGAAAGAAAACGACACCTAGATTTTCTAAACACAAGGTGAAACAATACAATAGATACATAATAACTCCTACTAAAGATGGGAAATTTCACAAAACAAGAAAAAAAAGATTCACAAGAAACCAAATACAGCTCACTAAATTCTCACCTCAATCATTAGTAGAGGTAGTTAAATTTCAGCTAGGATCTGCAAGAATAATTACTAGCTACAATAACCTCATTCACATTATCAATCTTGAGGAATACAAAAAAAAAACACTTACACCGTTCAGAAGATCCAGACGCGGACTTATAACGGTCTGGGCACCGCCATTAAATTTATAACAGGCAACATGGGCAGTACCATTCAGTTCTTATAAACAAACAAATACACGAAATACAAACAAACACAAAGAGCATAAAAAGAACGGTGACAAACCAAAACCAATTTAATCTACTAATGCAAGAATGACTACAGAATATCACAAGCTACATCTATATAGAATAACATAAGATAGAAACCTACATCAATAAATTTGCAAATGGCATACTGAAAGAAAACAATGACTTTATAGAACTACAGTACATAAATTAAATAAATTATAACATAGACCTTTTAAACAATCATTAGGCTAGTATCGCTGAGGCAATTATTTTGGCAAAACTGAATATCATATCTAAATTCATATTAAGCAGCACAGAGTTAAATGAAATCCATAAACACATAGATGATAAATCAATAACAATAAATTCGAAAGAACAATTTTACGAATTGCTTGGCTTACAAGCCTATTACAATAATTGTAATATTATTTTCAATATCCAGATACCAAATGTATGACTAGAAATTCTATTGAACTATTCCACATGATTCCCCTCCCTATTAAAAATACTAAACAAATAGAGACAAAACCATTTGTCGTATATAACAAAAACAACATTCAGTTTTTTGACACAGCTTGCGCAAAATAGAAAATTCCTATATTTGTCAAAATCACAATACCAGGAACACAACACGAATTCTACCTGCATGGGCCAAATAGTCAACAACAAAGAAGCTCTTTGCGACTTGGAAGATATTGGAGACTTACTCCATAACCCAACCTGAGCCAAATTTCTTTTTTCCTATCAACGTAAATAACACTTTAATCAAAACTAGTTGCAGCGAAAATCCATGCGAAGTCAAAAGCGCCGCTATTATCCACTACACAAACTTCTCTCTCAACATAGACGACGCAGTCTACGAAGACAGACCTTCGATTTATCGTGACGTGGTCCACATATCACCAGCCACCCACTCTAAAATAAAATCGAAGACAATAACCGAAAGGCTGGGTCTCAACAAACTCAGAAACTACCAAATCCAAAGCAACAAAGCCACATTCCCAGAAAAGCAACGCTATCCTGACACTTACGATCGCATTTCTCACAGCAACAATATATGTGTACATCGCAAGAGGACCAAGAACCAAATACACGCCGAATCCTGAACACACCGCTCCAGCCCCCACGTTATCCTTGAGGCCTTCGCTTTTTTCCAAGGGGGAGGAGTTACATTCCCCCCTGTCACATTCACAATAACAACAACAACACACAGATGATTAAACCACCTAGATTATCAAAATTAGCCAACATGTCATCGCCACTGAATGCTCCGACCAAAAGCTAGAAGTTAACAACATCGTCATGGTGAATTTGCATTTCATTGAACTCTAAATACATTACAAAAATATTGCCAATTCTGCATTACCTTAATATTGCCAACTTTGCATTACTCTAATATTGCCAATTCTGTATTACCTTAATATGTTATTGAACTTTAAATTCATTATATAAATATTGCCAATTTTGCAATAACTCAACTTTGCATTGCTATAAATATTGCTAAACAATTTTTTGAACTTTCGTTTTTCATTAATTAGCAATTTTTTTGATGATTTAGCATTAAGAAATAATATAAATGTAGAAACTATTAAAAGAAAATTAATTAGTAAAACTGAACTTAAAGGTTAACTACGTCTTTTTACTAGTTCCTAGTGTTAATGTTTTTAACAAAGTTACGACTAGGGATGTAGCTCGCGCGAAACACATTCTTTACAGAACGTGAATTTTCGTAATAAAGTTGAATGACTTGTAAACGTTGTTCAGGCGTTAGTCTTTTCATGGTGAAATGCCAAACAACACTGAACAAAAATAACAAGACAGCTTGATACGACCTACGTGGGATCGTCAAAAAATGCTATTCAAAAAATTACCTCTCCTTGGATCATCCTTTAATACAATTCATTCTATTACAAATTTAAGACCAAACAGAAATTCTTCAAAACTACCTGGTAGAAAGATTAGTGAGATTAAAGAATAATTAATTAAAGCTTAGAATTTTTTAGACAAAGTTTTCCTTCGCCGAAATAGAATATTAGGTAACAAGTTCGATACCACAGGGCAAACTGATGGATGAATTATTCATAAAAGCGATTTACGTTAAACTGCAGAATATTAATAGTCATCATCTACGACACTGGTGTCAGTTTAGTTGACTAAATATCTTCACAAATTGTTACCACTCCAATGAAATCACTTATTTCAAACACTATACCAATTTGATAGAATAACTCCGATAGTCTATAAAAGCCAACCATATATAAAAAAAAAATAGTTTGTAAAAGAATCCATTTTGAATATCAAGGTGAAACTGCACATCATCCCAACCCTTGGAATACCAAGAAGAATTGCGATATTGATGGATTACTCCGTACGCTTTTAAACAGGTTAGCAATCTCCATTGTTTCAACAATAAAATATTGAGCAAGCTGCGCCAATTGGTTTCTGTTTGACAGCTATTGAAGGTAGAAAACATGGTGAGTTTTAAGGAAAGAAACCATAAACGAAACCAAGAAAAAACTTGATAAGTACTATGGAAAATATGGACCAACAATTTCAATGGTTAAAGTGGTTTACAGAGTTCCGTTGTGGTCCTACCAGCGCAGGTGGTGCCAAACGTTTAGGTTGTCGAAAAGAGGTCATCACGCTAGAAAGAAAGAAATGGAATGATATTGGACAATCGGGGAATAAAAGTGTGTGGGAGGGCTAGGGCTGTAGCTATCTGAACTAAGCAGTTACGTCACATTTTAGATGAATATTTGAACAGGAAAATGATATCCGTACCGCCACATCGATTACCTTGAAAAGGGTAAAACGATCACCGGAGTATATTGTTCAGCGCTTTTAGACAGATTTGATATTGATTTGAAGGAAAAACCATGGCAAAAACTCATCACCCCCTGCATCTATTACTTGTTTCTAAACCTGAAGAAACGGATGGGTGGTAAGGGATTCGGGTGAGACGAAAAAGAAACAAACGCCTATTTTGAGGGATATGGAAAAACGGTGGGCTAAATTTATAGAGTTAAAAGAGACTATCTTGAGAAATGAATCGCTTATTTGCTGAAAAAAATAGATATAATCAAAAAGTTACCAACTCATCAAGCCACCTGCGTAATTTGTCTTGTTTTGGACGATTACGAAATATATTATGCAGTTAATTTCAAAGAATTACCCTCAAGCATATGTAACTTACTTTTAGTGCTAAAGTTAAGAATAAGTAAATTACTAAAATTAGGAACCACGGAAATTGCTCTTCAGAAACGGCATTTCAAATACTGCCTATCCAAAAAATAGACGAAAGTGCTATTAATCGTCGGATCCATTGTGGCGGTACACTCGATCCGCATTCAGTGAGTGAGTAATTATATTATGGGAGTGAATATGCTATGTTTGCAGATTTGTAAAACAGTTCAAGTTCATTATGTACATATTTCCTAAAACACTAAATTAAAAGCCTTGGTTACGTTTTACACAGTTTCAAGAATTAAACAGTTTCTACAATTAAATTTAAAAGCACTTTACTTGAGTCAGCCTTTCAATTGCTGATTCATGAATTGAAAATGTTATCCGTCCAAAATATGCCAACGACAACGGGTGAATTCTTTGCAGAATTTATTGCTATATCCTGTTCCTTCATTTTTGAAACTAAGTGTCTAAACTACCCCCTACTAGTTTTACTTTTCCTTAAAAAAACAATAAGTTTGTTTAAATTTTGGTATTCATTATTTAAATAATAATATGATCTTGGTTCTCCTTTAATTTTCTTACCTTATTTTTTCCTTTTTTGAGCATCCGTAGCTCAATTAACAGTAAGTGTAAAAAATTGCTAATTGTATGAAACACGGATCAGATGCATTTCCGATAATGACCATTTTCATTATTTTATCCGTCAATAATAAAGCGTGTTTTTTATAGAGGTATAGAACTCTAAGATGGCATTAATTTTCAAGATGGCGACCGATTTAACAGCTGTCAAGTGATTTATTCTCAGTTTGGTTTGGCAATTCATCATGAATAGACTCACGCCTGAACAACGCTTGCAAATAGTGCAATTTTATTTCGAAAATAATGGTTCTGTGCGGAAAACGTATCGCGCACTACGTCCATTTTATCGTCGACAAAATCGTCCATCAGAGCAGTTAATTCGATTAACCATGGAAGGTTTTCGCACCACGTTTACTCTTATTGATAACTCGCATCGCCAGAGACGCCGTACGGTGCGTACAGAAGAAGCTATTGCTGCTGTAGAGCGTAGCATTGAGGAAGACCCGAATGAGTCCATCCGCCATCGAGCACAGGAATTGGATCTGTGTCCATCCACTTTATGGAAGATTTTGCGGAAGGATCTTGGTTTGTGTGCTTACAAAATCCAACTCGTGCAAGAATTGAAGCCAAACGACCATCAAGTAAGGCGTAGATTCGTCGAATGGGCCCAAAACGAGATTACCGTTGTTCCCGATTTTCATAAGCGAATTTTGTTTAGCGATGAAGCGCACTTCTGGTTGAATGGCTACGTCAACAGTGAAGGTAATGCTCAAGTGAAGGTAATGCTCAAGTGTATGTTGAAACACCGTTATATCCAGGAAAACTGACTGTTTGGTGCGCTTTATGGGCTGGTGAAATCATGGGTCTGTACTTTTTAAAAATCGATGGTGGCCAGAACGTTACAGTCATGATGTCCTGGAGATGTGGTTTCAACAAGACGGCGCAACATATCACACAGCTCGTGCCACAATAGATTTATTGAAAGACACGTTTGGTGACCGCCTAATTTCACGTTTTGGACCTGTGAATTGGCCTCCATGTTCTTGTGATTTAACACCGCTAGACTACTTTCTGTGGGGCTATGTAAAGTCATTGGTCCATGCGGATAAGCCACAAATGCTTGACCATTTGGAAGATAACATTCGCCGTGTTATTGCCGATATACGGCCACAATGTTGGAAAAAGTCATCGAAAATTGGACGTCCAGATTGGACTACATCCGCGCCAGCCGTGGCGGTCATATTCCAGAAATCATATTTAAAATGTAATACCACAGGATTATCTTTCGGATAAATAAAATTCATGTCAATCGAATAATCCGTCGTTGTTTTATTGCAACTTAAAGTTCTATACCTCTATAATAAACACCCTTTACAAACGCCAGGCTAAAGTGAGTAAAATTCCCTCTGCAGTTCATCCGTCGGCGTTCATAACAGGAGTGACTATTACTGTAGAGTCTTAGGGCTTAGTCATATTTTTTGTTTAAGTTATTAATCTTTGAATATTCGCTCTTTCAATTATTGCAGAGAAAGTACTTGTCAATTTTATGACAAGGGCTTCGCAAAACGCTGATTTTGGTTGGAAAATGTATGTTTTCAATTGACAATATAGAGTTATCATACTTAATCAATAATAACCATTGATATTTGTGTGCCTATTTTTAAGGACTTATCGTAACCGTTAACAAGTAATAAGCTGGGCATTATCCCTTCTATTGTAGGTATGTGATAATTTTTTTTAATGTTGAAATCGGATGAATATCCCTTTAGCAAGTTTGATATATATCCAGTTGACACGATTTATTTAATATTTTTCTTCTTGCATAAAATTAAGTAATTTATATTTACAACTATCCTTTATTTCAAGTATTTCTTCATTACAAATTTTTGAATTTTCATATTCTAGATTCGTTGCCTTATTGCCTTGGTATTAAAGGATTTGCTATTGATGATTTATAAGGTTCATTACTTGTTGAAGAAAATATTAAAATATAAGTAATACAACAAAAACTTAATAAAATTTTATTTTTTGAAGATTATCTCTTTCAAATGTTGGTCGCGGCTATATCTCAGATAGTCCACTTGTTGAGTCCAATTTTCGATTACTCGTTCGAGCATTTCGACGGGTAACTGGCGAATTACACGCGTGATGTCGGCGCGATAACGGTCACCATGGACGGTTATGTTCTCACTGGTACCATTTTTGAAGAAATGAAATGATGATGATGATTCCACCGGCCCAAAAACCACACCAAACCATTTTTTTTTTGGATGAAATGGCAGCTCTCGAATCTCTTCAGGTTGCTCTTTGCCGAAAATGCGTCAATTTCGCTTGTTTTCTGTTCTTGCACAAGTTGTATTTTGTACGCTTTCAAGTTAAGATATCTACGTAAAATGTGCCGAGTCGTTCCATACGTTAGTCCGAGTTGCTGCGAGCGGCGCCGAATCGACTCTTCACGGTCTTCGTGCACACTCTCAGCTACGGCCGTTATATTTTCTCCACTGAGTGCTTGGCGTGGTATATTCGGTCGAATATTATCCAATAATGAATGCTGGGTATCAAGATTGGTTATGGTGTTGCTAGTAGTACGTTCAGTAAGTCGATTATGTTGACCATAAGTTGAGCAAAGCGCGAGAAACACATTATTTACAGAACGTGAATTTTCGTAATAAAGTTTAAAGATTTGTAAACGTTGTTCAGGCGTAAGGCTTTCCAAGATGAAATGCCAAACAATACTAAAAAAAATAGCATGACAGCTTGATACGACTCACCCGTGATCTATCATGAAATGGCTATTGAAAAAAGCACCTCTAACTGAATCACCCTTTGTAACCGCTGAAGGGGTACTTGATTCGAGCTTTGTGGTTTTGCGTCTTGATTTTTTTACCAAAAATGGAGGGACCTACATTTTATTATAAGCCTCTTCCGAACGGCCGATGGATTTTTATGAAAAGCTTTTATTTCATATCAGAAATACACTCGGAGGGCTTGAATTTCCCTGCAGAGGAGCAACCGCAATTAGAAAAATTAATTTTCTATAACTTTTGATGTTGCTCGAACCCAAGGCTTCTGAATTGTAGTACGCAATGCTAACCATGGGGCTATCGCGGCCTCCAATTCGATTGCATCGATTAGATTTAAGTAAGGCAAGATGAATTTGATACAATTTTCACATAACTAAATTCGATTGCATCCTGTTATCAAACTAGTGGTCGACCTTAAGGTGTATCAGCTAAGGAACGTTACGATTTTAGGACTTCCATTACAGTTTGTGTTAAGCAGTTAAGTCATTGTGTTTATCTGGTTTGGTTTTTATACCTCTGCTTCAATGGATTCGCTTAATATTCCGAAATATTTTACGTGGTGAAAAGAAACTACTCACATATACTATTTGCAAATAGAAAACTTCACATAACCCACCTTAGCTAATTATTTTGACAATTAAATACATTTACAGTCTGTCCATACCCACCCATCCTTGGTTCTGAAGGTGACTCTTCGAACCCCATATATCTTAAAACAACCCTCAAAAGATTTCAGATCAGAAAACTTTTAACTTTTTAACTTACAAAAGATTGGAATAATAAAATATAAGTAATCAATGCAAACCATATATAAATTCTAACAAAGAAAATCACAAAAACGGCTGTCTTCGGCCATGCCGAAGTCTTTTACCTTTCATGAATTTATTACATATATTGCAATTTGCAAAATTCGATCTTTAGCAATTCATAATATGTCTGCATAATACAACATTTCACGCTTCTAGATGCATATTTAGAGAATTTTTGACCCAAAACCTCATATTTGAACAATCGGATGTATGGGGGCTATATGATATAATATTTCAATTTCGATTATTTTCACTACCAATATGCAATTCACAATATGTGCGCATAATACAAAATTTCAAGCTTCTAGATGCATTGATTAAGAGTTTTTTTGACCCAAATCCTCATATCTGATCAAATCGGTTGTATAGGCTCAAATCATATAATATTCTGATGATTTTCACTACCACTATGCAATTGATTATATGCGTGCATAATACCGACTTTCCGGCTCCTAGAGGATTTTTAAACCAATCCTGATATCTGAAAAAATCGCTTGTGTGGGGGCTATATGATATAATATTTCGATTTCGATAGTTTTCACTACCAATATGCAATTCATAATATTTGTGGATAATACTAAATTTATGCTCCTAAATACTTTTTTGATTGAGCTTTGACCAAAACCTCACATCTGAAAATATTGGTGTATGGGAGCTATATGCTATCTTCTTCCGATTTGAATGATTTATATAACCAATATGCGATTCATTATGTGTGTAAATTACACCAAACTCCTGTTCAAGTTCTTAGGCACTTTTTTGGCTATTTTTTTTTAAACCGAAACTTCAAATCTGAAAAGTCGGTCGTATATAAATTCGCTCCTTCCGCGTTGGAGCTTTTAAAGAAATAAGTGGCGGCGGACACAACTGTTCGCCGTCTTATTAAATAATTTATTTGTTGGTCTGCATAACAGCACGACCTGATCAGAACTAACATTAATTAGATTTTACAAAGTATTTATAATAAAAAAGGAACTCCAACTCTGCTTTCCTCGTCTGCTACATAGTACCAAAATTGTCTACATTGCGTTTCTACACTTTTGGTGAAGTGTCGCAGCGCGCCGGATGCGCGTGTGCAACGTCAGCATAACCTCATACCGTGTGACTGCAAATTGTGCTGTGTAAGAGTGTGGTGACCTGTCTGGCAACATGAGTAGCTACGTAGACCGTGGGATCGCACTGTTAACTCCTCCCCCTTTAAAGATCTGCGTCCCGCGGATTAACAATTGAGAAAGATGTGGAAATTAAGTCCTGTTCAAAGTTTCCTAGCCGTTTAGTGTCTGGGTGACCTCCGGATCTTGTAGCCAATGAACCATGAATGAACTTAGGTTGTGAATTTTCTGTGCGGATTCATCTATGGTAAATGTGGTGTTGCTTTTCCATTGAATGGGAATTTGAACCGGTAGGTTAAGGTTTTTAGTATAACATCTCCATAGCATGACCACAATGAGGATGATTGTGAATACAGAAAATGCCTCTGTGATGATAGAGAAATTAATCTTTTCGTTAATATACCCCAGAAACTTAACATTCTGCATCGTGATGTCGTGGATATATTCTAGGTTAATTTTTATCATTCGGTTTTTTATGATTGATAAAACCGGTGGCAAGACCTGCGAGGTGATAGCTTCCATTCTGGAGAATACTTGGTCTCCGATCTTAATCGTCTCATTGTTCAGTTGTATAACGTATGTACCATTAATAGTAGTTGAGGAGTTATTACTCTTGAATTTCTCTTGGTAGTTTGAAATGAATAGTGTGTTTTCGTTTATTAGTTCAATAATCATTCCATTCCGTCAGCTAGCATCTCCACCGTTCAGTAATCTAGCTAAGCAGCTGTTTTCTTCTAACTTGCTTAAAGATTCAGAGCCACGTACTGTAGATATTCCAATCTGTAGACATGGTTTCGTTATTCCGTATGTTTTTTTTTTGGTTGATGAGCATCCTGTCAAATGGTAGATCTAGTTGCCCTCCTTCACAGAAACCAGCACGTGTAGTCAGTAAATTATACGTTTCAGTTTTCACCTTTGGCATTAAGAGGGCGTAAAGAAAGAACGTTTCATTCATCATTGACCATATTCGATTGCCTCGATTATATTTTGGTATGGCAGAGTTTCAATCTTAGAAAGAATCTGGTTAACCTCGTCGGTGTTGAGTAAGTTGGTGTTAACTATTCCGCGTTTTGGCAGCTGGCATGCTCGGACCATTTCATTTACTTCATCGCGGAAAAGCCCAATGTTATGTGTAGTGTGCTTTGACCAAATCTTTCGGACTCGACTTCCTTCGTTATTGATTTGTAACGGCTCACTATTTCATCAATTTTTGTTTCAAAATATCTTGTGTGACCGTAAATAGCTTCTCGTTGACCTTATATTGGTGGTTGTTGTTTTCTAAGACTTGATTTTGACTATGGAGAATATTGTTCCAATCGGTTATATCAGGAGATCCTGCTAACCATTTCCAGGCCAAGCCTATCCAGTCGATAGACTGGTTGCTTGATTAATGTAAAGCTGTGCTAGGACCCTGTCATCTTGATGCTTGATTGAATGGTCTACCCAGGATTACGTTTCTTTTATAGTTGCGGCATATTGTTTGAGGTTGATGACGTGGATTAGTTTGAAGGATCCGCTAATGATCCAACCATTTCCGCTTTGGACTGTTATTATTGGAGCCTTGTAGTGGAAAATATGAAGACCGCTGATGGCTGTCACCAGCAGTGATAGTCTGCAATGCAAAGTGTTATTTTTAATTCTACTGTTGTTAATGGATTAGTAAAAGCAAAATTATAAATTTTTTTACTTTTAGTTTATTTAATCTTTTTTTTAATTTGTGGGTTAGTAATTGTAAGACTTTAGGTAATGGCTATGTGTTAGTAGGACTGGGTGATATTACAACTAGGTTAAAGAAGAAATTAATTTGTTAAATTTAATTTTTAGGCGCAAGAGTTAATTTTTTATAATATTTGCTTTTCTCTGCGGATTAAGCGCAAGAGTTATTTTGTTTTTTTAATTTTTGGTTTTTTGCGGGTTTGGCGCAAAAGTTCATTTTTTACAAATTTTCTTTTCTCTGTGGATTAGGCGTAAAAGTTAATTTTTTATCGTTTTTGCGGATTAGGCGCAAAATTTATTTATATATTCTTATTATTTGCAGCGTAACTGTTCTCCAACCAGCTGTGGGGGATCGTGGGTGTCCATTTTGGGAGTGACGTAGCCATTTGTCAAATTCGATGGCGCCACAACCTACAAAGGCACGATTTGCCCAACTTACAACCCCGCTTTTGTAGTTAACGCCACGGTTTTTGTTTTTTCATTAGTTTTTATGTTTTAAGGTTTTTATATGCTGTTTGTGATTTTTTTTTACCACTAAGTGTGGTAACAGTGACTTGATTGTCCTTAGCTACAATTTCTTTTTTGTAAAGACATTTTTTGTTTGCCTTTTATCTGCCTATCCTTCACGTATATGACATCATTACATCATTTTTTTCATAACGTTCCGGTAAGGCTCTTTTCTTGTTATGTCTATTATTCAGGAACTTTTGTTTTTGTTTTAACAATGCTTTCAAGTGCCTATTAATCTTCCTACTTTTATTGAGGAGTTCTTCATAGTTGGAAGTTTTTAAACGGTTAAAAAATATTTCGCTGGGTTTGCGATTTGTAACTGAGTGGAATGAAGTTGTACCGATCCACTGCGATATTAACTAATTCCCTTGTCCTGAAGTTTGGTTTTTCTACCTTTAAACATCTAACTATCTCAATTAATGTGGAATGAAACCTTTTTACCTGACCGTTGACGTCGCTTCTCTGAGATGGTGTACGGTAAAGCTAAATTCCTAATGATGCCAGCAAATACTGTAACACCGGACTTATCAATCCGCGCTCATTGTAGCTTACCAAAATTTTAGGGAATGTAAAATAGTGTAAAAGATGTATTATTTTTCCTTTTAGGTACAGACTTGTTTTTGGATGTGGAATAATTAAGCGAATTTTGAAAATTTGTCTATACAGCTCAAAAACTCCCCCCCTTGGATATCAAAAATATCTACGTGAATAATTTTTCGTGGATGGGAAGGAACCTGTGTATTTTGTAGCTCTGGTGCGTTAGGATGTCTATCATATTTGCTATATTTGCATGTTTCATATGACAAGACATATTTTTTAATCTTCCTACTCATTCCAGGAAAGTAATAACGTTCTTATATATGCTTCCTGATTTCTACTGCATTTCGGTGTGCCCTTTTATGTTATTCTATTATAACCTCACACACTCTATCGGGGTTTCGCAGATCTTCCACGAAAATTTGGGCAACACGGATTTTATAATGAATAAAATGGTCTAAATACACCTTTTGGAGTAGTACAAATTAATTTTCCGGCATTTTAATCCCTTTTACTACGTTCGCTCTTAATTTGTCTTTGAGTAATTTAAAAAGATCTTGCTCGGTAATATCCTTTACTCCAACGTAATGTCGCAAATAACCGGGGTGAGGCTCCTCACATGTCTGTAACCTAACTCCGAATACGATTTGATTTCTAAATACTTTTAATGGGACTTCGACAAAAAATAAATTAGATACGAGTTGTCCTGTTCTGCACTACGAACAGTGTCGCAAGACAATCTTCCTTCGCTCGCAGAATCGGTTGCGCTATAAGTATCATAAGTGGACTTTCCCTCACTTGCTGAGTCCGTAGTTGAACCCCTAGTTGCGTTTTGACTACCGATTTCCGTCGAGGTTATCGTTGGTTTACCTGTGTTTTAAGTCGAGAAAGCGCATATGCAACCACGTAAGATTTACCCGGTTTATAGATTAGTTCGTAGTTGTATTCCTTTATTCATGACTGTCATCGTTTAAGCTTTGCGTCGTAGCTACGTTTGCTAAGTGAAAATGTAAGTGGTTGATGGTCCGTAAACATTTGGATTTTCTCGCAGGTTGACTAGTGCCCATACGATGGCAAGCATTTCCTTCTCGTTCGTCATGTAACCCACTTCCGTAGTGTTTAGACTTTCTGATATAAACGCTATAGGCTTGTCTCTGCCATCGTAATCCTGCGAGAGAACCGCGCCGATCGCTAAGCTAGAAGTTTTCAAATGCTTCCAAGTTTCTTCATTTAGTGTTATTGGTACTTTCCTAGATTGCGTTGCTCTCACCAGTGAGTGCTCTCCTCGTGTGAGGTTAGTGAGTATTTTTACGATTTTTTCATAGTTTCGAATAAATTTTCTGTAATAAGATATCAGTCTTAGGAAGCTTTTAAGCTCCTTTAAATTAAAATTAACATGCGTTTTATGGAGTTATTTTTTTTGGGATCTGGCAAAATTCCGTCGGAGGTTATAATGTAGCCCAGGAATTCCACACTTTCAAGAATTGAATTTTTTCCAAATTTACCCTTAGGCCAGCGGCCGAGAGTTTGGAAATAATTGTTTCAATATCGTTTAAATGAGTAATATCGTCTTTACTGAATATAATTATATCCTCAATGTACACAAAGCAAATGCGACCTATTAATTCTTTGAGCACGTCGTGTATCATACGCTGGAAGATAGAGGGTGCATTTTTAAGACTAAAGGGGAGTCGTAAAAACTCGTACTTTCCATTCATAGTGGGAAATGCCTCCCTCCCTCTCCTTCATGGGAATTTGTTGGAATCCCGAGGTTAGGTCAAGTGTGGTCAAGTATTTTGCATTCCCAAGGCTTGCAATTATACCATTAATGTCCGGAATAGGATGCGTGTCCGAGATAGTTACGGCGTTTAGCCTTTTGAAATCTATGACCATCCTATACTTTTTCTCACCATTTGGTTGAAACTTCGTAGGTGCAACCCATATGGGCGAATTATATGGGCTTTTTGAGGGTCGAATTATTTCGTCAGAAAGTAATTCTTTGAATTGTGCGACCTCTTCTCGCATGTTAACATGATAAGGGTAACTTTTTGTATAAATAGGATTTTCCGTTACCGTTTTGATTTCCGCCTGAATGCTGGTCTTCACTTCCATGCTGAGGACACCTGGTCCGAACACTTCTCTAAATCTGGTCAATATGTCTGAAAGTTTGTTTCTTATGGGAGCAATAATGTTGGAATCGAGGGTAGGATACAAGTCGATATTGTTGACTTGCTGAGCTTTCCTTCGTTTAAATGGCAGCACTATATCTGGATTTAGGATTAAAAGATTAAATTCTCTGTCTAACAGGGCTTTGACCTCCGTAAGTAAGTCATCGCCTATTATAACGTCGAAAGAATTGAGACCTGGGAGAACGAAAAATGTGGTAGGTAAATCGCGATCGACAAATTTAAAAAAATTTCCACAATTTTTTTTATTTATTTTGATTTCTCCTCCCGCGGCTTTTATATACAGCATTGGATTTCGTGCCACACGCTCACATATGTAATTTTTTTTCGCACCTGTATCTACCAAAAACTCTAAAATACCATGACTAATTGAAATTTTGAATTTTTGAATTTTTTTGGAAAAGTAAACGAAAAACATTGATTTAAAAATTTTTCCCAAACTTTTTTTAAATTAATTTTGAAAGAATTGTTTAATTTATTTTCATCTTTGCAATTTTTTTTTTTGGAAAAGTAAACGAAAAAATTGATTTAAATTTTTTTTTCCAATTTTTTTTTTTTAATATTGAAATTTTTTATTTTTTTTTATTTTCATTTTTATCTTTCTATCTCTCTCTATTTCAGCACCACATACAACATGATGTACGCGTATTTTGGTCATATTTCTAACGGCTGTGCCAATCTAAATGAAAACTTCACATTAACATTCTCCTAATATTCCTTTATAACTCCTAAAAATTTGGTGCAATTCGATCTGGTGCTTCTCAAGTTATAGGCGTTCATCTAAATTTGCATTGATTTTTATATATATAGATTCTAGGTATGGTACGCCGGACTGGAGGCCCCTATCGTAAAATTTATCTGGCCGTCCATGTTTTGTCTTGAAAAGGCATCAAATGGAATAGCTTCTGCTGCTTGATTGGGCTTCTATACGATTGCCTTGAAAATCTTGAGGAACCTGGTCCTCTCTTTGATACGTCATGTCCTCGAGAGTTAAAGGACTGTCGACTTTGTCCGGATGGATCGATATTCATCCTTTGTATGCCTGAGGAAAAAAGGCTGCTGCGCCAGCTTTGTCCAGATCGGCTACCGTACCTTATTTGACCAGACCCTGAGTAGTTCGATCCTACTTTTGTGCTACGTAAATGATTGTCGTCCGTCCCGTATTGCGAATAACCACGGTTGGATCGGAATTGATTCTGTACAGTATTATGGCTTGTGCCAGCATAATTTTTTTTCGATACGTGGAAAGTATCGCGGAGCGGAAGGCTGGTGTGCAGCTGTGAACGATCTATCGTTTCTATTTGCTACCTGGGGTGGATAATAAATGGCGTTTTTTCTCTCCACGTTCATGAACGTGAGGCACGTTGAGTAAGCTTCCGGCAAAGATTTGGGCTTTCGAATGAGCAACAATGTCGGAAGATACCCATTCAACCCTCTTATGAATACATCTAGGGCTCTTCGTCGATGAGCTCCTACCAGTGCCCTAACCGTTTCCTGGTGTATGTATTTTTTGCTGTTTATTTATCTGAGCGTAATAATCGGATACTTTCTGCCGGCCTTGTGTCATTTGGGTCAGTTGGGTCAAGTGTCTCTATATCTCTTATGACTGCATAGTGTAGGGAGATAATCTCTTTTATCCTTCCAGTTTGCACCCAAAACATTGTGTGGAACTAGCGCTGCATCTGCTGCCCCCCTTATCCTTTGCCTTATGTGACGCAAAATGGACCTATATATTGGCTTAGGTCTCACCACCTTATAGGATTTGTTCAGCGTTGTGTATCCAGGACGAATAGCGTTCGCGATCCCCATCAAAAATTTGAAGTTCTTTGACACAATCAGGTAGCTTGGACACCTCAAAAAGTTCTGCTTCTGTTTGAGGACTAATGAGTGGCTCTTCAGCCTCTTGTGGGTTGGTGGTACTCGAGTATTGGCTTACTTCCTCCACCCGATTCTCCAACCTTGATGAGCTTACGCTAAGTCCTTGTAGATACGAGGATACATCTCGCGCCTCCACGTTTTGTAAGCGGGTCTCCAGTTGTTTTAATTGTTGTGGAACGGCATTCGTCAAGCCGCTTGTCTCTGTTAGCGGTCTCCTCATGTCCTTCGTATTCATATTTGTATCCTATATTTTTATTAAAAAAGAGAAGAATATATTTATTGGTTAAGAATTACTTAACAAACCAAAATTTTTATTTGGTTCGGACGTTCTTCTGCTTCTTTCCACAAACTACACTTCCTTTTTTTCACTTCACTAACACTTGTACTTTTGTACTTGTACGCACGGTTGCACTGTTTCACAATTTAACAATAGTCAACTCTGTTCGGTAACCTGTCTGGTAACGTGAGTAGCTACGTAGACCGTGGGATCGCACTGTTAACTAATATGTTATAGTGATCCGATCTGGCTGGTTCCGACAAGTGATTGTTTAAATGTGTAGGTACATCTTCCTACCAAGTTTGGCTGAAATATCTGAAAAATTGAGGGACTAATTGCATTCAAACAAGCAGACAGACAGACAAATGGATAGACGTACAGACGGACAGCGCTAAATCAATTCAGCTCGTGATTCTGGTAGGATCGGTATAATTTTCAGTGGGTCTATCTCTTCTCTTTTTGGCACTTACATATTTCGGACCAAAGTTAATATACAATTTCACTCCGTAGTGGTTATAGTAGTTAGGCTGCGATTATGTTTGTTCTTTCTTTTTATAACAAACTAAATCTTGTGTGAAAAGATTATAACTTATTATGTATTTTTCCTTCTGACAACTTTTCGCTAATTTTCTTTCTCGACATTCCTTATCCACATTCTAATGATTTTGAGTAATTCTTGTATTGTTTTTTAGAAGCCTTTTCTTATGTTTGCATTATCTTATTCCTTTTTCATATGCTTCATTCGCTTTTTATGTATATCACTGTCAATGTGTATGATAAACTTGTCCCTATTATAATTTAATTAAAATATGCTTAAACGTGATTACAATAATTTTCAAATATAATTATTTTATTATTATAAACCTGTCTCAGATATTATGTAAACTTCATGTAATTTAGAAACAGTTTTTTTAGTTATATATACGAATATATAACTTAAAGGTTATTTTATATAAAATGTATTTAGTTAAAATTTAGTTCTAGTTAACAACTACTTGGCTTGGGAGTATTTTATATTAAAACAAGAAAGAACGGTTGTCGTCGGCCATGCTGAAGTCCTTATACCTTTCATGATCATATCAAATTTATTGCAAACTGTAAAATTTGTTTTTGATAACTTTCAGTGTCAATATCAATTTGACTTTACGTCTTTAGAATACCAAATTTCACGCTCTTAGATGCTTTTCTGACGAATTTTTTACCGAAAACCTTATATCTGAACAGATCGGTTGTATGGGGGCTATATGATATAGTATTCCGATTTCGATGATTATCACTCCCAATATGCAATTCATAATATGTATGTGTTGAGGGTTAATAATGTCTACGCGGTCTACCCTTTGCTAATTTTATCTTCACATCTCATTCGCCGCAGTCAATTTCCACTAACATAATGTTTTTATTGTTTATGCAGCTACATATGTACATGAAGTTCACATACATAATTATGCAGGCCTACATGCATATGTCACATGTACCTACATATATAAATAAATTTAGTTTGTCGCATTTGGTGAACCGATAACTGTATTAAATATTTTTTGTAAACTATTGAAGTACCAACTATATATTTATACCTAGCGTTTCTCTAATGTAAAAAACATATGTATATACTAACGTGAGTTTATACTTGTAAATTATGAAATAAACTGTTCACTTCTTTTCGTTCCTGGAGTCAAAGCGTATGGTCGCTTAGTTTTTATTTTCGCACTAGCTGGCAAAAAAGCTTGTCAGCTCAAAACATTGGTGACCCCGACGTGATTTTGTCGCCTTCGTATATTAATTACTTGAAATTAATTTTCCGCGAATAAATATTATAAAGTTTTCGATTTCGTACAATTAATCAGCGGCAAATCAACATGCATTCTGATGCTGAATATGCTGATGGTGAAGACGCGGCTAAGGTCATATCGCTTTCCAAAAAGAGGACACTTCCCCTAAAGAAGCAGCTAGATGGCATTAGCCAGCATTTGTCTCGGGATTCTTTAAAGCACATGGACAAGGTGGAAATCACTATGTATCTGGAATTGGTTGAGCGCCTTCGGACAAGTTAAGACGACGCTCAATCCTGCCTTGAAGCTGAGGATCATAGTGAAATCAGTTGGTCGTTTGATAGGTTACACATGGAAGTTAAAGGCAAGCTCAAACGTGAACTTAATCAACGCAGGACCGATCTTGCACACTCATCAACAGTTCGTCAATTCGTAATCGATGATGCGTCTCCATCGTTTATAATTTCTGAACGGAACCGGCTTCCTGAATTGCAAATTCCACATTTCGAAGGTGCATACACAGATTGGCCAGATTTCATCGCAATGTTTAACTCAGTTATCCACAGCTGTACTGAGTTAAGCAAAATTGAAAAGTTTCAACATTTGAGGGCAAACTTAGGGCGACTGAAGTAAACTATGACAAGGCATTGGAACTTTTGAAGAAACTCTTTGGAAACCAGCTACTCAACTTTCAAGCACACATAAAGGAAATTTCCGCGCTCAAAATTGTTGGGAGTGGTTGCGCTTCCGAAATGCGCTCGTTTAGCGACAAGCTGAATTCACATCTGCGGTCTTTGCAAACAACGGCAACAGGCGACCAGACTGCTGATGGTTTACTCATATACTTGATATCACAAAAGCTTGATACAAAAACTCAAATTAAATGGGAAGAAGATCTACCAACAAATTCGCTTCCCACATGGGCATCTATGGCAGCGTTCCTGGAGAAGAGATGTCGCATGCTAGAAAACGTAGAGGCCACAGTACCAGCAGCAAGCAACAATTCTGTGCTGAACAAACGATCACCTCACGGTAACAATAGCTTTCGAAGAGCACTCGTAACATCCGCAAGCGTTTGTTCATTTTGTGGTTCCACTAGTCACTGGATTTACAGTTGCTCTCAATTCGCCTTAGCACCTGCCTCGCGTTTTAAGGAAGCCAAGCGCTTACAGCTGTGCCTCAACTGCCTTCGACAAGGCCACACATTAAACAAATGTAAATCGGGGCACTGTCGACAATGTACATCCAAACATCATTCACTACTCCACATGCACAAAGGAGAGCAACCCACACCGCATCGTTTTTTTAGTAACAGTGAGGTTGGTACACCCCTGACCTCTTCGTCAAGAGTGCAGAAAGTCGCCACTGCAGCATGCTCTGAAAACTTCGTTTTATTGGCAACAGCAATCGTACTTATAAAAAATGGTACAGGCTGCTACGTTCCTTGTCGAGCACTACTCGACTCTGCTTCTCAAGTAAACTTCGTTACAACGCGCTTAGTAAATCAATTAAACATTAAAACGAAAAGGACTACCACTTTAATATCTGGTATTGGTGAATCAAATTTCGTAGCTGAGAGAGCAGTTGACATCGTTGCAAGGGCACGAAATGACGATTATACATTTGGTTTTGAAGCCATTGTGACTAACACCATCACCGATTACCAACCGAACTTTAACTTTAAAATGGACTCGTGGAATATTCCGCCGAATACGAAACTAGCAGATCCGTTTTTTAATAAACCGCAACGCATTGATGTCTTGTTGGGAACATCGATATTCTTCGATATATTGTGCGTTGGCCAAATTAAGTGGGCTACGAATCTTCCAATTCTACAAAAGACTAGACTAGGGTCGCTTCTGGTGGAGGGCTGCATTTTCATAAATCATCGGTTTTAGTTGCAGTTCTATCCCAGTCAGAAGAAGAAGAAGCTAGTCTCAATGATCTTGTCAATCAATTCTGGGAAGTCGAAAGCTGCTCAGTTCAACCATCTCAAATGCAGGAAGAACTCAATTGTGAACTTCTCTTCCAACAAAATTATATTCGACTCAACTCTGGTGAGTATGCTGTACGACTGCCACTAAATAAACCTGCTACTAATCTTACCGATTCATACACACAAGCCAAGCAACGATTCTTAACTTTAGAAAGAAAGCTGCAGCATAAGCCCGATATTAAAGCTCAGTATTCATCCTTCATGAATGAATATGCAGAGCTGAAGCACATGTCACTCGCAAGGTTGGAACCACAAATGAAAACCTTCTTTCTACATCATCACTGCGTTAATAAAGCTGACAGCACAACCACGAAATTGCGAGTCATATTCGATGGCTTCGCAAAATCGACTAGTGGATACTCATTAAATGATATACTCATGATTGGTCCAACCATCCAGCCTAAACTCTTCAACATACTTTTGCGTTTTCGGATGTTTAAGGTAGCGTTAGCGGGAGATGTTTGTAAGATGTACCGATGTGTTCGCATTCTACATCCGGACAATTACTTACAATGCATCTTGTGGCGGGACGATCCCAAGGCAGCATTAAAAGCATATACTCTCGACACTGTTACGTATGGTACCAGACCCGCCGCATTTTTAGCAATACGCGCTATGCATCAACTAGCAACAGATGAAGAAGCCTACTTCCCGCTTGGAGCACAGATTATTCGCCGAGATTTTTACGTTGACGACCTCATCACTGGCGCAGACACGGTTGAGCAAGTAATTGAAATTCGCCGCCAGACAACACATCTACTTCAAAGAGGAAATTTCTCTCTTCGTAAGTGGTGCTCAAACGATTCGGACTCTCTTGATGGAATAGCTGAAGTCGACCGTGAGCCGCTGCTGCAGTTTCGCGATGGTACGCACATTACAAAGGCTCTTGGTCTATTATGGGACCGAAAAGCAGATGACCTCATTTTTTCACTGGCACCTATGAAAAGTCACCGACTGGTAACAAAACGCATCGCATTATCAACAATAGCCCGATTTTATGACCCATTAGGACTCATCGCTCCAGTACTAACTCAAGCTAAAATATTCATACAACACATGTGGAAGCAACGATTACACTGGGATAAAAGTTTTCCACAGAATCTGCACAAGTGTTGGACTGATTTTTGCGGTGAACTTGAATTAGTATCCAATTTTCATTTTCCTCGATATGTACTAATGCCAAATTCTCATTTAGAACTTCATGCATTTTGTGATGCTAGTCTAGCTGCGTATGGTGCCTGCGTATATGTTCGAGCACAGTACATCGATGAAGTCAGAACTAGCCTATTGTGTTCAAAATTAAAGGTTGCGTCATTAAAGACTCTCACCATACCAAAGCTCGAGTTATGCGCAGCTGAACTCATAGAATCGATCAGACAGACAATTATATTCGATTGCAACATACACTGCTGGTTGGACTCAACCGTAGTTTTATCGTGGCTAAGGGAGGAATCTTCAAACTTTAATATCTTCGTTTCCAACAGGGTCAGTCATATACAAACACTAACCAAGGGCATGATATGGCACCACGTTCCCACCGCACTCAACCCAGCAGATATTTTGTTACGTGGAGCTTCCGCAAGCGAGCTTCTCAATTCACAGCTTTGGATGCACGGTCCATCTTTCTTACTGGGAAATCAGAATGATTGGCCATCAGCGCCTGATTTTCTCAACGACATGCCAGAACGTCGGCGCAGCACTCTAGCTACAATAGCCCACTTTGAAGATATTTCACTTCTTTGTAAGTATATAAACACCTTTAGCACAATGCAACAAGTTTTTGCGTACGTGTCAAGGTTTATTGGGTTTATTGCAAGAAAGGGTCTCACAACATCGAGGAGGTATGGCGCTCTTACACCTGAAGATATAAAATTTAGAACACATCTTTTATTACGAATGATCCAACAGATTCATTTCGCTTTCGAGTATAAAGCTTTAAAGGTCAAAAGAAGCATTGAATCATCCAGCGCAATATACTCGCTCAATCCATTTCTCGATGATTTCGGATTAATAAGGGTTGGTGGTCGCCTCGAAAACTCAATACTGGGTTATGAAGCCCCAATAATTTTACCAAAACGACTTCCTATTACAATCGAAATTATCCAACATTTTCATCAAAAAAACAATGCATGCTGGACCACAAAGCTTGACCGCTTCAATTCGATTACAATTTCGGCCGATTGGTGGGCGAAAGACAGTAGCAAGTGTAGTCAACAAATGCTTGAGGCGCTTTCGTATGAAACCAAAGATTGTGAAACATATTATGGGCGACTTGCCACAACATAGAGTGCAGCCATGCAGGCCATTCTTTACGACCGGCTCTGATTTTTGTGGCCCTTTTTACTACAAATCAGCGGTACGCAACAGAGGCCCAATCAAGTGCTATATTTGCGTCTTTATTTGTTGTTCAACAAAGGCAATGAATTTAGAATTGGTGTGTGATTTATCTACCCCTTCATTTTTGGCAGCTCTCAAACGTTTCATTTCAACGCGCGGGAGACCAAAAACAATCTGGTCAGATAATGCTACAAATTTTGTTGGAGCGCGAAATGAATGAACAGAGTTAAAAAATCTTTTCTTATCTACGACTCATCTTCAAACTGTTCATGGATATTGTCTGGATGAAGGCATCGAATGGCGCTTTATCCCACCACGATCTCCCCACTTTCGTGGTGTGTGGGAAGCAGCTGTAAAGGCTGCCAAATTTCACTTCTATCGTGTTGATGGTCTCTCTGTGCTTACTTTCGAAGAACTGCGTACTCTTGTGTGCCATGGATGTGCTATAATCAACTCTCGACCACTTTATGCAATTTCAGAAAACCCTGATGATTTGGAAGTTTTAACGCCGGCGAATTTCTTTATCGGAGAGCCATTACCAAATGTTTTGGAAGAAATTTAGTACGAGTTACTTAACTATACTACAGGAGCGAAGCAAGTGGAAAGACAAGGTCCCTAGCATTCAAAAAGGAGCAATGGTTTTGCTGAAGGACGAAAACCTTCCACCATTAAAATGGCAACTTGGTCGTGTAGTAGAAGTTATTCTTGGAAGTGACAAGGTGGCGAGAGTGGCGCTTATCCAGACCGAAAATGGTGTGATAAAACGAGTCGTTAATAAAATTGCAATACTGCCTATGGAAAATTTTGAAGGTCAGAGCCCTTCAACGGGGGAGAATGTTGAGGCTTAAGCATCGCTGATCATATAAGGGTTAATAGTGTCTACGCGATCTACCCTTTGCTAATTTTATCTTCACATCTCATTCGCCGCAGTCAATTTCCACTAACATAATGTTTTTATTGTTTATGCAGCTACATATGTACATGAAGATCACATACATAATTATGCAGGCCTACATGCATATGTCACATGTACCTACATATATAAATGAATTTAGTTTGTCGCATTAGGTGAACCGATAACTGTATTAAATATTTTTTGTAAACTATTAAAGTACCAACTATGTATTTATAGCTAGCGTTTCTCTAATGTAAGAAAACATATGTATATACTAACGTTAGTTTATACTTGTAAATTATGAAATGGAATAAACGCGTATGGTCGCTTAGTATTTATTTTTGCACCAGCTGGCAAAAAAGCTTGTCAGCTCAAAACAGTGTGCATAATACAAAACTTCACGCTTCTGGATGTATTTTTTTGGAGGATTTTTGACCCAAAATCTCACATCGGAACAAATCGGTAGTATTCCGATTGATTTTCAGTACCAATATGCAATTCATAATATTTGCGGATAATACTAAATTTCATGCTCCTAAATGCTTCTTTGACTGAGTTTGGACCTAAACTTCCCATCTGAAAATATCGGTGTATGGGAGCTAAATGCTATCTGCGTCCGATTCCGATGATTTTCAGCTCCAAAATTCACTTTCTTATGCACTTTTTTGATGGATTTTTGGCCCACCGTTTCAAGTCTGAAAGGTCGGTTGTATATATGTTATAGTCCGTTCTGGTCGGTTACGACTAGTGATCGTTTTAACGTATAGGTGCATCCTTCTACCAAGTTTGACTAAAAATCTGGAAAATTGAGTGACAAGTTTGCGTTGAAACAGACGGCCGGACAGACGAATATAGCTAAATCAATTCAGCTCGTGATTCTGATACGATCGGTATAAATTTCGGTGGGTCTATTTCTTCTCCTTCTGATACTTACCTACTTCAGACTAAAGCTAATATACCATTTTATTAGGATGATAGGTATAATTAATGTAATTAAACTCTCTTACTGCAGCTTTACTTTAATATTATGCCAAGAAGTGCAGTGCTGGAGGACCGTATTTTATGGGTAACAAAATGAGGCTAATCCAAAACATGTTTATGCAGGTCCCCAAATGAAATTGTTGTGTTGAACATATTGAGACGATATTAAAAACCATAGAAAAATACTCACTGATTAAGTCTTAAATTAGAAAGCAGCGCTTCACACAGGTCCAGAATAAAGTTAATTTCAATCCAATTAGAAGAATATAAAAAGGTTGATATAATACTTAAGAAGGCCATGCTCTGCTCCGCTCGTAATCCAAGGTCAAAAAAATAATGAGTCGACGGAAACTGCTACGTTTCTTCAAAAATGAATTGACGTTGTTCTATGTTAACTCTTAACGGAGATCTGTTAAAGTGACAGAAACAAAAACTTAATGTGAGGAAAAGGAAATGTCAAAATGCTGGGCCTAACACAATTTATTTCTGTACTAAAAAATTTTGATTTTTATCTACTTACTTATTTTTGTGAAAGAAATCAGTTAGGCATTATTGTGCTTTTCCATGGTTTCTTGGAAGCAAAAATTTCTTCATTCGATAATATAAATGAATGATACTGACTTTCGCCGTATTGAGAATATTTGCCGATTTTTCTTTAGAAAAATTTTATCTTTCAAAATTTTTTTTTATACCTTTCATGAAATGGTATATAAACCTTGGCCCGAAGGGGAAGATATATACCCACTAAAACTTATACCTTTCGTGTGTACGAGCGAAATTTATTAAGCCTCGTCTGCCGTACCGTCTGTTTAAACGTAAACTGGTCTCTCAGTTTTTTAGATATTTCAACGAAAATTAGTATATGGGTGTATTTTTGTATTGATCATTTTCAGAAATTTGTTGACCATATCATATAGCTTGCATACATCCGATTAGTTCAGATATGATGATTTGGTTCAAAAATCTTCCAAAACAGCATTTAATGGTGTGAAATTTGTGATTCTATACACGAATACTCTACTAAATATTGACACGGAAAACCATAGAAATCGAAGGACTAAATCATATAGTCCGATCCAATCCCATCATATATACGGTTTTGTGTCGAAATTTCGTCAAAACAGCATTTACGACGAAAAGGAAACACGATGTATAAGGGTGATTAAAATGTTTAGATAAAGGAAAATGGAAAAAAAACATGCCTGTTCTATAACTGAAAGAATGTTTTATATTTTTCAAATATTATACCACATCTTCCTAAAAAAGTTGGTATACTAGTTACTGCAGTTGAAAGCAAATAGTGCTGACAGACAAACATACCACTTTGAAATATAGTTGAATATTTTAAAAAATTGTGTGACATATTATATTTGTTTTTCATAGCAGTTTGGAATAGCTATATTCTATCTTCGTCCTTTGAAAATATTTTATAACCAACATGGAATGCATTATTTGTGTACCGTTTACCAAATTCCCTTTCACGTTCTTATGTACTTTTTTGACGTATTTATATCCCGAAACTTCAAATCTGAAAAGTCCGTCGTATGTATGTTATAGTGGTCCGATCTGGTTGGTTCCGCCAAGTGATTGGTGCACATTTCTACCAAGTTTGGCTGCAATATCTGACAAATTGAGGGACTAGTTTACTTTCAAACAGACAGACAGACAGACAAACAAATGGATAGACGGACAGACGGACAGACGGGCATGGTTAAATCAGTTCGGTGGGTCTATTTCTTCTCTTTATGGTACTTACATATATTTCGCGTATTCCTTTGTTCCCCGATTTATATATTTTGTTTACCACAAAATTTAATAAAAAAAGATATAGGCAATGAAATAATAATTTAAATAGTGAAACCTACGTTCTTATGTTTTCCGACGACAGCATACCGATGAGCGTTCCGTAGTGGTTGTGGTAGTTACGCTGGGATTATGTTTGTTCTTTCTTTTTATAACAAACTAAATCTTGTGTGAAAATATTACTAATTCTCTTCAAAGATTATAACTTATTATAAATTTTTCTTTCTGACAACTTTTCGTTAATTTTCTTTCTCTTCATTCCTTATCCACATCCTAATGATTTTGAGTAATTCTTGTATTGTTATTTAGAAGCCTTTTCTTCTTGTTTGCATTATCTTCTTCCTTTTTCATATGCTTCATTCGCTTTTTATGTATATCACTGACGATATGTATGATAAACTTGTCCCTATTATAATTTAATTAAAATATGCTTAAACGTGATTACAATAATTTTCAAATATAATTATTTAATTATTATAAACCTGTCTCAGATATTATGTAAACTTTATGTAATTTGGAAACAGTTTTTTTTTAGTTATATATACGAGTATATAACTTAAAGGTTATTTTATATAGAATTTATGTAGTAAAAATTTAGTTCTAGTTAACAACTACTTGGCTTGGGAGTATTTTATATTAAAACATGTCGCCGGCCATGCTGAAGTCCTTATACCTTTCATGAACATATCAAATTTATTGCAAATTGTAAAATTTGTTTTTGATAATTTTCAGTGTCAATATCAATTTGACTTTACGTCTTTAGAATACCAAATTTCACGCTCTTAGATGCTTTTCTGACGGATTTTTGACCGAAACCCGTATATCTGAACAGATCGGTTGTATGGGGGCTATATGATATAGAATTCCGATTTCGATGATTTTCGCTCCCAATATGCAATTAATAATATGTCTGCATATTACAAAATATCACGCTTCGAGATGCATTTTTTTGGAGGATTTTTGACCCAAAATCTCACATCTGAATAAATCGGTAGTATTCCGATTGATTTTCAGTACCAATATGCAATTCATAATATTTGCGGATAATACTAAATTTCATGCTCCTAAATGCTTCTCTGACTGAGTTTGGACCTAAACCTCCCATTTGAAAATATCGGTGTATGGGAGCTAAATGCTATCTGCGTCCGATTCCGATGATTTTCAGCTCCAAAATTCACCTTCTCATGTACTTTTTCGATGGATTTTTGACCCAAAGTTTCTAGTCTGAAAAGTCGGTTTTGGGTCTATTTCTTTTCCTTCTGATACTTACCTATTTCAGACTAAAGTTAATATACCATTTTATTAGGATGATAGGTATAATTAATGTAATTAAACTCTCTTACTGCAACTTTACTTTAATATTACGCCACGTAAGAAGTGCAGTGCTGGAGGACCGTATTTTATGGGTAATACAATGAGGCCAATCCAAAACGTGTTTATGCAGGTCCCCAAATGAAACTGTTGTGTTGAACACATTGAGACGATATTAAAAAAAAAGTGAGAAAAAATGGTCGCGTCGGCATCACTAAAGCCGGTAGCGAAGCGCGCCACTATAAAAGTGTATAAAAGTGGTCGCGCCGGCATCAGCACAGCCGTTAGCGAAACGCGCCACTATAAATGTTGAAAAAAAGGAGGAAAAGTGGTGGCGCCGGCATCAGTAAAGCCGTTAGCGAAGCGCGCCACTATAACAGTGTATAAAAGTGTTCGCGCTGGCATCAGTAAAGCCGTTAGCAAACTGCGCAACTATAAAAGCGAATAGAAGTGTATGAGAGGGGTCACAGCGAAGCGCGCCACTAAAAAAAATTGAGAAATAAAAAAATAAGTGAATAAAAGTGGTCGTGCCGGTATCAATAAAACCGCTAGCGAAGCGCGCCACTATAAGTGCAAGCAGTGGAATAAAAAAGTGGGCGCGCAGACACTAAGGTAGCTAAATTGCCCCACTAGTAAGTTTTAAAAAAAAAAAAAAAGTGAAGAAGTGAAGTGACCCCGCGGTTGCAATGGCATTGGGTGATGCAACAAGGCTAAGTGCAGTCACAAAAAATAGTTAAGATCGGTGGAGCGGAGGAGCCAAGAGACGAGTCGCGAGTACCTACGTGCCATCCGGTCAGGCGTCAGTGTTGTTCGCCAAAAAAATAGTTTGCCACAATATCAACGATTTTTGAAAATATTGGCAGCAAGGCCTCTACAAACGGTCAACCGAGTTTTTATTCAACAGTAGCAGCAAAGCCCCCACCAACGGCCCAGCGAACCGTAATCTCTTAATAAGCAGCGCAAGTGGTGAGTTTTCAGTAATTTGATTTCTTAACATAAAATTATTAGTATTCTTATGTTCTAAATTGTGAGAATTTTCACACATATTTTGTGCTTCTGGTACTGCGTAAGTACCACAGTCACCCCCAGTTTTTAAAAAAAATAATTTTCTAAACATCCGATTTAATAAACGCGTGTGACTTGGTACAGTGGAACTTCTAAAGCCACCTCAACTTAAATTTTAAGGAAATTTTTATTAATTGTCTAAATCGGTCAAATTCGCTTTTTGCTTCTAGCGAATAAAATGGGTAAAGTTGATGAATTTTCACGGGCCTGTGATGCACTTGTAGAGTTCGAAGAGTTGTATTACAGCAGTCCAAGTGCAAATCATTCGGTTTTTCACTAGAAATCCAAAAAAAAAAGAACTCAAGGCATTATGGATTAAAGTTAGGGAAACATTTGAAGGCTATTCGCGGAACTTATCTGGAGGAGAATACATCAGCCACACTTTCTGCAAAATGTCGGTATAAGGATTGCTACGCAGCATATCTGACTTGCGCGGCATTGATGGGTGAAACCATTCATAACCTGACATTTGTGCAACAAAGTACGTCAACAGCGCATCCTGTATTCCGGGGACCTGAAGAGCCTCCGCGTTCGAATATTCATCTCCCCGCGTGCGGCACCGAAATTTTTTATGGTGACTATATGGCATGGCCATCTTTTCTTTCTTTTTACAGGTATTTACATCAACAATTCCCGTTTAACCTTTAACTATCTGACCGTTATGAGAATAAGAGAGTAATGGTAAATAGTGAACTGAAGACACTGTTCAATCTGCCTACCGTGACAGTTGAACGTGGGAGTGACATAAAGAATTTGCAGTAAACAATTGCATCTCAGTTCTCCAAATGTATGGGATTGAGATCAGCAATTGGGACGCTACTTTTGTGTTTTTAGTTTCTAGCAGACTGCCGGATACGACATTAGCACTTTGGGAACAAGAAATAGTGAACAAGGTCGAAATTCCGAGGTGGGAGGATTTAGAGAGCTTCCTTTCAAGCAGATTCCAGACTCTTGAGACAGTATCTGACATTCAGAGTACGCGAGTCGATAAGGCAACGTAAAGTCGTGTATCCGCACCTCCCTCAGGAAAAAGGATATCGGCACACCATGCTCAGTACTCGCAACCTGTATGCAGATTATGTCCACAGGAATCCCATGTGCTCAAGCTTTGTCCAAAGTTCCTTGCCATGAAGGTGGATGATCGTTCGAAAATTGTTAAAAAGACAATCTGTGCATGAACTGTTTGGCTCATTCTCATATTGCAATGGATTGCAAGAGTACATTCAGTTGCATGAATTGTCATCAATGGCATCATTCGTTGCTGCATAGAACGCCGACTGGGAAAAGATCCATTGCAACCCCCACTGCTCCAACCCCTGCAAACAGAGAGGATAGGCAAACTCAACTCCGCACTTTTCGCATGAAGCACGAAGAATGTGATCTTGGGTACAGCAATGGTGCACATTTGTCTCTCAGGAGTAAACTACTGGACAACGGCCCTTCTGGATTCGGGATTGGAGGGCACGTTTATAGCCAAGCGGTGCAAAAACTCATAATCCGCCAACTCAACCAGCTGACTTAAATGTATGTGGAATAAATCCGACGACCCTGGCAAAAGTGCTAGAAATCGCCAAATTTGTTTTGGGTTCACCTCTCAACCCCCAGATTAGAATTGAGGCAAGATTTCTAATTCTTCCCCAACTGACAGGAAACCTCCCCCAGTTTTCAGTAGACCAAGTAGATTTTGGTTTGCTGCCCCCAATTGACTTAGCCGATGTCAACTTTAATAAAAGTCAACAGGTTGACTTGGTCATTGGTGCGGATTCGTATCCTGCCGTAGTAATGGGAAACATATTGAAGAATGTCTTGAGCTCCCTCCTGGCACAGGAGACAGTCTTTGGTTGGATCTTAATAGGTCCGGCCCCTCAAACCTCGAAGCTGAATCCAAATTCATATGTTTGCATGTTCTCCGAAATCTCTACCTCTGAGCTCGCTCGGTTTTTGGGAGCTTGGGCAAGTCCCAAGCAAGAAACCGGTCACTCCTGAGGAAGCATACTGCGAACAGTACTACCGGAGCACGACGATAAGGAAGGATGAAGGACGATACATGGTGGCGCTGCCTTTTAGACAAAAATTCTCAAAGGAGATTAATTTAGGATACTCGCGAACTTGTGCTATGCATCAATTCCTCCGAAATGAAGCAGCTATGCTGAAAAGGCCGGAGTTTAGGGCTGAGTAACACCGAGTACTGCGAGAATATATAACACCGGAAGAAACACTCGAATAACATACTACTTGCCACATCATGCAATTATCAAACCTGACAACACCACAACGAATATACGCGTTGTATGTTGTTAATGCATCAAGCCCATCCTCGAATGGAGTAAGTTTAAATGACGCAATCTATCCTGGTCCGGTTCTGCAAGCTGATACTATTGTACTTTTATTAAAATGGCGATTTTTTAAATATGTTTTTAACGCGGATATTAAAAAAAAGTATCGCCAGATCCTATTACATCCGAATGACAACCGTTTCCATAGGATTTTATTTAGAGATTCAAACGAGGAAGAACTAGTAGACTATGAACTCCAAACGGTGACGTTCGGAGTTAACTGTGTTCCATATTTAGCAATAGGGACTCTGCTTCAACTGCCAGAAGATATCAGATATCAATACCCCTTAGCCTCCAGAGTCCTAAAGCACTACATGTACGTTGATGACGTCCTTGCCGGAGCTCATGACTGTGACACGATACGAATGCGTAACGAACTTCTCGAGGTTCTAAATAAAGCGGGATTTCTCCTGCGAAAATGGACTTCAAATTCAAAGGAAATCTTGACTGATTTACCAAAGGACTACCTATTCAAAGAATACTTCTTGGGGATTGATGCGTTAAGTGAAGCAAGGATATTAGGAATTAGGTGGAGTGCTGCCCATGATAGGTTTCATTTTAACGTACAAGAGGTACAAATCAAGCTGAGCTATACAAAGCGAGAAGTGCTATCATGTGTGGCAAAGCTGTTCTACCCTGCAGGTTTGTTAGGACCTATAGTGGTAGAAGCAAAAAATTTAATGCAGGATATATGGCTCTCCAAAATAGACTGGGATGACAGTTTACCGAGCGAAATTTATCAGAGATGGGTAAGATTCTTAAAAAACTATGTCCACATTGCAAAAATAAGAATTCCAAGGTGGATTAGCTTTACGCCTTGGAACGAGACCGAGTTTCATAGATTCTGCGATGCTTCTGAGAAAGCATATGCTGCTGCCCTATACGTAAGAGTACGGGGACGTACCTCAAATGGGACACATGGGGTAAATCTGTTGGTAGGAAAAACCAAAATGGCACCGGAAAAAACCATCTCCCTACCTCGTTTATATGGAGCGCTACTCTTGGCGGAATTAATCAATGCTCTTTTTCCACAGTTTGACGTTCCTCAACCAACGGTCTACAAATGGGCAGATTCTACCACAGTGCTCTCATGGCTGCGGAAGCCCCCCTGCTCCTGGACTACTTTCGTGGCAAACAGAGTGTCAAAGATCGATGAACTCGTCGGAGTGAGTGACTGGAATCATGTGGATTCAAATGACAACCCGGCCGATCTAGGTAGTCGCGGTGTATCCCCCCTCGAAATAGTGGAACTAGTAGCAAGGTCCCAAGTGGTTGAATTTGGAACCGTCTGAATGGCCCCAGAAAAATGATGAAGCGATTGAAACCGAGTTGGAACAGAAGAGTACTAAAGCTGACACCCCGGAACGAGATCTCGGAAATAGGATCCGAAGAAATTCGAAAGGGCAAAGGAACGTATAATTCTGCTGACACAGAAACGATGTTATTTGACTGAATACCAGGCACTCGAAGGTACAAACCCAATAAACCCCAAGAGCTCCATCCTTACGCTCAGTCCCTTCCTTGACTGGAATGAAATCATGAGAGTGGGTGGAAGGCTCGAGCTATCGACATTGCCGTACAATGAGCGCTACCCTATTATTTTACCATATGACTGCCAATTTTCCCGACTTCTTGTCAAGTTTTCACATGTGATATCACTGCATGGTGGAAATCAACTCGTGTTGAGACTGTTGAGAACGGAATATTGGGTTGTGCGAGTGAAAAATTTAATAAAACACATTATTAATAATTGTAAAGTTTGTATTATTTACAGAAAAAAGACAAAAGAGCAAATCATGGCAGCGCTTCCTCCTGAACGAACAGACGTCTCGAGACCATTCACCAATACCGGCGTCGATTTTACTGGACCATTTGACATCAAAAACTTTACGGGTTGAGCATGTCTGATAACAAAAGGATACGTCTGCGTATTTTTATATTTTGCGACGAAAGCAATACAGGTTTGAATCAAGGCACATTTGTCCCCGTAACGTGTATTCGGACAATAGCACAAACTTCGTAGGAGCAAGCAAAGCTTTGAGGCAGGATTTAAAAAGGTTTATGACTGAAGCATCAATTCCTACTGTGCAGTCATATGCCCACCAGGAAATTAACTGGCAATTTGTTCCTCCAGGAGCACCTCATATGGGAGGATTATAGGAAGCGGGAGTATTTATGCGTGTAAGCCTGCTGCGCCGCAACAGCCTCGCACATAGAGGTCGGTGATACATTGGAATATAACATGATAAACCATTTTGGGAGTTTGAATCCCGTTAGATATTCCATGTAGATTTCCATCTTCTGTGGAATCTATAAAACGCCAATGTTGCCTGACAAACGTTCTCTTTTTCAAATCTGTCTTCATAGCAGCGACATCAAGGTGAGTCTCCACTAATCTATAACTTATAATTTTTATATATAATAAAATATAATAGAATATACTCAAATAACCAACAAAAACGCTAATTTTTTGTGCACCATCTTGGAGAGGAAGTAGGTTTTAATTTGTTATAGGGTGGATTGCTGTGGAAGTTCGGCACCTCCCCCGATCCCCGTTTTCCATAATGCGGGAGGAATTCTGGACCATATCATCCCCGTCGCGAATAGAGAGTGAAGAGCTTCAAGCTTCATTTTCGAAAGGTTTCAAAAACTATGCGCTTTACAATGGAAGAGTTCTCTATCTTACTCGCAAAGATAGACGCATGTCTGAATTCAGATAACCCCGAAAACGGAACCTTTAACCCCAGGACTTGGAACTCCACTTCTGGCTATTGCAGAACCCGAAATCAACGGAAGCCCACTGTCGATCATCAGCCGTTAGCAAAAGTTGAAAGCACTTCACCAAGGATTCTCCCAGCGTTGGAAGGCAGAATATCTCAAAGAATTGCACGAAAAAGTAAAGTGGCAATTCCCTCAGCGAAATATAGAGGTTGATGATTTTGTAGTTGTCAAAGAGAACAACTTACCCCCCAATGACTGGCGGCTTGGCAGAGTTGTTAAGGTTTTTTTTAGGGCCAGACAATCGTGTTCGAGTAGTGGATATCTTTACGATGCGAAACATAATCACACGACCTATTGTGAAATTGATTGTGATTCCCGTCGTAAAACCAATTATCTTTCTACTTCCAGAAATTTCCAACATGGTTCGTGCGAACAACAACAAGGACAACAAGATAGTGAAACTACAACACCAATGATGGATGGCGCCCGCGGAGAGACTTCCAGCTGTCCTCCTGCACTGCCACTGCGCCAATTGTCTGTCGTCGCATCACATGGCCAAAAACTGCTCATCCACCAGGAACTGCCAGCGATGTCAGCAGCGACACCACAGCTTCCTACATCAATGGGAAACCGCTGCAAGTGAGGAAGACGTGCCGCCGGCCATAGGATCGGCTGACGAAAGGCAAGCGAGGCAGCGTTGTCCTTACTCGGCTCAGGATCGAGACGGCATAAGTGATGCCGAGGTATTGGAGATCAGGGCCAGCAAAGAAAGAGAAGACGTCCTGCAAGTGACTGAGGAATCGCATAATTCACGGGAGACGCCGACAAACCAACAAAAACGCTAATTTTTTGTGCACCATCTTGGAGAGGAAGTAGGTTTTAATTTCTTATAGGTTGGATTGCTGTGGAAGTTCGGCACCTCCCCCCATCCCCGTTTTCCAGAATTCAGGAGGAATTCTGGACCCTATCATCCCCGGCGCGAAGAGAGTAATGGTCCCTGGATCAATGAGCGCTCGTACCGACTACAATCGCCCATTCACCATTACTCTTGCCTTCACCCTTGGCGTAAGGATAGATCAGCTAGGGACGTTTCGAGCAAACCCCTAAATTCGTTGTCAGGCGTCTCTTACGTTAAGGCGAGAGGGTTGTGGACAGCTTCGGGTACGTTGTGGTTACAATAGTGGACATCCTTCTATGGTGGACTCATACCCGACAGAAGAGGTCTGGATATCGGCGTCTCCCGATCCTATGGTCGGCGGCACGTCTTCCTCACTTGCAGCGGTTTCCCATAGGTGAAGGAGACTGTGGTGTCGCTGCTGACATCGGTGGAAGTTCCTGGTGGATGGGAAGTTTTTGGCCATGTGATGGGGCGAGAGTCAATTGGCGCAGTGGCGGTACAGGAGGCCAGTTCGAAGTCTCTCCGCGGGCTCCAGCCTTCGCATCTGGCGGCAAAATAACAATCGGTGATTGTTCTTACACACGGGCATTGATGTTGTAGTTTCACTATCTTGTTGTCCTTGTTGTTGTTCGCACGAAGCATGTTGGAAATCTCTGGAAGTAGAAAGATTAATTGGTTTTACGACGGAAAGCACAATCAATTTCAAAATAGGTCGTGTGATTATGTCTCGCGTTGTAAAGATATCCACTACTCGAACACGATTGTCTGGCCCTCAAAACACCTCAACAATTCTGCCAAGTCGTCATTCATTGGAGGGTAAGTTGTCCTCTTTGACAACTACAAAATCATCAACCTCTATATTTCGCTGAGGGAATTGCCACTTTACTTTTTCGTGCAATTCTTTGAGATATTCTGCCTTCCAACGCTGGCAGAATCCTGGGTAAAGTGCTTTCAACTTTTGCTAACGGCTGATGATCGACAGTGGGCTTCCGTTGATTTCGGGTTCCGCAATAGCCAGAGGTGGTGTTCCAATCAGAAAGTGTCCTGGGGTTAAAGGTTCCGTCGAGTCGGGGTTATCTGAAAGTGGGCTGATTGGTCGTGAAATCAGACATGCTTCTATCCTTGCGATTAAGGTAGAGAACTGTTACATTGTAAAGCGCATAGTGTTTGAAACCTTTCGAAAATGAAGCTTGAATCTCTTCAGGCATATGACTGGACAGTAAGACTTGATGCCTCAGTCATAAACCTCTTGAAATCCTGCCTCAAAGCTTTGCTGGCTCCTACGAAGTTTGTGCCATTGTCCGAATACACGTTACGGGGACAACCGCGCCTTGATACAAACCTGGAAACCTGGAGTAGTGCTTTCGTTGCCCCATGCTGTAGGAGTCTGCCCCCGCCTGCAAACACTACGCAGCCGCCAACTACCACCAATGTGCGGCAACTACCACAGCGGGTTACACAGCTGCAACAGACAAGATCTACGCACAACTCCCTCACCCCCCGTGTTACGAACGTTCCCCCGAGACACTTTAGACTAATACAATTTAACTGCAACGGACTCCAAGGAAAGATCGACGAGATAGTTGACTTCATGAGCCGGGAACGCCTGCCAATAGCCGCGATCCAGGAAACCAAATTAAGCGCCCGCTCAGATCTTCTGAGCCGGGCTGGCTATAACATCATAAGGAAAGATCGCGAACGAGATCATGGTGGAGGCTTGGCCTTCATTTTACATAACACCGTGCAGTATCGTCTTATCGACGGCGACATCGACCGCAGGGATACTACCCTAGAATGTCAGGGCATAGCTATCCGGTCAGGCGATGTCGAGCTCGAAATATTCAATATATACATTCCTCCCGTTACAAGTTGCCCAGTTGGATACCGTCCTGATATAGGTGCGCTACTCAGAGGCGAAAACCGCTTGGTTTTGGGCGACTTTAACGCGCACCACGATCTTTGGCATTCCTGCCTGTCAAATGATCGTCGAGGAATGGAGCTGGCGGAACAGATAGACGATTCGACATTCTGCACAATGAATGACGAAGCCCCCACCAGGATTGTGGGCAACTGCCATAGCTCGCCTGACATTACAATAGCTAGCGCTGGTCTGATAAATTGCATAGATTGGCGACCTATGCTTACGCTCGCATCAGACCATTTGCCCATAGTCATCTCGATTGACAGGCCTCCCGACTTCGTTTCCGTGGACCACCGGACATTTGTTAACTTTAACAAAGCTAACTGGACCGGCTTCACGGAATTTACTGAGAACGCCTTCAGTGCTCTCCCCACTCCCACCAACGTCCTCCCTGCAGAAAAGCTTTTCCGCAAAATTGTCGTGTCTGCTGCCGCCCGCTTCATACCTGCAGGTCGAATCGCGGAAATCCGCCCCAATTTTCCCACCGAAGCGGCGGTTTTGGCGACAAGGCGCGACACGTTACGCCTGGCCGATCCCGGCGATCCCCGTATCAGGGAACTCAACGCCGAGATTCGGAACAAGGTAAATCTCCATAAGCGGAACAAGTGGGAGGAGCACTTAAGATCCTGCAATCTCTCCTCTGGGGTGACCAAGCTCTGGGCCACCGTCAAATCGTTGTCAAATCCGACGAGACGTGATGATCGGGTGGAAATTTCATTCGGTGATCACGCCTCGTCGGACCCGAAGAGGTGCGCGAGCTATTTTAGCCGGCTTTTTACACTGCACCCTTCGGTCGACAAAACGAAACGACGAATAACCCGCCGTCTGCGCAAACTACCGAACACCAGCGCGACGCTTGATTTCTCCAGGGAAGAGGTTCAGGGGTTATCGGGAAGGCGAAAGCCTCCAAATCCATCGGCCCCGACGGAATAAGCATGCTGATGCTAAAACATTTGGGTCCAGCGGGAGCAGAATATCTCACCAAGCTCCTCAATCTGTCCCTGACCACCCTAACTATACCCGACGTGTGGAAACTGGGTAGAGTGGTCCCGCTACTAAAGCCGGGGAAACCCGCAAATAAAGGAGAGTCATATCGTCCGATATCCCTCCTTTCCCCAGTAGCGAAGACAATTGAGGCCTTGCTGCTCCCATCCCTCACACACCACCTGAGCCCAGCTACACATCAGCATGGCTTCCGAAAAGTGCACAGCACCACAACTGCACTTAACGCCATAAACACCCAGATAATTCATGGCCTCAACCAAAATCGACCCTGTGCGCGAACTGTCCTAGTAGCACTGGACCTGTCGAATGCCTTCGACACAGTGAATCATTCAGTGCTACTATCGGACATTGAGGATTCCTCATTACCGCCTAGGTTGAAGAGGTGGACCTTGAATTACCTGAGTGGTCGACGATCATCGGTTGAGTTTCGATGTCAAACATCTAAGCTACGGAAAATTAAACAAGGGGTCCCGCAGGGTGGTGTCCTCTCCCCAATGCTGTTTAATTTTTACATCTCGAGACTTCCTCCACCACCTGAGGGCGTCTCGCTGATCTCATACGCCGATGACTGTTCGATTTTGGCGTCTGGCCAGGATATTGATAACCTCTGTTCTTCAGTAAACAACTACCTCGCCGACCTTTCCAACTTCTTCGCTGCACGACATCTACATCTCCAACCTGCGAAATCCTCTGCCACCCTTTTTCACCAGCTGGACGAAGGAGTACCGGCTAGAACTCGATGTGAAGGTCGATGGTGTAAAAATTCCGACCACAAATAACCCAAAGTTACTGGGAGTAACATTCGATAGCCTGCACTCCTTCACTCCGCATACGACTGCAATTGCCACCAAAGTACAAAGCCGCAACAAAATCCTCAAATCGCTAGCCGGCAGCACCTGGGGGAAAGACAAAGAAACGTTGCTGGCGACGTACAAGGCAATTGGCCGGCCGGTCGTAAACTATGCTGCGCCGATTTGGACGCCGGGGACTAGCACGACGCAGCTGAAGAAGCTACAGACCTGCCAGAACACCGCCCTTCGGACCGCGACGGGAAACCTCCTGATGGCGCCGGAGCACCACCTACACAGTGAAGCATCTATGCTCCCAGTTAAGGAGCATAATGTTATGCTGTGTAAGCAGTACCTGCTGGGATGCTACCGCATGGATCATCCCAACAGGCACCTACTGGAAGCTGAACCACCACCTAGGCACATCAGAAAGGGAGTACTTGACTACCGCGACGACATACAGCAATACAGACAGGACCCGCTGGACAGGACGGCGTACAGACAGGCCATCAACACCATTCACCGAGAGTCCGTTAACACCTTCTTGAACTCTCTTCCAGTGAATGGTGTTCTCGGAGTCAAACCACCACCCATTGCAGAACAAGAGCTCGAGTTGCCTCGTGAGACCCGCGTAACCTTGGCACAATTAAGATCTGGATACTGCAGTAGGCTAAACTCCTACCTATCCAGACTCGACCCTGACATACCTAACACATGTCCCGCATGCAAAGAATCCCCGCACGACACTAACCACCTCTTTGCATGCCCACTTAACCCGACTCATCTAACACCCCTCTCCCTTTGGTCCGACCCCGTCGAAACAGCACGTTTCCTGGGCCTCCCGTTAGATGACCTCGATGACTAAAGCTGAACTTGCCTGACCCTAAACGGGACTAGGCTTGCCGCTACAACAACAACAACAACAACAAACCTGGAAAAGTCAGCTAGAAGCGTTGAGGCCGATAGGTCGCTGGTGGCCTCCAGGTGTATTGCTTTCGTCGCAAAACATACAAATACGCAGACGTATCCTTTTGTTATCAGATATGCTCGACCCGTAAAGTTTTTGATGTCAAATCGACGCCAGTATTGGTGAATGGTCTCGGGACAGACGTCTGTTCGTTCAGGAGGAAGTGCTGCCATGATTTGCTCTTTTGTTTCTGTGTCAGCAGAATAAGACGTTCCTTTGCCCTTTCGAATTTCTTCGGATCCTATTTCCGAGGTCTCGTTCCAGGGTGTCAGCTTTAGTATTCTTCTGTTCCAACTCGGTTTTAATCGCTTCATCATTTTTCTGAGGCCATTCAGACGGTTCCAATTTCAACCACTTGGGACCTTGTTACCAGAGCCTATTCTCCACTAGTTCCAGAGGGGATACATCGCGACTACCTAGATTAGCCGGGTTGTCATTTGAATCCACATGATTCCAGTCACTCACTCCGACGAGTTCATCGATCTTTGACACTCTGTTTGCCACGAAAGTAGTCCAGGAGCAGGGGGACTTCCGCAGCCATGAGAGCACTGTGGTAGAATCTGCCCATTTGTAGACCGTTGGTTGAGGAACGTCAAACTGTGGAAAAAGAGCATTGATTAATTCCGCCAGGAGTAGCGCTCCATATAAACGAGGTAGGGAGATGGTTTTTTCCGGTCCCATTTGAGGTACGTCCCCGTACTCTTACGTATAGGGCCGCAGCATATGCTTTCTCAGAAGCATCGCAGAATCCATGAAACTCGGTCTCGTTCCAAGGCGTAAAGCTAATCCACCTTGGAATTCTTATTTTTGCAATGTGCACATAGTTTTTTAAGAATCTTACCCATCTCTGATAAATTTCGCTCTGTAAACTGTCATCCCAGTCTATTTTGGAGAGCCATATATCCTGCATTAAATTTTTTGCTTCTACCACTATAGGTCCTAACCAACCTGCAGGGTAGAACAGCTTTGCTACACATGATAGCACTTCTCGCTTTGTATAGCTCAGCTTGATTTGTACTTCGTGTACGTTAAAATGAAACCTATCATGGGCAGCATTTCACCTAATTCCTAACATCCTTGCTTCACTCAACGCATCAATCTCCAAGAAGTCTTCTTTGAGTAGGTAGTCCTTTGGTAAATCAGTCAAGATTTCCTTTGAATTTGAAGTCCATTTTCGCAGGGGAAATCCCGCTTTATTTAGAGCCTTGAGAAGTTCGTTACGCATTCGTATCGCTGTGTCACAGTCATGAGCTCCGGCAAGTACGTCATTAACGTAAATTTACTGCTTTGGGACTCTGGAGGCTAAGGGGTATTGATATCTGATATCTTCTGGCAGTCGAAGCAGAGTCCTTATTGCTAAATATGGAACACAGTTAACTCCGAGCGTCACTGTTTGGAGTTCATAGTCTACTAGTTCTTCTTCAGCAATCCTGATACCGACATTTTGCAGAAAGTCTGGCTGATGTATCTGATTCTCCTCCAGATAAGTTCTGCGAAAAGACTTCAAATGTTTCCCTAACTTTGATCCATAATGCCTTGAGTTCTTCTTTTTGGATTTCTAGTAAAAAAACCTAATGATTTGCACTTGGAGTGCTGTTATACAACTCTTCGAACTCTACAAGTGCATCACAGGCCCGTGAAAATTCATCAACGTTAGCCATTTTATTTAAAATTAATAAAAATTTCCTTTAAATTTAGGTTGATGTGGTTTTGGAACTTCCACTGTACCAAGTCACACGTGTTACGTATATACCTACGCACATGCTAATGTGTCATCTACTTGTATACTCATTTGAATATTAAATAAAGTTCAGTCTTCTCTCAACTATCGTTCGTTCATGACATGGTGTCAGAATCGGTCAAATACGCGTAAAAATAAATCGTGAAAGTAACACACGCATTGTAAGCTATGTCAGACAACGAAACAACATCCAGCAGTGGTGCCTTCGTTAGACCACCAAAGCCTCTCCAAATCACTGGTAATAATGTATCAACCACGTGGAAGCTCCAGCAATACAATTGGTTCGCAACGGCAGTACAATTGGAAAAAAAAACGCCGAAATACAGGTCGCTACATTCACATCCAGCATTGGCAGTGATGCGATCAATATATACAACTCATTTTCGCTTTCAAGCCAACAGGCAAACAACGTGGAGGCAATAAAAAACAAATTTAATGAATATTTTGCTCCCAAAATAAGTGTTACATTTGAACGTTATATATTTAATACGATGGCTCAAAACGAAAATGAGTCATTCGAAGAATTTTTTACAAAAATAAAAAACCAAGCAAAAAAATGTGCATTCGTTAATTTAGAAGACTCCCTTGTGCGCGACAAAATCGTGGTTGGCATAAAAAACGACTCAATCAGAGAAACACTGCTGGCAGAGGACGACGTCACTTTACAGAACGCCATTAAAATCTGCAAAGCCAGTGAAATGGCAACGCAAAAAATTAGAGAGCTACATAAGACGGAAGAAAAAAAGTCGAAGCTATAAAATAATATCACACACGTCAAAGCAAATACAACAAAAACAAAACGTACCCGAAAAACAAATCTAGTGTAGGTGCTGCACTACTTCGAAACTGCCAACCAGTAGCGTATGCATCAAAAGCACTAACTGCAACACAAGAAAGATATGCTCAAATCGAGAAAGAAGCAACAGCGATCCGATTTGCTTGCGAAAAATTTCGCCAAAATATATATGAAAAAAAAAAATTGCTATTGAGACAGACCACAAACCGCTTGAAACTATATTCAAAAAACCTATACACGCCGCGTCGCCTCGGCTGCAAAAAATTATACTAAGCGTTATTCCATATAATCCAAAAATAATATACAGGAAGGGTACCGAGATAAAATTAGCAGACGCACTAAGCAGACATTGAAGAAGTAACGAACCAGAAGATGATGTTGAAGTTTTAGCGATTTCACAAGCAACACCAGCAACTGCCACAAAGCTAAAAGTAGAAACTTCCAAAGACGCAGAGCTGCAATCCTTAATTCAATTTATAACCTCCGGCTGGCCATCATCCATTAAAGACGTAAGTCATTCGGTGCTACCATACTGGAACTTTTGCGAGGAGCTGACATTGGAGGACAAAATCGTTAGAAAAGGAACGAAAATAATTATACCGAAATCAATGCAGAAAGATATGATACGCAAAATTCATGAAGTACACTTAGGCATACAACGCTGCTTAAATCGTGGACGGGCAGCCGTATTCTGGATTGACATGCAAAAGGATATACAAGACTTCATCGAACATTGCAGCATTTTTCAATCACATCAGTCATCGAATACAAAGGACCAATTACTGATGAAGAAAATTCCAACACTCCCCTGGGAAATCGTGGCGACAGACCTTTTCACATTTCATGACAACACCTACCTACTAGTAGTAGACAGCTACTCCGGCTTTCTCGACTTCGCAAAACTAAATAACGCAATATCCGCAGAGATGATCAGCACGCTAAAGAACTGGTTTGCAACACACGGAATACCAGCCATACTGGAAACCGACAATGTTCCGCAGAGGCAATTCGCAGAGTTCATTGGGTTATGGCAGATTGAACACCATCGAAATGCAGTCCACACTATCCACGCTCGAACGGCTTGGCAGAGCGTTATGTACAAGTTGCAAAAAATATGTTGAAAAAATGTTACAAGGATAAATCCGACATACATTTAGCGCTCCTTCACTACAGAAATACCCCACGTAATGAAAGTCTGCTCTCCCCCAACCAATGTTTAATGAGCAGAGTGGCGCGCTCAAGACTACCCACAGCCAGCGAAGTTCTAAAGCCAGCAATTGTAAAAAACGTTCATAAATCCATAGAAAAATCACGGTGCAATGGTAGCGCCCAGTTACACACACAGCGCAGCACAAAAACGTCCGCTCCTGGGGATAGAGTCAGAATCCAACGCGGTCAGAGAGACTGGGTAACTGGCATAGTCGAAAAAGCATATCACAGCGCTCCACGGTCTCTAATGGTCAGAACGGATGACGGAAAACTTCTAAGGCGGAATACGATTCACATTCATCCGACAAAATCTACAATTAAAACATCACCGACGGTAGTAGTAAACCCCATATCTGCTTCAAACTTAAGCACAAGTGTATCATCATCATCACAGCAACCACCAGCTTCAACACAACACTTACAAAGCGAATCGCACTTGGTAACACCATCGTCCGCACCACAATGCAAAGAAGCACAACCGGTAGACAAACCGAAAATCTCCAAATATGGGCGGCCTATTAAGCAAACAGAATTTTATAAAGCATAGAAAAAATGAAATCAATTGTAAAATATTAAATTTGTGTAAACTCGAATTACGCTAAGTCAATTACACCTAAGTATACTTTCAATGAATTTTTCCATTAACTTATCAATTACTTACTTATTACAATAAAAAAAAAAAATTACACAGGGGAAGATGTTACGTATATACCTACGTACGTACTAATGTATCATCTACTTGTATACTCATTCCAATATTAAATAAAGTCCAGTCTTCTCTCAACTATTGTTCGTTCATGACAACACGCGTTTATTACATCGGATATTTAGAAAATTATTTAAACAAAAACGGGGGGGGGGGGGGGGCCTGTGGTACTTCCGCAGTACCAGAAGCGCAAAATATGTGTGAAAATTCTCACAATTTAGAAAATAAGAATACTAATAATTTTATGTTAAGAAATCAAATTACTGAAAACTCACCACTTGCGCTGCTTATTGAGAGCTTACGGTTCGCTGGGCCGTTGGTAGGGGGCTCTGCTGCAACTGTTGAATAAAAAATCGGTTGACCGTTTGTAGGGGCATAGCTGCCACTATTTTCAAAAATCGTTGATATTGTGGCAAACTATTTTTTCGGCGAACAGCACTGACGCCCTGACCGAATGGCACGTAGGCCGGCGTTAAGTACTCGCGACTCGTCTCTTAGCTCGTCCGCCCCACGCTCTTAACTATTTTTTGGGGCTGCGCTTTGCATTGTTGCACCACCCAATGCCAGTGCAACCGCGGGGTCACGTAACTTCTTCACTTTTATTTTTTTACCACTTTCTAGTGGGACGTCTGTTTTAAGTTTTTTTTTAATTAAAGGGGCGCTATGCTTTTAGCTCCCTAGTGCCTGCGCGCAGACTTTTTTATACCACTGCTTGCACCTATAGTGGCGCGTTTCGCTAGCGGCTTTACTGAGGCCGGCGCGATCACTTTTATTCACTTATTTTTTTATTTCTCAATTTTTTTTAGTGGCGCGCTTCGCTGTGACCCCTCTCATACACTTCTATACACTTTTATAGTGGCGCGCTTCGCTTACGGCTTTACTGATGCCGGCGGGACTACCTTTTCTCACTTTTTTCTTCTTTTTTCAAGTTTTATAGTGGCGCGTTTCGCTAACGGTTTTGCTGACGCCGGCGCGACCACTTTTATTCACTTTAATTTTATTTTATATATTTTATTCTTTTTTTGTGAGAGTGTTTAATATTTCGGATATATGTATATATTTATATATATATATATATATATATATATTATATTATATAATTCCTCCTGAATTCTGGAAAACGGGGATCGGGGGAGGCGCAGAACTTCCACAGCAATCCAACCTATAACAAATTACAACCTAATTCCTCTCCAACATGGTGCACAAAATTAGCGTTTTTGTTGGTTATTTGAGTATATTATATTATATTTTATTATATATAAAAATTATAAGTTATAAATTAGTGGTTAGTAGTCACCTTGATGTTGCTGCCATGAGGACAGATTTGAAAAAGAGAACGTTTGTCAAGCAACACTGGCCTTTTATAGATTCCTCAGAAGGTGGAAATCTACATGGAATATCTAACGGGATTCAAACTCCCAAAATGGTTTATCATGTTATCTTCCAATGTATCAGCGACATGCGAGGCTGTTGCGGCTTCACACAGTTCAAGAATAAAGTTGATTTTGATCCAATCAGAAGAATATAAAAAGGTTGATATAATGCTTAAGAAGACCATGCATGTAATCCAAGGTCAAAAAATAATGAGTCGACGGAAACTCCTACGTTTCTACAAAAATGAATTGACGTTGTTCTATGTTAACTCTTAACGGAGATCTGTTAAAGTGACAGAAACAAAAACTTAATGTGAGGAGAAGGAAATGACAAAATGCTAGATCTAATACAATTTCTTTCTGTACTAAAAATTTTGATTTTTATCTACTTATTTATTTTTATGAAAGAAATCAGTTAGGCATTATTATGCTTTTCCATGGTTTCTTGGAAGCAAAGAGTTCTTCATTCAATAATATAAATGAATGACACCGACTTTCGCCGTATTGAGAATATTTGCCGATTTTTCTTTTAAAAATTTTAATCTTCTGTCAATATTTTTTTATGCCTTTCAGTTACATGAAATGGTATATTAACCTTGGCCCGAAGGAGAAGATATATACCCACTCGTCTGTCGTACCGTCTGTTTAAACGTAAACTGGTCTCTCAGTTTTTTAGATATTTCAACGAAAATTAGTACATGGGTGTATTTTTGTATTGATCATTTTCAGAACCAGCCAAATTTGTTGACCATATAATATAGCTTCCATACATCCGATTAGTTCAGATATGATGATTTGGTTTAAAAAATCTTCCAAAACAGCATTTAATGGTGTGAAATTTGTGATTCTATACACGAATACTCTACTAAATATTGACACGGAAAACCATAGAAATCGAAGGACTAAATCATATAGTCCGATCCAATCCCATCATATATACGGTTTTGTGTAGAAATTTCGTCAAAACAGCATTTACGACGAAAAGGAAACACGATGTATAAGGGTGATTAAAATGTTTAGATAAAGGAAAATGGAAAAAAAACATGCCTGTTCTATAACTGAAAGAATGTTTCATATTTTTCAAATATTATACCACATCTTCCTAAAAAAAAAATTGGTATACTAGTTACTGCAGTTGAAAGCAAATAGCGCTGACAGACAAACATACCACTTTGAAATATAGTTGAATATTTTAAAAAATTGTGTGACATATTATATTTGTTTTTCATAGCAGTTTGGAATAGCTATATTCTATCTTCGTCCTTTGAAAATATTTTATAACCAACATGCAATTCATTATTTGTGTACCGTTTACCAAATTCCCTTTCACGTTCTTAGGTACGTTTTTGACGTATTTATATCCCGAAACTTCAAGTCTGAAAAGTCCGTCGTATGTATGTTATAGAGGTCCGATCTGGCTGGTTCCGCCAAGTGATTGGTGTACATTTCTACCAAGTTTGGCTGCAATATCTGAAAATATTGAAGGACTAGTTTACTTTCAAACAGACAGACAGACAGACAAACAAATGGATAGACGGACAGACGGACAGACGGGCATGGTTAAATCAGTTCGGTGGGTCTATTTCTTCTCTTTATGGTACTTACATATATTTCGCGTATTCCTTTGTTCCTCGATTTATATATTTTGTTTACCGCAAAATTTAATTAAAAAAGATATAGGCAATGAAATAATAATTTAAATAGTGAAACCTACGTTCTTATGTTTTCCGACGACAGCATACCGATGAGCGTTCCGTAGTGGTTGTGGTAGTTACGCTGGGATTATTTTGTTCTTTCTTTTTATAACAAACTAAATCTTGTGTGAAAATATTACTAATTCTCTTCAAAGATTATAACTTATTATATATTTTTCCTTCTGACAACTTTTCGCTAATTTTCTTTCTCTACATTCCTTATCCACATTCGAATGATTTTGAGTAATTCTTGTATTGTTATTTAGAAGCCTTTTCTTCTTGTTTGCATTATCTTCTTCCTTTTTCACATGCTTCATTCGCTTTTTATGTATATGACTGTCGATGTGTATGATAAACTTGTCCCTATTATAATTTAATTAAAATATGCTTAAACGTGATTACAATAATTTTCAAATATAATTATTTAATTATTATAAATCTGTCTCAGATGTTATGTAAACTGTATGTAATTTAGAAACAGTTTTTTTAGTTATATATACGAGTATATAACTTAAAGGTTATTTTATATAGAATTCATTTAGTTAAAATTTAGTTCTAGTTAACAACTACTTGGCTTGGGAGTATTTTATATTAAAACATGTCGCCGGCCATGCTGAAGTCCTTATACCTTTCATGAACATATCAAATTTATTGCAAACTGTAAAATTTGTTTTTGATAACTTTCAGTGTCAATATCAATTTGACTTTACGCCTTTAGAATACCAAATTTTACGCTCTTAGATGCTTTTCTGACGGATTTTTGACCGAAAACCATATATCTGAACAGATCGGTTGTATGGGGGCTATATGATATAGTATTCCGATTTCGATGATTTTCACTACCAATATGCAACTAATAATATGTGTGCATAATACAAAGTTTCACGCTTCTAGATGTATTTTTTTGGAGGATTTTTGACCCAAAATCTCAAATCGGAACAAATCGGTAGTATTCCGATTGATTTTCAGTACCAATATGCAATTCATAATATTTGCGGATAATACTAAATTTCATGCTCCTAAATGCTTCTTTGACTGAGTTTGGACCTAAACCTCCCATCTGAAAATATCAGTGTATGGGAGCTAAGTGCTACCTGCGTCCGATTCCGATGATTTTCAGATCCAAAATTCAATTTCTTATGTACTCTTTTGATGGATTTTTGACCCAAAGTTTCAAGTCTGAAAAGTCGGTCGTATATATGTTATAGTCCGTTCTGGTCGGTTCCGACGAGTGATAGTTTTAACGTATAGGTGCATCCTTCTACCAAGTTTGACTAGAAATCTGAAAAATTGAGTGACAAGTTTGCGTTCAAACAGACGGCCGGACAGACGAATATAGCTAAATCAATTCAGCCCGTGATTCTGATACTATCGGTATAAATTTCGGTGGGTCTATTTTTTTTCCTTCTGATACTTACCTACTTCAGACTAAAGCTAATATACCATTTTATTAGGATGATAGGTATAATTAATGTAACAACTTTACTTTAATATTACGCCACGTAAGAAATGCAGTGCTGGAGGACCGTATTTTATGGGTAACACAATGAGGCCAATCCAAAACATGTTTATGCAGGTCCCCAAATGAAACTGTTGTATTGAACACATTGAGACGATATTAAAAACCATAGAAAAATACTCACTGATGCAGTCTTAAATTAGAAAGCAGCGCTTCACACAGGTCCAGAATAAAGTTGATTTCAATCCAATTAGAAGAATATAAAAAGGTTGATATAATACTTAAGAAGACCATGCTCTGCTCCGCTCGTAATCCAAGGTCAAAAAAATAATGAGTCGACGGATACTGTTACGTTTCTTCAAAAATGAATTGACGTGGTTCTATGTTAACTCTTAACGGAGATCTGTTATAGTGACAGAAACAAAAACTTAATGTGAGGAAAAGGAAATGTCAAAATGCTAGGTCTAATACAATTTATTTCTGTACTTAAAAATATTGATTTTTATCTACTTACTTATTTTTGTGAAAGAAATCAGTTAGGTATCATTGTGCTCTTCCGTGATTTCTTGGAAGCAAAAAATTCTTCATTCGATAATATAAATGAATGACACCGACTTTCGCCGTATTTGGAATATATTCCGATTTTTCTTTAAAAAATCTGTCAATATTTTTTTTTATACCCTTCAGTTACATGAAATGGTATATTAACCTTGGCCCGAAGGAGAAGATATATACCCACTAAAACTTATACCTCCTGTGTGTACGAGCTGAATTGATTAAGCCTCTTCTGTCCTACCGTGTGTTTAAGCGCAAACTGGTCTCTCAGTTTTTTAGATATTTAAACGAAAATTAGTATATGGGTGTGTTTTTTGTATTGATCATTTTTCTGAACCAGCCAAATTTGTTGACTATATCATATAGCTTCCATACAGCCAATTCGTGCAGATATGATGATTGGTTGAAAAATATACCAAAATAGGATGGTATGAAATTTGTGATTCCATACACGAATATTTTACTAAATATTGACACGGAAAACAATCGAAATCGATGGACTAAATCACATTGTCTGATCCAATCCGATCATATATGCATTTACGACGAAAAGGAAACACCTTGTATAAGCAGGATTAAAATGTTTAGATAAAGGAAGATACTTATTTAGTGCACAATTTTTAAGAAAACATGTTTAGAAAAAACATGCCTGTTCTATAACTAAAAGAATGTTTTATATTTTTCAAATGTTATACCACATCTTCCTCAAAAAAAAAAGATTGGTCTACTAGTTACTGCAGTTGAAAGCAAATAACGCTAACAGACAAACATACCACTTTGAAATATAGTTGAATAATTTTAAAAATTGTATGACATATTATATTTGTATTTCAAAGCAGTTTAGAATTTTCGGAACCAACAAACAATTTGGGATTGTGTAAAGTGATTTTCTGTAGCTACTGATGTAATTATCATAACAGCTTCTTTGGGGCGAGCAGCCGAGTATTTAAAGTAATTGAAGTATAAGCCATTTTTCTCGAAAATTTAAAAAGGATTTACTCTCTTCTGTTGAAGCAACATACCCGAAACCGATATGTTATATTTTAAGCCCCGTGTGCGTATATTAAAAAAAAATAATAGTGCTGTTATAATACAAAAAAATTAATTGGATATTATCATTATCATTTGGCGAAATAAATTAAGAGTGTTCCTTACTCAACTTCTTGATATTAGAATTAAGAAAGTAGCTTAAAACTTTATTATTATTTATTATTGCTGACACACAATTAGTATATATATTCCATGATGATGCAGTGATAATATGAGTCACTTTATCGTGAGCGTATTTTCATGAGACAAGACAAATTAAAATCACCTAAGGACATCATGGAATCGGATTGTACTATCAATTAGGCGACAGACAACAAAATCAACTTCTCATACCTATTCGAAATAAAATTATTTGACTTTACTACCATTTCAAAAGGGAAAACATTCAACGTAAATTTAAAAATAAATTAGATGTTATTTCCTAATTCAAATGAATTGTACGAATGTTCTTTAATATTACCTTAATTTTTTGTTACTTAAAATGCTATAATGGATTTGTGTAATTTAAAATTTATTTTATTGTGAACCTTGGCGCACCGTCGAACATTAGTAAGGTACAAAAACATGGATTTTCAAGATTAATGCCACATATGTACACTTATCGACCATTTACAGTCGAATGGCATGTCGTTCCGAATCAAAGGATTCCGTTGAATAAAAACGTATTCGCCTTTGTACTTTTTCTCAAAATTGTGGCTACGATGACGTTGTTCATTAATTTCTTCACCGCAAATCGGGCGCCATTACGCTCGGGCAATTTCAGTGAATTTTAGAACTCTTTTGACAACATCATCTTAGTTAGTAATGGATTCAATAAATTTTTATGTCATTATTTCGCCAGATATCTTATTTTGAATCTGAAAATTAATTTCGTTCATTTCGCTCAACCGTACATGAATTTTCTAATTTTGAGCAATTTTTGGGAAAATTCTTCTCAATGAGCTGAGTATTTCCTTAGAACAAAATTTTGAAAGAGATCTGATGCTTCTAGATGATGAGTCGACAGGTATTTTGCCATTACAAATATCAATTAGCTATTTGGAAAAAACTTCTCTAGAATGGTCGTTCTGCAATACGGTTTTCATATTCATATTTATTTTGGACGTTCTTTCCATCGTGCACTGATATCAATGTTATTAAAAACGTTTTCTTAGTCGCATCGGAAGCATTTAAGAAAGAAATCCGCCAGTTCTAACATAGTTTGTTGCTTATTTCTTAGAATGGTTTCTTTTAATGCCTCGAAGTCACAATCACATTCCCGTCTTCAATTAAAATTAATGCCTCTTTCTTTGTTAATTTGCATGGCTGTATATAATGATCAGTGACAAATGAAATTCTCTTGAATACTTCAGGAAAATATAAGACCACTTGTATGACTACCATTCAAAAAACTGCAAGCCGAATTCATCGAAGGCAATAAAGTGAGGTTTATTATATTATATATGATAAGATATGATATTTTCCATTTGCGAGAATATCTTAAGTTGCCATTATTTTCGATAGCTTATATAGGATGTTTTTTTATAGAGGTATAGAACTTTAAGTTGGCATTACTTTTCAAGATGGTGACCGATTTAACAGCTGTCAAGTGATTTATTCTCAGTTTGGTTTGGCAATTAATCATGAATAGACTTACGCCTGAACAACGCTTGCAAATAGTGCAATTTTATTTCGATAATAATGGTTCTGTGCGGAAAACGTATCGCGCACTACGTCCAATGATACGGACCAATGATTCCACCAGCCCATAAAGCGCACCAAACAGTCAGTTTTCTGGATGTAACGGTGTTTCAACATACACTTGAGGATTACCTTCACTCCAAATGCGGCAGTTTTGTTTGTTGACATGGCCATTCAACCAGAAGTGCGCTTCATCGATAAGACGATAAAATTGACGTAGTGCGCGATACGTTTTCCGCACAGAACCATTATTTTCGAGATAAAATTGCACTATTTGCAAGCGTTGTTCAGGCGTGAGTCTATTCTTGATGAATTGCCAAACCAAACTGAGAATAAATCACTTGACAGCTGTTAAATCGGTCGCCATCTTGAAAAGTAATGCCAACTTAAAGTTCTATACCTCTATAAAAAACACCCTTTATTACTCATGGTGGACAAAAAACCAGTCATTGAAATTCATCCACGGTTGAAAACTCATCATGCCTTTCAGCAAAATCGTTTCCAAGTTCTTTAATTTAACAATAGGAGATGAAGACACCGAAGTCGGAAAAATTATTATGCCAGCGGATAAAAAATTTTGGGACATAGAAAACCAAATTTAAGAAAAGTAAGGAGTTATAATAAATTAAAATAAGTGTGAAATTTACGCATTTGTTGTTGCTATTCACTCAATCATAAGATTTTATGATTGAAGAAGAAACGAATTTTGTACTATTTTATATTCTTTTGGTTTGTTTCGGTTGTCATTTATGACTTCTCAAAAGGAACGGCTGGTAGACGGGAAGACGGGTGGACGGGCTGTGTACAGATAGACACTCCCAAATTGACACAGGGTCCAGTTTTTATTCCGGGCATTTATTAAATACCTTATCCTTTTCCTTCAAGTGTACAAGGAAACGATTTTTATAAAAAAGTTCTTATTTATTATCCGATTTACTTGAAATCTGACAGGTAGCTTTTTGCCTAAATTACCCTAAGGATCAGTTTTTTCGTTCAATGGACCCGATATACCCTAACAATTCTGTTTATGTTATTAATTGGAATTTAGTGTACGGATAACTTTTTGATAAAATTAATACAGTGGCTAGTTTTTATTCCGGTAATTGTGTCTAAAATCTATCTTTTGGAAAAAATCGAGCTTATTGTTCGATTTACTAGGAATTTTTTTTTTCAGGAAATAGATTTGATACCAATCTTATTGAGAAAATTATTTGTAAGATTATGTTTTGTTGAATTTATGTACGAAAGTATCATTTTGTCTAGATACACAAATCTCGGAATTGAAGCAGGGACTAAGTTCGATCTGCTCGAAATTTAAAACGCTTTTTTTGGTAGATTAATTTATGCAATACTTTTTTTCAGGGAAAGGGATCACGGATGAACAGATCGACGAAAATACGCTAGATTTGGATAAAGATTACTAGGTCGTTCATAGATCGCTGCGTTATGATAATAACATATACTTTCCCTCCAGGCTGATTTGAGTTTTAGGATGCTGTTAAATCCATATTGTTGCAAACTGTTCTTATTAGTTCAGTCTAAGCGTAGACCAAAGATTTGAGATTCGTCTAGTTTAGAGATAATCAAGTTGTACTAACTTTTTCGTCTAAGACTTTGAGTAACTGCTAATCTCTGACTATAATTGGTAATAGCAGTAATATGTAAACCACATATATTGAAAGGACATAAATTTAAAAATGTCACCAATAGAAAAAAGTTTAATATTTTGGATTAACTGAATCATTCCTTACCATCCTCCTCTATTACAATGTCAATTATAACATCTAAATTTATCAAAAAACAAGGTTTATAGAATACAGGTTAGGAAAATCATTGAAATCACCGAACTAACGTAATTTCGTCATATTTACAATGAATGAGGATTGATAATTATCTTATCAAAACAGTAATTTTTTTATAATATAATTACGGGAAGAATTTTCCGAAATGTAAAGGTTAAACACTTACACCGAAGAAAACTTAATTTTTTTTTATTAAAATTTTATTTTATATTATTTATCTAACCTTCCGATGGTCTCACCTTTTCTTAAAACCAAAACTTCAAGTTTTCATCAGAAAAATGTATATCATTAAATTTATAAAATAATTAGGTTCCCAAAGATAACTCTACATCCTGCAAAATAACCCACTGCATACTTTTCACCGCTTCGAATTCGCTGGAAATTTTCGTACTCCTTTAAACCTTACCCTCATCAAAGACATACCTGTGAGTTTCCTTATTTATTTGTTTATATGTAAAATTTGAAAAAAAAAATCCTTGGTAATTTATAAGTGAAATGTATTGTTTTATGGACAAGGTTTAATATGAATAGACAAAGCTTTTTTTTGGTTTTATATTTTGTTTTAAGTTATAAATTAAAAAATTTGGATCCACTGCAAATAAAATCGACTTGGTAAATAACGGACACCCTAATGTTCAGACCCTCACATGATTTGTACTGATCTGGGCTACATTATTTAATTAATAAATTAAAATCGGAATTATTATTAAGAAAACCGTGAATGCTTCAGTTAGTTTCTACAAGGCGGATCTGGAACACGACGCACAACTCGCCATGGAATTAGGTGTAAATTTTGCCCACATTTATAAAGCTGGCCACTGAATTCAAGACCGACGCCTTCTCGCAGCTGCACCTCTGGAAACTATACATCATTACACCCCTAACTCACCATTAGTCTATAGAAAAGGAATTTGAGGATCTGCAAAAGCAACGGGAACTGCCTTAACATCAGAGGTAACGCGTCAAATCACCAAAACCACACAACGCACCTAATGAAGACAATGAGTGGAAAGTAGTTCAATCTACAAAAAGGTCACGGAACAAAAAAAAAGGAACAAGCCCAATTCGATAACTATTGGCTGAGTAGTCATCTTAGCTTTTTCAGCCCAGCAAAAGCATAGATACTCAGGAGAAAACACTTGAACCTCCACCAATATTTGTTGATAGAGCTAACAACATAACCCCTCCGAACTCATATGCGCTAGAGATGGTAAGTAACGAAAAAAGTGAAATTAATAGAACCATCGTCAGAAAAACCTTTACATATGTACTGTGATAAAAGTGGGAGAATGATCAGACCATGACCCGTAATTTGGGCTGAAAGTTATTTCATTACGTCATAAACTTTGCCAATGCAAAAATCGATCAGGTCAAGGTGAGTGTTCCAGAATAAAATGAAAACAAGTTGAAGTCTTTAATTTCAGCGTGCAACTTCCGTCCCTTGGGTCAACTAGAGCAAAAAATACAGAATTTTACGTTATACTTGCAAGCCTAAACAATAATGGTCTTTTAAAGTTATTTTGAAGAACTCATCCATTGGCGCACAAGAAATCAGTACTACTCCCAAAACTGTCGGACACTCAGTGAATAATATCTGGATTCTAATACACATGGTAGCAAAAAACCACCCTCTGTCTTGATAATATAACTCTTTTAAAGCTCTTAAAAAAGCCATTTATGAAATAAATAACCTATTACACTCAAAAATTGCATTTTAAACGTAAAATACCCTAGTCTGAAAACTGTCAACAGTATGGTCACACGAAAGCCTATTGCCGTAGAAAAGCAGTATGTAAGTAAAAGATAGTCAACAAAACAACAAAAAGCATCCACGACACCAAAACAAATGTTACTTAAATAAGTAATACGACTACAACCATGATGAATCATTGCCCCTACAAAATTGTGTTTTGGAATGCAAACGGCCTTTTAAAACAATTACTTGAACTGAAAGAACTCATTCACCGAAAATAGCTACATTGCTATGCCAAGTTATGAGTTCTACCACCCGCCCCACCCACAAGAGAAAGTTCAGGCATTTTGATTCTGAACGATATCAAACATACACTTTTGAACTCATAGCGCACATACAGTCTAGAAATATTGTTGTCGAAAACCCTAAAAGACAATTGACAGTGTTTTCATATATATTTGTAACCCCTGAAACGATTTTCGGTCGAACTCCTCCTCCAATTTTTGGTTTTGCGTCTTTATGGGTTTACCAACAAATGAAGGGTCAGTTTATTTTAAGGCACCTCCGTATGGCCGATGAATTATTATTCATGTCAGAAATACTCTTTGAAGGCTCGGCATTTCCTGCCGAAGGCCGACCGCAATTAGAAAAATTAATTTTCTATAATTTAGATGTTGCTCCAACCTGGGCGCAAACGCAGGCCTTCCGAATTGTAGTAAACAATACCAACCACTCGGCTGTTGCTGTCATTTTTCAAAACTTTCGGAGGCACCCATTGGGGTTTACCAAACATACCCATTGGGGTTTACGTCCTATTACACCCAAGGGACGAAAGTTGCACGCTGCAATTAAAGACTTCATCTTGTTTTCATTTTCTTCTGGAACACTCATCTTGATCTGATCGACTTTTGCATCGGCAAAGTTTATGACGTAATGAAATAACTTGCGGCCCAAATTACGGGTCTGATCCTTCTCCCACTTTTATCACAGTACATAAATGTTTTTCTGACTTGCCTCATCAATGAAGCCTTTATAATCCAAAAACGAACTGGAAAGTTTTCCGAAAAATGGTGTGCAGTACCATCAATTTAAAACAAAACTGACGTCCGATGAGGAAATCAATGAAGCGGTTAAACATTTAAACACTTGCGTTCAACAAGCCGCATCGAGCTTTTTACACTTACTTGGCAGTCGAAATAGTGAAAAAGCCTCATTGTTTATATAGCTCTGCAGCTCAAAGAGTTTTTTCTAACATCAAATTGAAAAATCACACTATATAAGGTCACCCTGTCTGAAACCTCGTTTGGTATACAACGGTTTGGAGAAGTCCTTCCCAATTCTCACTGCGCTTCTGGTAGTATCCAGGATCATTTCTCATAGCAGTATGAGTAATGTAGGGATATCCAATTCAAACATAGGGGCGTAGAGACAATTCCTTATGGTTCTGTCGATGGCAGGTACAAAATCGATGAAAAGATGGTGTACTAAACTCTTTTCTTTTGGATCTTTCCAACATTTGTCGCAGAGTGGGTATCTGATCAATTGGATTTACCAGGTCTAAATCCACACTGATAAAGTCCAATCAGTTTGTTGACGATAGGTTTTAATCCTTAACACAATACGCTAGATAGAACCTTGCGTGGAATATTGGGGGTGGGTGCCCCTTTTTTGGGTTACGCAGAGCACCCTTAGGTTAAATTCGTTGGGCATGTTTTCAGCCCGTTTATTTTTGGCAGCTCGATATCCCTCATCAGAAAAACTATTCTTCTGTCACTGTTGTATGCCAATTGTTGCCGCATCTTTTCGACGTCGAACGTTATTTGTGTTTGTTAACGGGCGTTCTTTGCTGCACAAAGGCACGGGCGTATCTTTGCAGCCACAAGATAACGATCGGAGTCGATATTGGCCTTGGATATATTACTGCTGTTTGTTGTGGCCATCGCTGTACATCCGAGTCCTCTGAACGTCCGTACATCCAAAACACTGGAATATATCTTCCGCCAATCACAACATGTTCGATATGGCTGTGTGTTATTGATCCGGCTGCAGCCATTTGGCTTGATGAATTTTTGAGTGCTGGAATCTAATATTACAGACAACCATATTTCGGGCTAAAGAGTGGTCTATGAACATCGGGTCCTATGAGGGGGTTTGTCATGAAAACTGGCGTTAAAATCGCTTATGGGTACGTTCTAGGCGATCATAGAATGCAATTTTGGTAACACTGCCGTTTGCTTCTGTTATCGTGCGGGCGCAAATGAGCGATATATTGAAGAACTTCGCTTTGATGCAGATTGTGGCTAGACGTTCATCCACCGGGGTAAATGCCAGGACTGGGCGACGGATTTTTTCTCAAAAGGTTGCTTCTAGTGATTGAGCAGAAAAGTCTCATACCCCACCATCAGCTTAGACTCAAACAAAAACACACTCTTAATACTCGTACTTAAAGAAAAATGCTTTCTTCATTTGAAGAAAAAAAGAATTTTACTGCTGATTTTCTTGATATCTCGCAAGCATTTATCCGTGTATGGCACGACGGACTGCTCTACAAAATTAAAAGGCATATACCGAATAACAACTAACTATGTCTTATTATTCTTACTATTCAGCCTTATCTGTGAAACCGGAATTTCTATGTTAAGCATGGAGTGGTTCAGACTGAACTTAACCTGAGCTCCTGACTCTCCAAAGAGCCCTTGATAAAATAAGTAAATGGTTAAGAAACTGGCGTTTCAATTCCAATGTAAAAAGTCTGTCCAAGCAATTACTCTAAAACGGGAAACCTGTCCACCCATCATACTTAATATATAACATACATACCTGAAGAACACACATATTTACAAAGCGGAGGACCCTCGGCTTGAAGCTTAGAAATTCATACTGTCTCATAAATCGGCATTCTCAATTATCTGCTCAAAATAAGTTGCTCATTTACTTAACTATCATAAAGCCAATCTGGACCCTGGGATACATTTGTAGGGCACAGCAGCCAACTCTAGCGGAGAAATTCTCCAAAGATCGAAAACTCTCAGAATGATTGCCAAAGTACCCTACTATGTCACAAATGAACAACTTCACAGAGGTCTGATATTAACTGCTTCAGAGAAAATCAAAAAGCACGCCGTATTATATAACTCATTACATCAGAATTAACATACCACTCAAACATATTTACAGCCTCAAGAGAAAACCAATAACAGAATTTTGGGTTTAATCATATTTTATTTCAAAAGCCATAACTATTTATTTATATGATCTTCGAAAGATTTATCAAGCTGAACTTGTCTTCTACAGTTTAAAGAATTCAAACTTGGGATTTTTTTATCATTGTACAGCGACTTAATTCTACTTAAACCTACTGGACCCTATAAGTAAATGAACAAATGTTGGAACTAAATTAGAAAATACGTGATGGCTCAGTTAACTTTGACCCCTTTACGACTATTGCGCTCACCTTAGGAGGCGGGGGCATTTCTTCGCTGCAGGCGAGAATTTCTATATATATGGGTTGCACAAGGCGTTAACTAGCGGGTTTGGATAATTGTTCTAGTTTTGTGAGGTACTTCTTTCTGCTCCTTTCATCTTTAGGCTTAGCCAGATGGATATTAAGGTCTTTGTGTATATTTACTTTACGAACGTACCACGATGCGCCCGTTCGTACCTTAGAATATTATACTGGAACTTATTTATTTTCTCATAGTCCAGAGCAAGCTTAAATTAGCAAGCCTAAGTTGGCTTTTACATAAATTTAAGCTTGCTGCTTTTAAATTCATATGTAACATCCTGTGTCTATTCCAAGGGAGCCAAGTGATACCTAGATATATTGCAACAGCTTTTACTGGAAATTCCTCAGTGATAAAATCCGTTTGTTTTACGGTAAGCCTTTTGTTAGATAGATATGACTCAAATATATTGTAGAATTGGACAAAGTTTAATGAAATTTGTACAATAGACCTTTATGCCTTCTGCTACGCCAAGAAATATTGCACAGCAGTACTCCTTAAACTTAAATGCTATAATAATTTCATCAGTAAATCGGTTGTCTTGTTCGATAGTACCTTGTTTTTTATAACAACCAAACTGGTGTTATTTATCTTGATAGAAGAATTTTTCTAATGATTTGAGAAAAAAAAAGATAGTAGAAAAGATTGATGTCAAGAATTTAAGCTCCATTTGCTTTGAGTAATATTAAAATATCTATAACTACAAAAATTGATATTTTCTTCGAGCAATTGAACTTACACAGCTAAGTATGATCGACTTAGTCCGGAATAGACTTCTTCTTTTCTTTTTCATTGACGTAAGCAGCACTCTCGCGATTATTGGCGAATCGACAATAGTGCGCCATTTGTTTCTTTTGTTAGCTGTTAATTGTGAAAGTCACTCTCCACCTAATCCTTCCAATGGAGTACCGCTTCAGCCGAAGTGTTGTATCTCGTCCCTTTTGATGTTCCTTAAATCGCTAAACTATTTCAATGTAATCTTATGAGGTTATATATCATTATAAGACATCGTGTATATGTTGTGAAAGACCAAGGCTAATTTTTTTACAAAATCTACAATTGACCAGATAATCACATACCAGCAGAGGAACTGGCTCTACGCCGCTATGTCTAAATTTGGTATTCCCGCAAAATATATGAAGCTGTGTACACTGACGTTAAGCAACACCAAAAGCTCTGACAGGATCGGGAAGAATCTCTCCGAGTCGTTCGACATCAAAAGAGGTTTCAATCAAGGTCATTCATTATCGTGTGGGTTCTTTAATCTTTTGCAGGGGAAAATATTACGAGCTGCAGAGCTAAATAGAGAAGGTACAATCTTCTATAAGAGTGTGCAACTGCTGACGGACGACAGTGATATTGTTATCATTGGCCTCAACAATCGCACCTTAAATTCAGCATTCTCTAGACCTGGTAAAGATGCGAAGCTTATTGGTTTAATAGAGAACGAGGACAAAATGAAATATCTTCTGTCATTAATCAGACAGTCAGTTGTAGATAATTTCGATGACAACATTTTATGAGTCAGCGTTAGGAGATAAAGGTTTGTCGTTTGTGCATTGGTAACAGATGAATGAGCTGTACGCTAGTAAAGAAGACTAAATGAATCATACCTGAGTTGCCACCACGGCGGAAGTTCAAAAGCAATCGTTACATCTCGGTTAATAATGGAAATCTTTAGTTCAGCAGCTGCAGAAAAATTGAGATTGCAACAGATCCTTGCAAACCTTTTGTAAGTACTCCGGTGGGGAAATATTTATCAGATAAAAATGTTTGTACATAAGAATGGCTAAAGCCTTAAGGGCTCATAAGCAAAGTGTTATTTACACCAACTTCAGTAAAAAATTCGATAAAGTTAATCACGCATAAACTTCCATAAACTAGACCGTTGAGTTTCAACCAATGCGTTTGGTGAAGCGTCGAATTATGCCGAGTCGACGCAGCATGCATCGCAACAAATAAATAAATAACTTGCTTTAATGAAATTGTTTTCTTCCGCGCCGACTCAAATTTATTATGCTCTACGTACATTAATTTAAGAACATAAATAATAAAATTATTACTCTTTGCTTTTTAGGTTTTTGGCTTTTTCATTTTTTAAGTTTTTATTGGCCTCAATCCACTAATAACATAACATATTTCATTTGTTATAAGTTTTTTCGTAACACAGAATTCATATTAGGCAACCTCTTCACTCTTACGGTAAGAATTTTTGTTTTTTTATTTTTCGATATTATGTGGGACATATTCGCAGAATTCAAACTGCGAAGTTATGTTTTTTTTTGGTGGGATTTTTATGTATAATGAGTGTTCATTTCGTTGAATACAAAAAATTTGAAGAACTATATTTGTGCGTACCATTAAATGATAAGTTCTCTTTTCATTAATTTTAATTAATTTTAATTTCTGAATTTTTTTTTAGTTTCTATTTAGTTTGTATGCCGATTCATTTCTTTTTTACGTACATATTTACATATTAACTTTTTGTTGCTTTTCAAGCTTTATTATTGTTTTTGTGTAAGCATCTGCTTTTGAGAATTTTTGCTGTTTACATTTTATGTTATTATTCTTTTGTCACAGCTGTTTGTGTAGTGTCTTTTAATTGTCATAAAACAGTGTATTTGAAACTGCACGCAAATTGTATTTGAGACCACGCAAAATTAGCAAAACCACTTACAAATTTACTGTGAGGTGAACAAGGCAGAATTTCTAAAAATATCTCTAAAAAAATTCTTATCCATTAACACAAATTAAATTCGCTCTTATTTCAAAAGATGTCATACTGCAATATCCCAGCCATAAGTTAGAGTTTAATCGTACAACAGACGCCTCTAAATATGCCATAGGGGTGGTACTAGAACAAAAAGAAAAACTAATAACTTTTATCTCTCGAACTTTATATAAAACAGAAGAAAACTATGCCGTTAATGAATAAAGAACGCTTTCCATCATATGGGCACTCCTTCTTTTATAAATTATCTGTATCGTTAAGAAAAAAACTGGTTCTTCCATGTCTCCTGAAATCTGGATTTTATTAATTTTGCTTGTGGGTATTTAGAAAATTCGTAAACTGCTTTTAATATTAATTTCTTTTAACATTTATATGTATCGAAGTGTACTATTTTTCCTGGATATTCTGGTATTGGGGTTGCTTGAATTTTTGGATTATTAGGATAATTATCGTATTTGTTAGACAAATAATTTCCAATTTCCGAATACCATACAAGCGCAGCAAATGGACAAGTTGAATGTTTTCAAGGAAAGAACCGATTGAACATTTTTGGTACGTAGAATATTTACCAACCCTGAACAATATAAAAAAGCAGGATAAGTCAATTTACAAGGACCCAGATAGAAACAGAAAAAGATTTAATTCTCTACAATTAAAACAAAAACCCATTTAAAATCTATAGCACAATTCGCGGCAAAATTAATAATATAAATAAACTCCACTGTATAAAAAAGGAATAGTTAAAAGAAATCATAACTAAACAGTCGTAACTCAAACCGGTAAAATAGTTCACGTAATTAGCGCGTTGTAGAAATTAATACCCAACAAGTAATTATATATAAACTATAGAATAATAAAATCCTATAAAAAAATTAAGAAAACCTATTGTAGAAGATAAATAAGTTTAATATGGCTTAATCTTAAATATAAGCTACAAACAATTACAGGCCGCAATAAACAATTAATAATATATAAGTCGAGTCTCAGACAATTAATGCCTAAATGTATACAGGATTGCAAAACACAAAAATCCAACATTATGTAAAAATAGCGGCTAAATATTAGCGCAATTAATAGTTGTTTTAATTAGTAATAAATTGAATATTACAACAATAGATAATATGGCAGACATTGGCTCAGTCGTAGAGTACTCGCCCGTGATGTCAGGATCCGTTGGTTCGATCCCTGGCAAAAGAAGTCTGATGAGGAGATGTGGTGATCTCCGAAACAGCTGTCACTTCTACTAATTTCTCGTTTTTGTATAACAAAATGTTCAAATAAAAAATTCTAACAAATAAGCCTTTTTGAGTAAAGCTCATTCACTTATAACCACGAAAATTATTTAATTTATATTATAAGTTACCCTTTACGAAAAAATACGAATGTAGGTATAACAAAATGTTCAAATCAAAAAATTCTAACAAATAAGCCTTGTTGAGTAAAGCTCATTCACTTATAACCACGAAAATTATATAATTTATATTATAAATTTACCCTTTACGGGAAAATACGAATGTAGGTCTATAGAAACCCAACCGGTAATGAAAAATGAAATAATAAACAAAATAAATTTTAAAATAATACTATTATGTTCAGATAAAGTTTATAATATATATGGTAATTGTAAATACTATAACAATTTATTTAGTTGCTCTCAAAATTTGCTTCGCTTCTATGTCTAACCTGGAGAAAGCTGAAATTTCGTTGCGGTTGTTATCGACAATGATATCAGTATCATCGGTATAAGCCAGCTTGTACACTCTTGTAAAAGATTGTACCTTGTTATTTTTAGTAGCTTTAATTTTTTCCTCCAACATAAAATAGAAGAAATCACACGATAAAGAGTTACCCTGTCTGAAACCTCGTTTGGTATCGAAGATTTGTCGCTTAGTATATATCGGTCAATTGAACTTACTAGGTCTGAAGCAAATGATAAAGCCCAATCAGTTTGTTGACGATAAGACCTTGAATGCGATATTGAAGAGGCTTATCCAATGATAGTTTGCGTAGACCTACAGTCTCGTAGCAGTACAGTAGCAGCAAGATTTATATTTGATGTGGTTGTTGCTTTAAATTTTGCAAAGGTTGATTATCAATTTTTTTTAATACTCGGAATTTCATAGTACATAGAGAGTATGTTGGGTTTGTTCAGCTATCATCAATCAACAAGTGATTGGTAATTTCTTAAAAGTTTGTTTTTCATATTTAATAATACATAAACCCAAGTTAGAATTAATCAATAACACGGCAAAAATGATGAAAATGTAGAAAAAGTGGTGAAATAAGCTGGAATCATAAATGGCATAACCTGGGAAAAAAAATTTGCTGAAATGTATTTTTATCTGTTTTTTTTATCAATACATATTTTAATCTCTAGTATTTTGTGACGTAGCCATTATTTTTAAAGACTGTATCACATCTTCGACTCATACTCTACACGAGTTTTTCAAATTTGTTTTTTAGGTATTGCATACCAAGCTTCCTGAACCGCATACCAAAGATCGTTCAAATTTTTATAATTTTTCTTTGTGATTTTAGTCTTGACTTCATTCCTTAGGTTTTCAGGTCAGAACTTTGGGCTGGCCAATCTAAAACACCGATTTTTTCTACAGTTAGCCAGTTTTGAACTAATTTGGACGAGTGTTTGGGGTCATTGGTCTGCATAAATTTCCATTTAATTGGCATGCTATCGAAAGCATATGGTTCCATATGGTGCTTAAAAATGTCAAAATATTGAAACTTGTCCATTTTACCTATGCCATTCCAAGAAAATGCCTCCAATAACATAATAATTCTGCCCCCGTGTTTGATGGTCTGCTGAGTAAACCTGGGATTATATTCTTGACATTTTGGTACGATGAACAACAATTCAGCCATCTGGAACCATCCTTCGTCACTACTTAACACGTTTCTCCAAAAAGTTTTTCTTGGTGAGCTCTAGCGAAAGTAAATCGCTTCGCAATGTTCTTTTTGGACGGCAGTGGTTTCTTATTGGAAATGCGTCCAAACAAGTTTGCTTCATTTAACCACCTTCGAAAAAGCCTGATTGGTTTATATCGGATGCTATCTATCGCGATGACTTGAATGGATAATTTTTTATCATTCTTATAATAGCAGCATCCGTACGTGGATCCGTCTTTTTAGGTCTTGGCTTTCGAATCTTGCCTTTGGTTCATGCATCGGGGTTCTCCACACATAAATTAATTTTTTTCGGAGAAGTATTCAAAACTTTTGAAATTTCGGCCACTTTCTGCCCTTCTTCATGCATGTTCCATATCATTTGTTTTTCTTCAGCTGCTGCATGCTTTCCTGATTCCAGTTTTATTTATTTTTATTACGGAAAACACTTTTAATAAAACGATTTATCCAAATAACCAAATATCATGCAGTTCTATTCAAAGTTAAGCGGATATTGCATATGCAAAGTAATTTGTGCCATTTTTCGTCCACTCAAAATTAACATTGGCTAAACAAAATTGATTATGGTAAACAATAAACTAGAGAAGCATTTAGAGGGGAAAATATGTGTATAATATAATACATATGTACATATGTAAAAATACATACCAATCTAAGAATGTGTTTCTTGAAGCAGTTCAGTAATATTTACCATGAAAAAATGAACTAACAAGGCTTATGCCATAGTTTGCACAAGTCAAACTAGCAGCAAATGAAAATTGTTTTTATATTATAAGTTAACCGACTACGGCGAAATACGAATGTAGGTCTATAGAAACACGATCAGTTGAAAAAGGAAATAATATGCAAAAAGGTCGTGTCGGATTGTCGAGCTGAGTTGATTACATATCTACATAAAGTATAAAATATAAATTCAAAACTTTAGCCTCCCACAAACAAATTTACCTTTCGTTACGATTAGCGATCTAAGTTCAAAACATATTTCCATACACTAGCTAAATTTTCGGCAGCGTAAAATAAAACAAAAATCACAATAACAAAAACAAGTGTTAAATTGACCAACAGCACGTCAAAAGCAAAGCAGCATCAAGTGTGAGAGCGACTTGCATAATAACAGCATAGCAGGTAAACGCAAGAATTAGTTACAGTGGGCCTTAGCCACTAAAAAATAAGTTCTATTTTGCATGCATGGTGATACTGCAAGGCGTTCGGAATGTTTAAGCCGCGAGCGCTATGTCAACCTAAGCTGCTAAGGTCTCAGCCAACTTTGTCTTACTTTAGTTATTAATCTTGCTCGCGGATGCAACATTTAGATTCACTCAAGGCTACTTACTAAAAAAACAAACACTCTTCTTAAAGAAATGACTGGTCACAGGATTATATTGTAATCTGTTTTGCAAAAATTAATATAAAAATATTTAACAAAATGTATGCATAGAAGAAGTTCAAAGCGCTATCGCGGGTGCAACGAAATCGGCTTACCATTAAAAATTATGAAGCTAGAATGAAAAAAGTCGGTTAATTATGGAGCAATTACTCAATTATTTTGCCATTCTCTAAAATAATGCAAAATAAACGAATTAATAACTGAAATAAAATTACTAAAAGAAATAAATATTATAAATTATTCACTTTTTATCCAGTAGCGCGTGCAACGTAAAATTATCGTGGTTGTAACACGTCTCACTTTAGTGAATATAAACATTTCCATGTAACTTTAAATTAAAGATATGAGATCATAGATGTTGTATCACTAATAAGCATTTTCCGATGTAACTTAAATAAATATTTTTTTTAAATAGTCGGCAATTTATCAGCTTTTAAGCTCATCTTCAGAATCGCTGTAAGCATCAGAAACGCAAATCTTTTGCGTAACTTTTTGTAATTTTTCCACTTTTTTAGAAGCAGTTGCCAAACTAATTTAGTTTTCAAATTAGTCTTCGACGTTCGTGCAACGCAAACGCTCTTCCTCAAATTGAAAAACTGTCTGGATGGAATAGCTGGTATAGTTTTTATTACTTTCCACCTATCACCCAACGTGGTTATTTTTTTTAATTTTTTTTTTTACATATACAAAAGAAATTTTTGGAGAGAGGCGACGAGCCAGATCATAAAATTTTTCGGCACCTTTGCCATATGAAGAACCAAAAAAATTTTATTCAAGGTGAGTGAATCCGTGTTCTGCTTTAAGAGTATTAATACTTCTAATTACATATCGGTGCTTGGCACAATTCTCGCTGCAGATAGGTATAGATTTTACATTATTATTTATTGACTGAATGTACTTAAAACTTTTTCGAAGGAAACAATATTTACTGCGGCTTAGTTAATCGCTTACTTTGACCACTGAGTGAAGTTTGTCAGTTGTCTAACTACAATACGTCACAAGTTTGTCAGTTGTACAACTACAATACGTCACAAACCCATGACATCAATGAGCTGATTGTATTTCGTTTTGACTAAGTAATCCATAGCTTTCAGCAAATTCAATTCGTACAATGACTTTTTCGCTGGTAAAGTTTTCTTTTGCACTTTGAAAGTGCTCCATAAATGGTTTTTTCACTACTATTTGTTTTGGTCTCCGATTCTCCAAATTCAGGTCACCCATTCAACATTTGGATAAGAATCTAGGGTAGTATTCCAAATATTTTGCATACATCCAAATCATTTGACATACAATTTTCATTATCGATTAGTTCTCGGTGTGTTTTGGGATTTTTGTTTTGAAATAGCAGTAAAAATATAATTTGAGTATATTGTACATACACAAACATAATGAGAAATTTCGTTTACTAGCAAAACGTAAGCAGGTATTTCATTATAAAAATAATATAATAATAATAATAATAATAACAATAATAATAATGATAATAATAATAATAATAATAATAATAATAATAATCGAAAGCAGTGGTTCTGTCATTTTATTTGATCTATTTACACACACAAAAATGAAAAAAATAACAATAAACTATTATAAAATAGAAATCAGATAAATAAGATATGAAGTTATCAAAAGCTTAATAAACAAAAAATATATGATAAATAACAACGTAATCGTAAGAGTCATAGCTATTGCACCCGAGATTCTAATATTTTGATCGCTGGTGCAACTCATTTTAGTCAAAGTTAATTTTAATTAAAATGACATCATACCTTCTAATGCAACTGAATCAATTTTATTTCTTCTTACTTTCACAAAGTTTCAAAAAATTACCAAGTTATTTCTTCAAGTAACCAAACTTTCATTCCTTTTATATCGCGGGTGCAACTGACCAACAATGGGTTTTTATTTAATCAATATTCTTAGAAAAATAATAATAAATTTTTGATTTTTGATATAAGGAAATAAACAAATGTTATAACCTCAATATTAATTAGTGAAATATAACCTCTAGCCACCGGTAATAGCGATTTCATAGAAAAATTATGAAGTGTCGATGAATGCTTTGCATTGTCTTAGGTTCTTAAAAGTTTTATTTATTATTAAATTTATATATTTCTATTTGTATTGGCACAAAAGAAAGTAATAAATGCTGTGATTTAAAAATTTATATCGAAAATTGCCTCCCCCGAAATCGCCCATTACACTTCTATACTTTAGTCTCAATGGTTTGCAGCGCGTTAGTTTAGTTCCAAGTATTTTATTAGTAGACATATTATTAATTAAATTTTGTGTTTTTTTATTTAATTCCTTTAGCGGATATCAGCGAAATTTCTTCACTGAGATATCTGTTGTTCCATTTTATTACCTCTCCAACTTTGGAATAAAAACTTAAGTTCTTTGATGGCTCTCAAAAAATAAACAGATTTTTGCATCTACATAAATGCTTTCACCAAATTTTTAACTGCAACACATTTAATAATACAGTATTTTTTTTTTGAACGAAATTTTGCATACCAAATTTAATGATCTTCCAACTGATATAACATTTCATTGAAGATCTGGTACGTACAGAAAATTGCATAATGGCATCTTGATTTCCAGATCGCAAGATTACTGCACCAATGCTCTTTGCACCAAAGAAGTTTTTATCGGTCAAACTGATCTCCTATTGATTTTTAAACGCTTGGAATGAACTACGCTCACAAAATATATGCTGCTCCGTCGGTTTACCAAGTTGATCTGTTGAATCCTTCCACACTACATGCAGAAACAACAGTTCATGGTCGAGCCAAATGATAAGGATATCAACAATTAAAACATTTTCCGTTAAATGTTCTAGGTCCATTAATGACATTTGATTTTCTTTCTAAATTTTCTCTAGCATTACTTCCACTTCTTGCATTCTTTCCAGTATTCTCCTTGAACGATTTCCTTAGCACTTCTTCCACTTTTTAGATGACTTTCAAGATCCGTACGTACTACAAACGCATGTTGATTTTAGTAAACTTCAACTTTCTTGAAATTTTCCTATCTCCTTCTTAAAGCATCCCAACCTTTAATGCATTTAATGATGGCAAATAATCACGCGCTTCTACAGGAATTACGAAGTTTTAATACAATTTTGGTAGACTTGATAGATGATAACTAATATTTCTTCGGCTGCCGTGATTTTAGTATCAGCCATCAGTGGCATCTTTCTTACGTGCTTTCACCCCTAGAAAAACTAAGATAAAACAACATCATGAAAAGAGTAATTTTTCTGGTGTAACGTAATGCTTCACGTAATTCAATTGCGATGTTTGCACATTCAACATTAGGCTCTTTTCATCCTTTACGTCGACCGCCGCTTTTACTTCTTACGTGGCAGCTCGTAAGGACACTCTAATTTTGTTTACGCGTGCTCGTATTAACCGTTTAAAATACAATATATGTGTTGTTATTATTTCAACAAGTTGTAAATAAGTATAATATGTATCAATGCAATTTTTTCATTTTGAAGAATCAAGCAAAATAAGTAAAGAATTACAAGAAAGCGACTCTGAATAAATATCAAAATAGCCGAATCAAAATAATAGACTGTAGGAAATTAATAGAAGATTGCTTAAAGTGAGCTCTTTCTAAAGCACGGTGCTCAACTGATTGTGTTACACTTAAAGTTAGAGTGCACTTATTCTTTTTAGTGTCACTCTAACTAAAGTGTACTCTAACTCAGGACTATAATTATAGTCTCATATTTTTTCGTAAAACGAATGTTGAAATTATCAGAATCAGAACTAAAATATGAATCTCATAAAATATATATATTACAAAAAGCAAAAACTAGTCAGAAGGGCTGTTTTCGGACATGCCGAAGTCGTTTACCTTCCATTCCAACATATCAAATTTATTGTATATTGCAAAATTCGATTTCAATAATTTTCGGTGTCAATATTTATTAGAATATACGTGTATAAATTTTTATTTGTCTATAAGCTTTTTTGAACAATTTGAACAATACCAATGCATTCCGGAATGGTTGAAAACTTCTACGAAATTCCATCAGGAATTCTCGAATGATTTTTATGCTCCATTGTTAATGGTGTGAATCGAAAGCAATTAGTGTAAGTATTGAATTTTTGGCATCCACATTTTGCCAGCGAATGTGAAGTATTTCCAGTTCTTCCTTTAGGTCGCAAATTAATTTCTTTAAACATGTGACAAGAATAATCACATATATTTCACTGAAAAACAGTTGGAGACATCTGTATTAAGTTCTTCAAACAGATTGCAACCATATTCAAAAAAATTTCGAATTTCTTTTTTTATACCCATATTGTTATTTTTATTTAATTTGTGTAATCAATGTTTTAAATAATGGCTTTAAAAGAGGTAAGAACTCATTACAAATTATTTCCGCATTTCGCCTTTCTTAACTTAAATTTTTTCCACTGTAAGGCTTCAAAATACCCTTCAGCTTAACACCCCCAATATAACATTTGATTTATCTTGCCATTCGGCTGCCATACCGGTTCGTTGCACAAAATTCGCCTAGGCTTTCTTATTTTATTTAACAATGTAACCACTATCCCCTTTGACGATGTTTAATTCCCATTAATTTTTTATTTCCACATTTTCTGCAATAAAATTGTTGTAGTAACTATGACGGGATTTACAAAACAATTTTACCGTACCCATCCAACTACAAGTTGAACGGAATTGATCGTTGAAGGGGATCTAAGTGACATTTAATGCCCTTACATCATAGATAATATCCTTGCTCAAGTCAAGTTTATTTTTCATGTCTTTAAGAAGAAAATTTTTTTGAGAGTTCGATGTTATTAGAACACCAGTTTTTAAAGTCGAATCCAAATGTATTTTTTAAATTAATCTTTGCAACTGCTATATCCGATTGGTTAGCAGTACATAATATCATTCGGGAGGCCAGCGCTCAAATCTTGGTCCGACCAACATCCAAAATTATGGAACATTAATTATTCTTTTTGCGGTTGACAATTATATATATATACATATATCTATATATATAAAAATCAATGCAAATTTTGATGAACGCTTATAACTTGAGAACCACCAGATCAAATAGCAACATGAGATTGGCGCCAGCCATTCCAGAGATATGAACATTGGTCGATACCCATACAAAATACATGCAACAACAACAAAGAGAGAAAGAGTGCAAAAAATGAAAATGAAATAAAAATAAAAAAATAAATTTAAAAAATTCTGGTTTAAGAATAAAATTTTTTCGATTAAAACAAATATTTTGACATTTCTTCATACAAACTAGCAGTTTACATTAGATTTTCTTGATTTTTTATAGGTGTAGCGAAGAATGCTGGGGTCCGCTAGTTTATATATATATATTTATCTGATATTGTCCTTTATTAACTTCACGTCTCAATCTACATTAATAATCTTCGGTACTTCTGGGTAATCATTTCTATATTTTTCTGCAATTTTTTGTAAACATTAACCTGCTGAATATCTAAACATGGTTCGTTATCTGCATCGGGCAAATAAATTAATAAATATTTTTCATCCTTTGGGAGAATCCATATTTGCCTAAACATTTTTTCCATGTCTGCTGTGAAGACATACTTAAGTTTTCTAAGTCTAAGTATGTTAATATGCCAAATAAAGCTTCCTTTTTATTTTCACCATTTTTCCTAATTTTTTATATTCATTCATGAATTGTTTATATATCTTCCTCTTAGATTCATTCTTTTTTAACTTTCTCTCTATATAAATCGTAAAATCTTCGTTTTGGATGGAAGAGCCATAATAAATTTACCATCAGCAGAAATTTTTAAATTATATATTTTTTCATCTAAATATGTTAAAACATCACATTGTGCTAATTTCGATCTTATTTTAGTTGTAAATTTCATTTTCAATAAAATGTCCGCCCAAAAAGTAAATCAATTTTATATGGAACATGAAATTAAGGGTAGGCCAATTTTTTACCTTCTAGAGTTTTTTTTTTTAACTTTTAAATATATTAAACCACTACTGTTTCTAAATTTGTTTCGAAAGGTGAATAATTGAATTCAATTGAAGATTAACGCCCTTTCTCTCTCTCTCTTTCTGGGAGTTTTAATTTATTTCTCAGAACTTTGATTATGAGGTGAACTTGGGACCCACACGAGCTTTTATAATTTTGCTACCACTGCCTTTTATACCAACAATTGCTGTTGCTATTGAGACATACTTTTTCCATAAATTTTAAGCTTCCTGTTGTTTAATTATTGAGTTCTTGAGTTTCTTTGTCTTTGTCATGCTATAAATGATGGTTTAATTGATATATCAGGTAGTTTTCGCTTTGTAATTTTTTTATATTACGGCCTGTGTTAAGACATTTGGAGCACACTTTGTTTCTCATTGCTTTATCCCATTTTTCTTGTGTAGAGAGAGAGCTTCAAATTTATAACAACTTAATATATTTTGCAAAACTTTTATCCCATTATGTATTTAGAGAGTGCATTTTGAAATAATGGTGATGTTTTTGAAACTTGTGCTGCATCTATGCATTACCTTACATTATGAAACCAATGGAATAAGTTTATAGTTTGTATTTTCTTAGATTTTTCGTGGAGATTGAATGCAAATTTGCAACACAACTTGCAGGCAATTCTTGTAGTTCAGCTCTTACGATGCACATATAAGTGTCTGAGACATTTTAAGAGAATACTAGTTGCTCAAACAACTCTTTACAATTTTCCAATGAGCATATTCTTGAAAGATTGTGAATGTCAATTTAAGCAGCGTAAAATTGGCAGCATTTAAATATTAATTTTAGTTTACAAAATTTACTTCATAAATAAAAGAATTCACATATTAATTTTTCAAAACCGTTTTGGGTAATAAACTCAAGCAGAGTATAACGATTTATTTATTTATTTATTTTTTTGATAATAACCTATGATTTGGAAGACATTCCATTTTCCTGGGAGCACTATTTTTCTCTTTAACGTTTTTCATTAGCTAGGTTGGTTTGGTATACGCTGTTTTAATTTTCATGATCTTTGGACAATTCGAAATGGTTTCGTGGAAACTGCACTACAACTGTTATAAATTTAACAATTCTTTCTCATGGCTCTTAAACGTAGTTTTTGTAGTTCTTCTGCCAATTTTATTGGATTCTCCAATATATATATTAATAACAGTTATACTATATAATATTAAGTATATAAATATATAACATATAAAAAATACATATAAAAAATAACCCTTTAGAATTGTTGACTGAAGTTGAATGCTAAAATTATATTCAACTAGTTCACTTTCACTTCAACTTTTATTTTCATTCGCATGTTTAAAGAATTTCGTTAAATTTTAATCATAAAGGTTGAAAGATTAAATTTGTATACTTATAGAGCTCCTTTTTTATTCAAATTCCTTATCTTAATTCATGAATAAGTTAACGATTTTTAAAATTTTTGAAAGCAAAATAAAACTATATTTCTGTCAATACAACCTTTCATTTGAAAACTGAATGAATGAATGAGCGAATCTGTCAGACGCTATTTGAATTTGATCTGATATGGGTTTTATATTTGAAATATTATGAAGTCTTGAAGTAGAATAGTCCCAGGGAAGTCCGAGCATCATTTTTAAGATTTTATTTTGACTTACCTGCAGTTCTTTTAAATGTGATTTGGCTACAGTGTTCCATGCTGGAGAACCATATAAAATTATGGCTTAAAAAATTGTTTTGTATATTATCAATTTGTTTTCTTTGCTCATGCTAGCCCGACTGTTAATCAGTGGGTATAACATTTTTATTGCTATATTTACCTTGTCTTGTACGTGTTTTATGTGTACGCTGTATGTAATTTTTTTGTCAAAAACTACTCCAAGGTACTTGACAGAGGTCCACCACGGCACTTCATAATTTCCTAGCTTTATTCTGGAGCTTGGAAGATAACAAGGACTTATTTTTCTAGTGAAAAAGATGGCTTGTGTTTTATTTTCGTTAAGCTTAATTTTCCATTTTTTCATGTAGCTTGAAAAGCTGTTTAGTACACTTTGCAATTTAACGACGATATCAGTGCCTGCTTTATGTGAATAAAATATACCTGTTTCGTCAGCGTACAAAGCATAATGACAGCTTTTAAGCTTTGTAAAATCAGAACAGTAAAGTGTGTATAACAAGGGACCAAGTATTGATCCTTGGGGAACTCCAGCTGGTAGTTGGATAATGTCGGAATATTCATTATACAAACACACACAAAAGTAGCGATTGGTTAGGAAACTATGACGCATTGTTGCAAGATATGATGGAAAGTGAAATTTAATTAATGGGTATTTTTAATGCGGCCTGTAATTGTTTTTGGTTATAAGTAAATGAGCTGTATTCAAAGGCCTTTTTTTCGTTAGAAACATTATTTTTTCATTGAATATTTTGTTATAAAGGGTGTTTTTTATAGAGGTATAGAATTTTAAGCTGGCATTACTTTTCAGGATGGCGACCGATTTAACAGCTAACAAGTGATTTATTCTCAGTTTGGTTTGGCAATTCATCATGAATAGACTCACACCTGAACAACGCTTGCAAATAGTGCAATTTTATTTCCGCTGTCAATTCTATAACTGTTTCTACCTCAGATAAAACTACCGTAAACTTAAATTATTCTGACTTTTTTTTTGACTTTGTTCTTAAACATACTTATTAGGTAGTTAAAATTACTTCAGTAATCTATACGAAGGTATATTGAATAAAGAAGTATCGTAGGGACACATTTTGCTTTTCACCACTTTCTTGGTAACCAAAAATTTCCTAATTTTAAGGATATTATTGACAATGTGTTGGAAAGTTATCGAAAGATGGGAACCAAAATGTCTTTGAAATAAATTTCCTCTTTCACACTTCGATTTCGATTTCTCTGAAAACTTTTCGATACGAGCAACGAGGAAGGAGAGCGGTTGCACCAAAATCTAGCCAACATCGAAAGACGATGCCAAAGATTTTGGGAAAAAGGCATGATGATCGACTGCTGTTGAACTCTAATCAGTAAAACAAATCCCAAACATTACAAAAAACTCAGTTCAATTTCTCTTTATTTCTGATTTGTTACTTTTAATTTAATAAAATTGCCATTGATCGACAAAAATTATTAAAAAATTAAGTTATTAACTATATCAAAAACCGTATATATCTTTAAAAACGTAAAAAAAGGTTCGGACTTGTGGTCCTAAGATTTAGCAACAGATGTCAATAAAGTTAAATTATTTGGGGACTAAACTATTTTAATATGGCGGGATTTGCAGCAAATATTGCCAGATGTACCGCCCGCTTCAAGAACCACGCTTATAGAAAGTTGTATAAAAAATTGGAAATGCTAAAGCTCGTTTCATCAAGTTACTCTAATTCAACATAGGAATGTGTGCAAAACCAGAAGAAATGGAATTTATAGTTTTTTTTTTTAAAACTTAGTCAATGGCACATTTCTGACTTATCCCAAATCAGGTGAATATTACGATACTTCTGCAATTCATCAGAAGTCAGCACTAATTTTTTTGTAATTATTAGGTTGCGCTAATTCCGTTTCAGACACTAAATGCTTTTCTAGCTCACATCTGCATTTAATATTGCAGCCTCTTTCTTTCTTCGACATATTTTTTGAAACTCCACCGCTTTCCGATGGCAAATATTTTGCTGAAGGCTTTGCAATTGTTGCACAGACCTTAACAATTTTATGGCAGTATGCCTTGATAACAACCTCAAAAATTCCATTTACATTTTGAAAATTTTGGATTTATTAAAAGAAATTTTCATATAAGCTTTCCTTAATATTTCAATTATCAACTGCTAATGTATAATAATTATATGCTGCTCCATACTCTCTGGAATAAAATGTTAAATCGTTCCCGTTATTAAAAAGGTTCAATATCATTTTCAGACAAATCTGAGCAAAGCCAGAAATATTTTGTTTTCCCAAAATTTGACAATATTACATATATTTGTATCCGGGAAAGCTAATGATCGAAAATAATTTGCACATTAAGTTCCCAATACTCAATTATCGTTCTGATCTTCTTAGAACTCTTACTTGACCTTATAATGCATTCAATATCCTACGAATTTCTTTATTTACAAAATAAATTTCAGAGCAAATATACGGACTGCTTTCTCTATATAGATTCTAGTATTACTTCTTATTTCTTATAGGATGTGTTTCACTGTTTTTCTTCATTATGTATTCCTAACCAATTAAACATTTTTAATCTCAGGTAATGTCCCAATCAACTTTTTATATTTTTATAATTTGATTTTTCTGAGCCTGTGGCTGTCGGTGATTCCTTTCAAGCAAATTGAACCTTTTTCCTGATCCATGGTCATTTAGAAATATCATCTAAAATGTTAACCAAATAGAACCATAAATCAATTTTTTTCTCAAGATCGTCATTAACGTAAACTGGACCATAAATAAGACATCGAATAGGCCTGTCCATTATCTATTATGAAATTTCTTAAAATCGGTTCAGCCGTTTTAGAGGAGTTCGAGGACTGACACTGTGACAGGAGAATTTTATATAAATGGATAAGATTTCAAATAGGTCGGTCCATGGTCTACTTCCCGGAGAAAAAAGTAGTGTTCCTGCTAATCTAAGCAAAGAGCTAACCAAATTTCAAGTAAATCGAACCATAGATACGATTTTTTCGAATAGGTCAGTCCCAGGTCAACCTCCCGCGGTTATGTGACTGATGCAAAAAATAGATAAAAACAAACATGTTCCGTGTGTATGAATGCGAGGTATGTTCAAAGGGAAAGGTGAATTTTGATTTTTCGCGGGCTGTGTACATTCGATTATCGATATATATTTTTTTTTGTTATAATCGGACAAATATGTTTATGATGTGCTTGCATTAGGCGCCAATTTCGATTAGTAGTTTATTTTTGACAACAGAAGAGGTTAGTCACGGTTTTGTGTGCTCTTCGAGTTTTGACTTTTTAAAGAAATGGATCAAAGAATATATATAAAATTTGGAGTAAAAATGGAATAAAGTGCTCCAAGGCACTGAAATGTTGACTTTGGCTGTGTGAAGCAGTGAAAAAAATTGTTCTTTAAAATCGTCAAATCACTACTAGGGAAGTTACAGAGGATGTTGGCATATCAATCGCCTCATGTCATTAAATTTTCTCGAATATTTTGGGCATGAAACATGTGGCAGAGAAGTGTGTTCCGAAATTGCTAAATTTGGAGCAAAAGCAATGTCGCATTAGTATCGCTCAGGAGTTATTGAATGATGTCAACAACGATCCGGGTTTGCTCAATCGGGCATGAAACGTGTGGTAGAGAAATGTGTTCAGAAATTGCTAAATTTTGATCAAAAGCAATGTCGCATTAGTATCGCTCAGGAGTTATTGAATGACGTCAACAACAAAAAAACGAAACTTGAGTATATAATTATGACGTCGAAAGCAAGGCCCAATCATCCCAATGGAAGCTGCCAGATGAGCCAGGACCGAAAAAGCACACCAAGTTTGATTAAATGTGAAGGGTTTGTTCACTGTTTTCTTTGATTAAAATGTGTGGTGCATCATGAGTTCCTACCAAAAGGTCATACAGTTAATAAGGAATACTACGAGGAAGTTATGCAACGTTTGCGTGAAGCGATACAGATCAAACGATAGGAATTGTGGAAAAACAAATCGTGGATTCTGCGTCACGATAACGCACCAACTCCCACATCAATGTGTATTCGTGACTTTTTGTCCCAGAAACAAAACCGTAATCATACCTCAACTACCGCAACGTTGGCACAAGTGTATTATATCCGAGGGGGATTACTTTGGAGAGAACAGAATAGATATTGATGAACAAATAACTTCTTTTCAAAAAAAATAAAAATTCACCTTTTCCTTTCAACACACCTCGTATTTATACGAATATTTATGTAGACTTTATATAACGCATAAAACATATCTTATTTAAATATCGCCAACTTTTTTTAATTTTCCCTATCGCTATTCGCAAATAATGATTTAACACATAAAGCATGTGTGGGTTTTCGAATTCTAATCCACCAATACGTCAAACTAGAGTACAGCTAACACTTGAATAAACAAATTTTAGTTTGCAACTGTAGTCAGACAAGCAAATTCTAAATTGATATCTGGTGCCATTGTTATCTAAAATGTAAGTAATGACTGAGGTATGGGGAAATATTAATTAACGTTAAATTTGGAATAGCTTTCCAAAATATTGCTTGAATCGTAGAAGGTTTTTAATTGAATCCTATGAATTATACACATTTCTAGATAAAGAATTCCGCATGAATATAATTCAAGACAAGAATCAATAAGGAAAAATTTACTTACTCTTTGATTTTTTTTCTCGTTAAGATGTTAATACATATTATTTCGGTTATCCGGATCGACATCAATATCCCAAAAAATTGAAATCAAATCCCGTACAGTGTCAAAACTTCATTTGATGATTCGATAGATAACATTTTTGCACGTCACAACTTGTATTCTGTTTCACCGCGGACGATTACTCTTATCTTCGAGATACGGCGCTAACTTGTTCAACTCGTCCGATGCATAGACCAAATATTACTCCCTGAAGTGAGCTTCACTTGAAGAAGCTTGGAGCCGAAAGTTCAGTGTCGAAAAGTTCTTCGGCAGACTGCGAAGCAAATCGACAAATTTTTCGAAAAAATCATTTGTAGCTTCTCAAATCTGCTGAAGTGAGTACATTTTTTTTTCTTGTGCGAGAAATAGCACAGACAGTATCTAATGAGCGGCCTTCACAAACGAGAACTCTCACTATGAAATCACTTTTTTAAATCGTTACAAAAAGAGTCAATGATGTTTATACAGACCAGGTAGATTCTCCGCACAGTCGGTTCTTTGTTTTTTCGGTATTTTGAAAAACGACGTGATTGATGTTTTGCTTTGCTGCCTTTTCATTGTGAATGTGGCTTACATGGAGGCTGTAAGGCATAATGATCTGATTTCGATGATTTTCAGCATCAATGTGAAATTTTTCAAATGTGTGTGCAATGCCAAACTTAATGCTCTAGGTGCAATTAATTTTATATGTCTAAAATACCAAATTTTACGCTCTTAGATGCTTTTTTCGTGGATGTATGGCCCAAATTTCCAAATCAGAAGAATCCGTCGTATACATGCTATAGTGGTATGATCTAACTATTTCCGACAAATATGCGTACGAATGTACCAGTGAATCTGCTCAAAAAGTTTGATTGAAATATCTCAAAAACTGAGGGACTAATTTACGTTCAAACAGATGGACATGGCTATAAGAACTCAGCTCGTCATTCTGATACGATTCTGGTACTTACATTCTTTGGACCAAAATTAATATACCATTTAATGTGCATAAAAGATATAACAAGAAAGAAGGGCTATTTTCGGTCATGCCGAAGTACTAACTTATCAAATAAATTGTAAATTTTAAAATTAGATTCTGACGATTTTCAAAAATGTCGTTCGTACATGTTTCTTTAATGGAGAACCTCTTATCTGAACAAATCGGTTATATGGGGCTATATGATATAAACTTCTGATTTCAATAATTTTAAATACCAAAGTGCGCATCTGGTAAATAAAAAATAGATAAATCAATTGTTAACATTATAGTAAAAAAAATACATAAAAAAATCATAAACAAATCAATAGCAGAAACACAAACAGCTATGCAGCCAGGCAGCGCAGTAGCCGAAGTAGCACCAGTGCGGGCGAATAATACGGAGCAAGGTAAGGCAGTTAAAAAGAAAAATGGGTAGGCAGTGCAGACCAACATTGATCGCTATGTAAACGTGACAAGTGATAAGAGGAAATAAAGTCTTGAGTAATACTAAAAAGCATAACACCTTTTGCTCCACTTTAAAAATGAACAGATTCTTCTGACGGATTTTTTACGCAAAACAACATATCTGAACAAATCGGTTATATCGAGACTATATGATATAGTTTCTGCATCTGCCTACCGTCATTGAATAAAATCGTTGAAATAAATCAAAAACTAAGGGAATAGTTTGCGTTCTCCTATTTTTTACTGAGTTACATACTTTGGATCAAAGTTAACATTTCATGGACATGAATGGAATAAATTTGAAGTCAATCATATAAAATATTAAATTATTAAACTAGCGTTGTGAAACACCGCTGTTAACTAGGTAAAAGAGCAGAGTGATATGACTTCTTTAAACAAACACTAATTTTTAAGGAAATTCAAATGTTGTTAATTTAATATGAAGCACAATCGATACAAATAAGTTCTGAATATAACATCATTCAAATGGCCTCCACGACTTCTTTTGCAGGAACGAATTCGATTTTTTTTTAAGAAAATCATCATCTGGGCTGATTAACTTTGTGTTGCCAGTGATAGTCAAATTAGATAGGATGAACCAAGGGTAAAGAATAACCCCACACCTAAAAGACGAAAACGAAAGCCTCCCAGCAAGCGGCAAGCATCAGAGCCTTATTCGACGCGCTAACGAAGAACAGATAAAGTTTAGTGATAAGCTAATATGTTGTAAATCGACAATTGTCAAACAGAGCAGCGATCGCCATTAAGAAAAAATCGTGCAGAGAAGAAGAAGATACAAAAAACCAAATAGAAGTCAAAATCGAAGAAGAAGTAGATGGCCGAATTAAAAGTAAAAGAAAAACAGGAATAGTAAGAAGAAGGAGAAGCAGAAGTCGAAGAAGAAGACACAGAAGTCGAAGAGGAAAAAGAACAAACAGGAAGAAAGATGAAATCTGAGGTTGAATAAGAATCATAATAATAATAATAATAATAATAATAGTCAGGAAACTGTTTTTATTCAAAAGTGATCATCAGGAAAGCAGAATGTGTAAGGCAACCAGTGTAAAGTATGGGATGTTAAAGGTGCGCTTACACGGCTTAACTGAGCTGGAAATTCATAAACATTTCAACATACGTGAGAGAGAAAACGAAAGAAAGAGCAGCGAAGAAAGCACTGTTTAACAATGGTAGCAGCAATAGCGGAAGTCCAAGCTATTAGACAACTCAGACACCTCGCAAAAAGAGGGCAAATAAAGTAACAGCGGGGATAGACTCCACGTAGTTGAGCCGGGCGAAATTGTGACATCCGCGACACCCATCGAGATTTCGTCAGGTGAAGGAGAAATAATGAGAGGCAATCTATGTATGGGCGATTGGTGTATGGAGTTCACACGCCTCGTAACAATGACAATTCGCATTTCATCGGAACGACTTCAATATCACTGTTTGAGGAACCTGACGTCACGAAGTTCAACTTTAATCGCTTAGACTATTAAGAGCTCGTGTCGTCTTTTGGTCTCGTTGGTAAAAAGAGTACTTAACGCTTCTACAACAGCGCTCAAAGTGGCATCTACAGCAGCCCAGCCTCATTGTTAACAGGCAATTACATTATTTCTTAAATTTAGCTTTGGGTCCATTGTGAAACCCAAGTCAATGAATTCAGCAACTTGTTCAACAGATGGTGAGATCTCGTGGCGTTTCAGGCATGGTAGCAGCCCGGACTGAGGTCGCCGGTGGTCGTTCGTAGGTCTAAAGTTCAGGTCATGTCAGTCCACCGGTCGAAAAGATCGCCGCCTCTCAAGACACTTACGCTACTTTACCTTCACACAGGATTTATTCCATCATAATAACAAAACACTGGCAGTGGCGGAAAGGTTACACAATAAAATTTTTCCTTTACTTGTAATATATTTCTTATTTAAAAAAACTCAATACACAATTGATTCTATAATTCTAAATTAACCTGACCTTTGATTAAAAACTAAATCCAAAAACATATGAACACGATCTCTTTACAAATACATTTGTATATAAAAATATATACAATACGTCCCTTTATTCAGCAAAAATAAAATTGCATAGGAAAAAAATGAGTAATATGTACGACCTCTGGATTGTTAAATAAAATCGCCAACTTAATTTGCAGTCTCTTTATTTATAAAGACTTAATTAATGTCCTTTTATTATTCGGTAATTCACAATTTAATTACAATTTACGTTACTATTTACAATCACTTGTATACAACTTTCACAATGTACTGTTCTTATTACTTTACTGTAATGTAATCTCCACGAGTTTAATTCACAACTGATTGCTCTTGCAGTCGTATGTCGTTCTTATATACTTGTTTGCTGCTTGAAAACCGAAACCCCTGGAATAATCGCGTCGTTTACGATAATCGCCTCGCTTACGCTCTAGAACGTGCCAGTTGTCGGCTCTTTCATCTCTCATTCGCTTCGCATTTTCGCCACAATATATATATATATATATATGTAAATTAAATAGTGCGGGCATGAACCATATCACTCACCGTTTTCTCCAAATATGATGGCGCCAACATACCTGGAGATAAGAGCCATGCTGAAAAAAAGGAAAACGCTAGCATGCATAAATACGCGCTGTGTTATATAAACATTTATTTATACACGATCGCCCGCTTGTGATTGGGGGCACCGAGCGGGTCACAAAATTATAATCGTGAAATGCGCGAATACTTATAGTAAACCAAACAAAAAAAGGATGACTGCAAAGGCGTTGTGCATGAATTAAATGTATTTATAATCTCACTAATTTTGATTTTTATTAATATTAACAAACTTTTTTTTTATAAAATTTTTTTTAAGAAAAACTATTCTTGAAAAGAATTCAAAAAATTAACATGTGGTGGATCGTAATTTGTTACGACACTATCTCTCTCTCTCTGCCTCTTTCCTTTCGATGCGAAGTACTCAAATTTGGATGGAGAAATCCAAATTCTTTGTTATTTTTTTGTTTAATTTATTTTGTTTTTGTAATTTTGGATATGTGTGCTTCCCCTTTATGGCGAACTTAAGTTCAATGAATTATATCCACCGTTTTGGCAAAACAGTTACTTTGCGAGGTATTTAATTTGAACACTTGTAGTATTGTTTTTTTATTTAATTTTTTTTTATTGTATTTTCCTCCTTTTTCGAAATTTTTGTTTAAGTGTCTTGAGAAATGCGGTACAGGTGGAATTCAATGATGACGCCGGAGTTAATTAATGTATTCGTTATCTCTAACAAACAACCTAAATGTGTGAAAACATCAAAATATCCTTATCTATAGCAAACAACCTAAATGTATGAAAACATCTTTATCAGTAATAAGCAAAACAACATGCTTGTACGTAGAAAGCAGTAAGCAAACTAAATGTAAGACAATTACAATTTACTATCAATAAAAAGGACACCCTAGTACTTTGCACAAATTTTTTTTAAATGTGAATATAATTCTAACTTGGGGCTCGTCCAGGATATCAAATTTGCTTGTTATCCAAATAGCCAAAGAAATCCTTGAAATAGATAGCTCACAACAAATTACCGACACTGAGGAGGAATAAACAACAGTTCCTGAAAAAGGAAGCAATATAAACTGGGGCTGCAAGGAATAAAAGCATTCGTATCTGGCGAACCTGCTAAACGAATCATACTCGCCCTTTCAAGAATTCAGTGAAGTAACAACGCAACAAACATGGCCGAAGCGGCACAACTCAGAGCAAAAACTAACACTCTAACCGAATTATTTCGTGAATAAACCTTGCAATTAACTGCCCTGCAGAAAGAGCTCACAAGTGTAAAGATAAAAATTAGAACACCTATCAGAATATCACCACCATAACGGAACACCATGAAATTGATCTTGCAATAACAGATGCAAAGGATATTTATTTGAAGCTATTTAAAGCCTTACCCAGGTTCAATGTAAATAAAAATTCGTGTCGGTCATCGAGAGCCCAAGCCTGCAAGTTTATGAGAGTTATCAAGGGATTTACAGGACCCAAATCGGGAATTATCCGCACAAAAATAGTAGGAACAGCGGCCGACGTGTTAAGCAACCATAACATTAAACTAAACTTCTACTCTATTATAAATCGATTGGACTACACCTTTGCCGATCCAAGACCACGTACGTGATTCCAGAGGAGATGAATAAAATTTTTCAAGGAAGAATGAACGTTTCCGAATACCATAGCGAAATCAATATAGCACTCAATCTTGCGCTGAAGCCATGACGGCATATGTAAACCAAGAAGCGGTCCATTCATCATGGTAATAAACAGAAAATACATAAGCGGAACCTTGTACAGCCAAAATCCAAGAGATCTGGAACGTACTCATGCTATTGGCAGCACGATATACCACGACAACTACAATCAACAATTTGAAGTGCAACCAAGGTATGTTCAACAACAATAAAAAAAAAACCCAGGAGAAAGACGCTTCCCTCAACAAAATGAACGCCCCAGATACAATCCAGCGATACAAGTGCAAAACAAAAACCTCACTTCATACCATGAATGTGCAAATATACCAGTACCTATAGAAGCTGACAATTCTAGCTAGTTTATACGCTCAAATCGACCCCAACAATCCGTTTAAAAGGGAAAGGAATCCATAATTTCACAACTTCAATCTACATAAGCAACATCAAATTGAAATAGAATCCACCGCCTCTCAATTTGAAGAATAGTATGAAAACTTAAGTGCTTTTTAAGGCAAGTGACCGGAATACCTTGCATACAAACTAGATGTGGAAGCACAGGTCCCCCCGTCACAATTTTAATCGACACAGAATCCATAAATAATTATATTAGCCTAAGCTGTAATATTGGTAAGTCCGTGCCTATAAAACATATAAAAACTGAAACTATTCATGGGTATTCTTTGTTGAAATCCCAAAAAAAAATATAACTTTACATAATCACCATTTACCATTTTTTGAGAAACAGAAATAATGTCTGATCGGGATGAGATAGAGATGGAGAGCATTGTGACGAAAATACCAAACACGAAGTATAAATAAAAGGAGGAACATCAGCTGTCAAAATGAAGTTAAATAAACGTTGAGTACGTTGTTTAGCAATCCAATGATCGTACTGTAAGGATTTGGAAATCGCCGAGGTTAATTACGAAAATCGTAACAATATTTACATATCAAAAAAAGTGATCGAGACACTATGTTTTCGTTTCTTTGAACCTGGCTTAAATTTTGGACAGGAAGGTATAGAAATGTATTTAAATAATATCCATGCATCTTCATATCTTTTAAACTTCTCATTGAGGATTTTTAAATCCTTACCAATTTCAAGAAAGTTACAACCATTGTAGCCATGAAAAGTTAGAATAAGTCTATCTCGTCTAATACACTTTTGGCAAGACCATCGAAGAACTTTGCCATCATTAAAAAGACAGCACGACTACTGTACTTCGTGTTTGGTTTTAACCGGGCAGGAGCTAACTCGTCCATAGCCAACATGCAAAATTACGCTCTGTATCACTTTTCAAATTGCATTTATCTAAAGAACAAAATTTGCTTAAACGAAAGTAATAATACAACAAACAAATAAATAAAAGAAAATTGTTTTAAAGTTATAAATGTACTAAAATAAAACAAGTTTATAAACAAATGGCACAACATAGAAGAGGCAGTTTAGTTAATGCAGGCCACGAGCAGCTGATTGCTGTTAAGCGAGAACAGTAACTTGAAAATAAACATATGTGTGCATGTAAAAACACCAAATTTATTTAATATAAAAACACTATAAAATTTAAATAATGGCACAAATAATCAAAATACTTTTAATATATCATTTTGTAACGAAGAGAGAGTTACTCTTACCTGGGGTAAGCCCAGCCTCGCCAAGGTAACTGAAATAATGGCTCCTCCGTTTTGCACTTAAAATTTCGGTATGAATGCAACTCCTCATCATGCTGACAACGACAGATATAAATCGATGAAAATATGGTGTATTTCGGGATCGATTCTTCTCTCTCGGGGAAGTTTGATATTGCGTTCCACAGTAGTCTTATATAAAGTAGGTCCGCAAGTCAAAACATGCTGGCTTCTGCTGTTATTGCAGCTTTTCGACTTCGAACCTTGCTTGTGTTTGGTGACGGGCGTTCTTTGCTACACAGAGGCGGGTGCGTCTTTCCGCTTCACAAGGTAGTTATCCGAGTCGATGTTAGGTCCTCGGAACGTATATGCTTAGGACACTGTATATATGATTTTCGTCTATCACAACATGATGGATTTCGTTACGTGTTTTTCGATACGTCGACAGACAGTCATAGTTCTGGCCCCGGCGAAGTCAGTTAGTCTCAGCCCACCCCGGTATGAAAATCGTCTAGCGCTATTTTGACGGCGAGGCGGGGGCAGCGATCATAAGTTCGTTTGAGATGCTCATAGAAAGAATCCTTGGTCACGTCGTCTTTCGCGTCCATCAGCGCGTGGGCACAAATCAGCGATATGTTGAAGAACTAGGCTTTGATGAGATGAACGAGATTCAAGTCTTCCCAGCACAGTCAAGTGATATATATAATTCTAATATCTGAAACTCATTTAACCAAATTGAACAATTTCAATATTGATGAGTTTGTGTTTTATGACATCAAAAATCCTGATTGAAAAGCCCGAGGCGAAACAGGAATACTTGTCAAGAAAAAATCAAACATTATGCCAAGAAAGAGTATTGTAAAAAATACTTTCATATATACGATTGCTCTAGCAGAATAAACATTTCTGCCATTTATTGCCCTCCACGCATATCTATTCACTGATTTCCATTCTAAACTAGATAAAAAGCAGGGGATTACAACCATTATTTCTTGGATTTAGGCTAATATCTCCAAAGAGTAGAAATGTATACAAAGCCATTCAAAATGACGGATTTGACGTTATATCTACCGGACTGCCAAAATTCTGGCCGACCGATCTAAGTGAAACCCCAGATCTGATTGATCTTGGAGCAACTTGTGATATCAATATAGCACATGTAAACGTAAAACCACTTTTCGACTTATCGTCTGATCACTCGCCTTGTTTATGCTCCATTACCACAAACCCAGTTTTCACTGAATTCGGACCAGTATTAACCAATAACAAATGTCGACAATGCAGTTGAAGGTTTTGCTACATTGTTACAATTGACAGCGAAAGTCTCAACGAAAGACAACGCTTGATTGGTATACAGGGTAAGGACATTACAAGTTTAGTAACCAAAAAGAAACAACTTAGGAGAGATTGGTAGAGGAAAATAAATTTCAGAATTTATTTATCTATTTTAGAATCTAAACGGACCATATGATTCCACCAATTCGGCTTTAGAGAAAAGCACATTAGAATAGGAGCTTAGAATCGCTAAACATAAAATCAGCGTATGAATTTAAACAATATTGTACTGCAGTGCTCCCCGATGTTGCTCAGGCCTTTCATAAAGTTTGGCTTCTATTGACAAAAATGTCGAATTAGGTAAGAAAGTTACACTACTGATACTATGAAATATTAGATGGTGTTCCACAAGGAATTGTTTTATTCCTATATTTCATTTATACACGCGATCTTCACACAAACCGCAACCTCGTTACATCAACTTTTACAATACTTACTATACGTTCGAGTCCCGTTACGGTCACTTATAGATTACAACACCATTTAAAAATATTGGAACGCTAGCCAACACATGGAAAATCAAAGCCAGTGTATCTAAGTCTATACAAGTAACATTTACCGTAAAAAAAGACTCATGTCCTTCAATCTTTATAAATGGTAATATAAAACCACAGAAACAATTCGTTACTTACTTGGTAGTAACATTACTTACTTAGAAAAACCACATAAATAAAAAAATTACTTAAAGTAAATTGAGAATTGCGTATTAACATTGGATTATGGATCTTTAGTGCAAACTATAGCGCTTTGTAACCGCTGAATCTATTTTTGGCTGTTCTCGTCCTCCAATTTGTGGTTTTGCGCCTTGATGTATTTACCAACAAATGAAGGGACCTACAGTTTATTCTAAACCGCCTCCGAACGGCCGATGAATTTTTATGAAGAGGTTTTTATTTTATGTCAGAAATAAACTCGGAGGGCTTGACATTCGCTGCCGAGGGGCGATTGTAATTAATTTTGGATGTTGGTATCCAACCTGGCTGTACGCAATGCTAACTACTCAGCTATCGCGGCCGCCAAAGTCCAAACTAAGCTTAGAAGACAAAGTATTACTTTTTATTATGCTTATAAAACCATCATGGGCAACGGGATCCAACTTTGGAGCTCAGCTTCTAAATCTAGTCTAGGCAGAATACAATGGCTACAGCCTAAAACCGTAATAGCAATATGCAAGGCTCCTTGGTATGTAAAAAACTCTGCTCTGTACCACCCTACACCCTACCGACCTCAATGGTGTAAAAAGGACCCCCTTGTACTACCTACTCTTCCTTATACAATTCCTCAAATTAAAATATATTTTAATTCATCTTTTTCTTAAAACTATAGTACTTTTAAACATTATTCTGAATCCTATTAAAACTAAAAGTCCATGACCTGCCTCAACCGACTATTATTCTATGTGGTCATCGACCTCATTTATATATATAAAGCGTGTTTTTTATAGAGATATAGAACTTTAAGTTGGCATTACTTTTCAAGATGGCGACCGATTTAACAGCTGCCAAGTGATTTGTTCTCAGTTTGGTTCGGCAATTCATCATGAATAGACTCACGCCTGAACAACGCTTGCAAATGGGCCCAAAACGAGATTAGCGTTGTTCCCGATTTTCATAAGCAAATTTTGTTTAGCGATGAAGCGCACTTCTGGTTGAATGGCTACGTCAACAAACAAAACTGCCGCATTTGGAGTGAAGGTATTCCTCAAGTGTATGTTAAAACACCGTTACATCCAGAAAAACTGATTGTTTGGTGCGCTTTATGGGCTGGTGGAATCATTGGTCCGTACTTTTTCAAAAACGATGGTGGCCAGAACGTTACTGTCAATGGTGATCGGTATAGAGCCATGATTACTAACTTTTTCATTCCTGAGTTGAATAACCATGATGTCCAGGATATGTGGTTTCAACAAGACGGCGCAACATTTCACACAGCTCGTGCCACAATAGATTTATTGAAAAAAACGTTTGATGACCGCTTAATTTCACGTTTTGGACCTGTGAATTGGCCTCCAAGATCTTGTGATTTAACACCGCTAGACTACTTTCTGTGGGGCTATGTAAAGTCATTGGTCTATGCGGATAAGCCACAAACGCTTGACCAGTTGTAAGACAACATTCGCCGTGTTATTGCCGATATACGGCCACAAATGTTGGAAAAAGTCATCGAAAATTGGACGTCCAGATTGCACTACATCCGCGCCAGCCGTGGCGGTCATATGCCAGAAATCATATTTCAAATGTAATGCCATAAGATTATCTTTCGGATAAATAAAATTCATGTCAATCGAATAATCCATCGTTGTTTTATTACAACTTAAAGTTCTATACCTCTATAAAAAACAACCTTTATATGCGAAATTTATGAATAGATCATATACATATATATATATTGATGTGAATGAGTATGCTTTTTGCAAACAGAACAAAAAAATAAACTGAGAGCGATCATTCAACATATATACACACATAAAGAGAATGCGTTTAGAAAAAGAAAAATAATAATACTTCAATCCATGTATATAACATGTAAGTTTGCAGAGTTATGTATATATAGATACATATATACAGTGACGGACAAAAGTCTACGTACACCCCCTGTTTTCGTTGAATTGAAAGTCCAAAAAGTTTATTGGAAAATTTCACGATACAGTTTATTTCAACTATTTTCCTTTATAAAAAAAAAACAAACAAAAATAATTTTTTAAGGTAAAATAGTAACGCTATGAGAAAAAAAAACGAAAATCCAAAATTGACAAAGTCTACAAACAGTACATACATAACTTACCTTAGCGCAAAAACTTTGGTTAATATCAGATAACATGATATTTTTAGTATTTAGTTGGTCCACCATTTGCGTCAGTAAGAGCTTGAAGCCGTTATGGCATCGAAGCTACTAAATTTATCAATTCTGAGGAAATACTACTGTCCCAAACTTCAACAAGACGTTTTTTGAGTAATGCTGAGTTGGAAATCTGATTTTTTCTAATTTTTCGCTCGTCCCAGACATGTTGAATAGCATTCAAATCTGGGCTTATAGGTGGTGTGTGTAATTGCTTTGAGCATGATAACCAATCAATCCTTGACCCTGAGCTATGGATCGTTGATCGATTCAGCCTGCGCTAAGCTCCAATCTGTCCACCAAAGGCTTCTGATTAGTTTTCAATAATGATTTATATTTCAACCGATCCATATTACCCTCAATAAAGACAGGCTTCCCAACTACAGATGCCGCAATCGCTCCCCAAACCATTAAGTGTGTTTTCTTTCTCCAAACTTTTGCTCTTCCATCGCTGCCGAATATATTGAACTTCGATTCGTATGTAAACAAGACTTTTTGCAAAAATCCATTCCCTTGTATAAAAGTCCTTTAGCGAACTCCAACCGAAATTTAATTTTTTTTTTCAGAAATGAGTCTTTTTTACAGTGAACTGTACCTTTGGTGGACCTAAATTTAAAATTTTTGAAGTTTCACTATACGATTTCTTCTCTTTTCTGTGCTGAATAAGCAAGTTTCTTAGTCAATGGATATATCTTTTCACAGAGCCCCTGTTGATGCTAATGTGTTTAAAATACAACTAAATTCAATACTACCAAATGAGCAAATATAATTTAAAAAAATAGTAAAGGAAGGGTACATACATAACCGTCATAACCCAGCATATCGACGTACCACTAGTAAACCCGCGGTGTATCTAGACTTTTGCCAAGGCCATTTTTGCGTTTTTTTGCCATAGTTGTTTTATTTTATGTCAGAGAATGGATTTGTTTTAATACATGTGATTAGAAAAATTAGGTATACAGTTATATTTTCAATCCTTTTCTAATCACATGTATCAAAACAAATCCATTCTCTAACATAAAGTAAAACAATTATATACATATATATATATCAATTACAGCTTCCAAAGCTTTCTTATATCGAATGTCGAGATCGTCCAGACTTTTGCATCATAGGACGGGAATGATGAGCGACTTGTAGAGTTTGGTTTTGGTTCGTCCCGAGAAGACTTTACTTTTCAATTACACAGCTTCCACAGCTTCCTTATATCGAGTTGCTGATGAGTGCTTTCAGAGCATGTGCACAAACCGAGTAGAAAACCTGCTGGCTGTCTGCTGTTATTGCAGCTTTTCGATGTCGAACCTTCCTTGTGTTTGTTGACGGTCGTTCTTTGCTGCACAGAGGGGGTGCGTATATTTGCTGCTACAAGATAATCATCCGTTCTAATTTCCACTTTATTTATTGACTATGAGATATGCTGATGTAGTTTTATTTTTGTGCCGTCGTTAATTGTCCTATATTTTTCCTTAATGTGAATGACTGCGTTCAGCTATTTTAAACAATTATGTCCGAGAATTGCGTAAAAAGATTTTAGCGAAGGTAAAATGTAGAATTTAATGTAGTTATTTGTTAAATTAAACCGATTCGCAAGAATTTGATGGGTTATTTCGATGTATGCTGAGACCGAATTGGCAAAAAAAAAGGTTTATCATTCTGTAGTGGATTACTTGCAAGGTGTACCTAGATGTAACTTTGTTTGATCCAGTGTCCATCAAAATTTTGTAAATCTGTCCATTTTTCGCTTTGCACTTGAAGTACGGGAAAGAAGAATACATTAACCTAAAAAATTAATATCTGCTAAGTCTTGGATATGGGTATCGAACTGATCTTCTTGCTGGGCGTAGATTTCCAATACTTCCTTCTACGACATCTGCTTCTTGATTTTCGACGAAATTTTCAATGGCATTGCTATTCTTCTGAGTAACATCTATATGAAATCTTCCTTGCAGTTTGTAAAATGGTGGGACGTAGTTTAGTGTTGGGGTCTTTTCACTTGAAGTTGATTTTTTGGACGAGGCCTGTTTTGATAATTGATATTTTTTGTCCGAATCGATTGATCGACTTCCATCGGTTCTGGCCGTGGAGCCATTGGTCTAGGTGGCTTCAAGTTCGTTTGATACTGCCTTTAAGTATGATTAAATGGCTGGAAGTTTTGGTTAAAGTTTGGGATTGATTGTTGTTGCCGATAACAAGGATTCGCGTAATGATTGGTTGATTGAAATGGTTTGAATTTTGATATGTTAGTTCTAGGTATTATGGTTGAGGAGTTGGTGCGATTGAAGTACGGTTTGGAAAGGGTGGCGCAAGCGATATTGTTGGTATTCGAGCTTTAGGCAACCAGCTAAAGTTTTTTGGGACGAGCTTGCGAATATTCGTTGGATTGACTGATGATTTAAATAAAAGTTTCTTCTTTTCAAATTTTTCGTTGATATTATTTTGTTTTTTCCTTAGGATAGAATGTCGGTCGATAATTCTAAGTAAAATTTTTACCACTTTTTCGTTGATATATTTTTTAATTTAGAATGTTGGTTGATGATAAAGGTAAACGTATCTATTTATCATATCATATTTTTTCATTAATATCTTCGAAGTTTTCATTGTATTTTATATTTTACATAGACCGTTGATTTAATTTAATGACATTATAATGTTTTCTCACAGTCGCTCGCTAATTCGTTTGCTAGTTTGACTGCGTTCGACATAACTAATGAAACTAACACACTTTCTAATACAACTCCATGTGAGAGCAAAGAAACTGAAGTAGGGAGTGTCAGCAATCAAACAACTATTGAACCAGCAGTCATTTACTTTACTATCGATACATCTACTAATGCCCATAATCGTAATCATGGTTCGATAAAGGTCTCTGATAAATATCATAACAAAACAACAACATAGAACTTGAAGTTGCGGTTGCTTCACAATTAAAGTTGCTTCATTTAGCTCATTTTCAGCCATCAGTCAGTCCAAGTGATATCAATAATAATATTTTGTCCTGCTTCAGTCTGGTCAAGAAGGATTTCGAAAGGGTTAACTAAAAAAAGGTTAACATCAAATTGGGCGTCCCTGAAAATTTATGTGATAAACTTCCCAGGCCGGAGATTTGGTCCGTTAATGTTATCGTACGTCCATTTCGTTTTCCCACGGAATATTATTAAAAAAAAGTTAAACAAATTTTCCACAATGTATCTGGAATGAAGGCCAAAACGGATGTTGTACGCCGTTTTATTCTACACTTGGAGTATGAAATTTTTTGTTATATCGACAGTTGGCTTACTCCTATTTTCTTCGACTCAGAACTTTTCGATTCAAATCGCTATAGCGATTTTCGATAGGACAGAGATGAATCAAAGACGGACTTGTCTAGAGGAGATGGAGTTTTGATTGCGGTACTGCGTAAATTATCTTCATATTTCGTCAAACTTCAAAATACGGACTCTATACCTTTCCAACTCTGTGTTAGTGTGAGGAGCTCTTTTGGAACTCTTTTTGTGTGTGCTTCGTATATTCCATCGAACAGCAATTATGTGATTTACAAATTACATATCGACAATGCTATGTCTTTAAGTTTTAAAATAGGAGATAATCATCCTTGCGTTCTTGGTGCCTTCAACTTGAGTAACATTTCTTGGCGAACTTTCAATAACTCTTCTATCTTATTTCCATTTAATGTAACTAATGACTGCGACCTCTATATCAATGATAGTCTCTTAAGTATCGGTTTAGCAGATTTGAACTAATTTGTCAATAGAATGGATCGCATTTTAAATCTTATATTTCTAAGTAATAATATAAGCTATCGGCTGCCTAATAATATAAGCAAGGGTGCATTCCCTTGCGATTTCGAAGGCAAATGCTCATCACATTCCACTAGTATTATCTTTAGAATACTACAAATTTTTTACTGCTTCACAAGGAAACGGGCATTAAGTTAACTCTTGCAATTTCGACCATTTAAATTCATTGCTAGAAAGTGAAAATTGGACTGGTGTTTTTAAGATGCGTATATATAATTTGCTTCTTGATCATAGGCGGGTTTATAAGATATCATGGTACACGAAAGAGTTGTAACACCTAAAAAATTTGATATCTAAGTTTTTAAAAAAATGTAGAAATTCTTCTAATCTATTCTCTTACTGTCTATACTAACTCTATTTAGATAAATTCAACAGCCTCGATAAATTACTTTACAATAAATACATTAATAAATATGAAATCAATATCAAAAGTAACCCAAAGGCATTCTGGAGCTACATTAAATCAAGGAAATCTAGTTCTGATATTCCTTCATTCGTCTTCTATATCGACAAGTATGCTAATACTCCTGTATATGCTGTTAATTTCTTTACTGAGTTTTTTTCTTCAAACTTAATTTCAGACTCAGAGGCTCGGCGTGACTGCTATCTTCTCCAGCTTTTGGGTCGCTCGATTTAACCGAAGATGATATTTTAAGAGGAATCGAAGATTTAAAACCATCTAAACTTATGGATACAGATGGCCTTCCAGCAATTATATTCAAAAAATGTTCATATCTCATAAAACCACTAACAATAATATTCAACAAATCCTTGTCTTCAACGATTTTTATCGTTGTTTTGTTTGCTGTTGGGTATTAAATCTCTGAGTAACAGACACTCTTTCCTCGCTTTTTTTTATTTTTTGTCCAATATTGTGAAAGGATCAGTGAACTGCCCTAGCCTCTTGGAAAGATTAAACTTCAATGCTCGTAGTCGAATTTTTAGGGCTGTAACTCCTCGTTAAAAAGAAGCTATGTGGACTTAAACGGTATTTTGAATCTTGATTTGTCTCTATCCTGTGAATCAGTTCGTAACTATCTTATATAATTTCTTTAACTAGCTTTAAGTCTTCTCAGTCAGTAAAAATTTATTATTCATTTGACTGAAAATAAATATATAAATAATTACGATAAATTTTGGTGAAGAGACAATTCGCATACATTTTCACAATCGATGGATTTCTTGAGAGAACACTTCGGTGAGCAGATAATTTCTTGTTTTGGGCCGGTCGATCGCCCACCAATATCGTGTGATATCACACCGTTAGACTTTTTCCTGTAGGAATATGTCAAATCTTAATTCTGCGCGGGCAATCTCGCTTCGATTCAGGCCTTGGAGCAAAACATCACGCTTCGCCAGTTACTAGTCGAAATGCTCGAACGAATCATCGAAAATTGAGCTCAGCGGGTGGGCCATCTGAGACATAGCCGCGGCCAACATTTGAAAAAGTTAATCTTCAAAAAATAAATGCCAAAGAATGTCCTTCCGAATCGTAATAAACATTTCCCATTAAATTTGAAATTTCTGTGTTTTTTTCCTTAAAAAAGGAGGGAACCTCGAAATGGATCATTTACACTAAAAAGTTGCACTTATGGTATGAAAAGTATAATGCTCAGCTTAACTCAAATTTACAACAATGAATGATTCCTTAACTCTTAGTTACGGGCACAATAATCTCACAAGAATTTCTTTACAGATATTGGCGATCTCTTTCCAACCTCGTTGCGTCGCTTTTGAATTCCATACAGTCAATTGCATCCCTATTGCTCTTGCTGTTTCTTTTTATAGTTATATTTGCTCTTTTGGGTATGCAAGTTTTTGGAGGAAAGTTTAACTTCGAATCGTCGGAAGAGAAACCACGCTGGAACTTTGATTGCTTCTGGCAGAGTTTATTAACTGTGTTTCAGGTAATATCTGTATTCTATATTTTACTCTCAGCAAATCGTGAAGAAAATAATGCACAATATAATGAGATAAAACGGTTTTAGAAAATATTTATATTATTATTTAAGTTAATATATAATTGGAGCTTTGTAGCAGCTGAAGCGATTTTCGTCCGAGCTCCTTCTTCAATTTGTGCTGTGCGTTTTGATGTTTTCCAACAAATAGGGGAACACCTACAGTTTATTTACTTATATTTATATCAGAAATGTACTTGTAGGGTTTGACATCCCCTTTCGTATGAAGATTCGTATATATAATTTTTCAATATAATATTTTAATATTCTAAAAGTCGAAACTAAATAATGAATAATAGAAAAGTAGTACTAAAATAAAAATAAACCGTTACTGTCAATGGAGAGCGGTATACTTATAGATAGATGATAACCAACTTTTTATGGCCACAATTGGAAGAAGATGACATGAAGATGAGGATGAGAATCAGATATTATTAATATACAAGGGACCCGTATAGACGTTGTATTGTATGAACTTTGAATATTAATTTCGAGTTAGTATAAGGAATTAAAAAAAACCATTATTGTTTTTTTATGGCACATATATAAACACACACACACATATATAAAAAGATTTGTTTGTATTCCGACACAAGAACGGGAAACATAAAGCTGTACATGTGAAAAACAACGATTTTCAGAATTCATATCACAACACTTAGCAACCGCATTTGGGAGTTATTTATGGACATTGCAAATGCTAGCCGTGCCAGAAATTGTAACCGTTTCAAGTCGGATGGTGCGTCGCTCGGAATCAATGGAGTCCGTGGAATCAAAACGTCATCGATTTTGCACTTTCCAATTTTATGTCATTAATTCGCCAGCTATTTTCTTTTGAATCTAAAAATCATTTCATTTATAAACTCTATCACTCAACCATACATATTTGGAATTTTTAGCAATACTCGGAAAATATTCTTGATGAGTTTGGTCTTTGTTTCAGTAAAGTGGTAAAATTTGTTAGAAATGTGAAGTGTCCAGTTGATTAGTCAACATTTAGACACACATTACCAATATCGAGCAATCGTTTGGAAAAAATTCTTCTATTAGTCGTTCTGCAATTCGATTATCATGTTTATATAAAATGAGGGCGTTTCAACGTCTTTCCATAAAATGGATGACTTTAAATATGCGCTTAAGCTTGCCGGCTGGCGTTGATCATATCATAGCGATATCATTTTACCATCTAACCGTTGCCAAAATCAATAATATAGAAAATGTTTTCCCAGTCCCACCGGGATCATATGAGAAAAAAAATCTGCCAGTTCCGTTATTTTTGTTGCTCACTTAAAGAGTGAAAGTTTTTTGGAAAGATGTATTTTAATGTTATTGCATAATAATGCAATTCGCGTCTCAACTCTAGAATAAATGCATCGTACATTGGGCGCTTTTCTACCTAATTGTATTAATCCTTTATTGGCAAGCATCAAGCAAATGCCTTCAATTAAAACTATTGCTTCATTGTAAATTTCTTAGTTAATTTTCAAACTTGCAATTTAAATCAATCGGTTTTAATGGGAATCATATAGTCATAATGGAAAGTAACGTTCGTATATGTTTAGCATTTGATGAATTCACAGCATATTCGCAGCAGATGCAGATGCTGAAATGTTCGTGACAATGGTTAACAATAAACGCAGATAAAAATTCTTGTCCTGGCTGGGATAGACTGTTTAATGACGTTCCAGAGCATGGGTGGAAAATACTTGTGGGTAACTAGTAACTGGCTACACTAATAACCTTATTATAAACCAAATTTTCACTAATATGTGAATTGTACTTTCTGTGCTAGAATATCAATTTTTTTGTCCCTGTACGATTTTCATTTATTCGCATTGCGATTGCATTTGTAATAATTATTAAAATCATTTTCAGTATGAGTTATATTCGATTTGTTAATCTGACTTATATGGACGTCTCGGTCAGAAGCAGGGTATTTCCTGAATTTGATTCTTGAGAACTTAGTGAGCTGTGAGATCAGAAATTGACTGTAATATCTAATGTTTGAGTTTTGCTTATGCAATTGTTCAAATCTGCAAGCTAAAGCGTTCACCTTACCTACTTCACTTTACTTTACTTTACTTTACTTTACTTTACTTGACTTTGCTTTACTTTATTTTACTTTACTTGACATTACTTGACTTTACTTTATTTGACTTGACACTACTTTACTTTAATTTACTTTCCTTTCCTTTACTTTACTCTACTTTAGTTTACTTTACTTTACTTTACTTTACTTGACTTGACTTTAATTTACTTGACTTGACTTGACTTGACTTTACTTTACTTTACTTTACTTTACGGTACTTCACTTTACTTTACTTTACGTTACTTTTCTTTACTTAACTTTGCTTTACTTTGCTTTACTTGACTTTATTTGGCTTTAATTTACTTTACTTTACTTTGCTTTACTTTATTTGACTTGACTTGACTTGACTTTACTTTACTTCACTTTAATTGGCATTACTTGACTTTACTTTATTTGACTTGGCTTTACTTTACTTGACTTTATTTGGCTTAACTTTACTTTACTTTACTTTACTTTACTTGACTTTGCTTTACTTTACTTGACATTACTTTACTTGAATTTATTTGGCTTTACTTTATTTTACTTTATTTGAATTGACTTTACTTGATTTGACCTTACTTGACTTGACTTTAATTGACTTTACTTTACTTGACTTTACTTTACCTTCCTTGAATTTAAATGACTTTACTTTACTTCACTTTACTTTCCTTTACTTTATTTTACTTTACTCTACTTTACTTTACTTTACTTTGCTTTTCTTTCCTTCACTTCACGTGACTCTTTACTTTATTTTACTTTACCTTACTTGACTTTACTTGACTTGACTTTACTTGACTTGACTTTATTTGACTTTATTTGGCTTCACTTTACTTTACTTTACTTGACTTGACTTTACTTGACTTGACTTTACTTGACTTTACTTTACTTTACTTTACTTTACTTTACTTTACTTTACTTTACTTTACTTTACTTTACTTTACTTTACTTTACTTTACTTTACTTTACTTTACTTTACTTTACTTTACTTTACTTTACTTTACTTTACTTTACTTTACCTAACTTTGCTTTACTTTGCTTTACTTGACTTTATTTGGCTTTAATTTACTTCACTTTACTTTACTTTACTCTACCTTACTTGACTTTACTGTATTTACTTTACTTTACTTTATTTTATTTTACTTAACTTGATATTACTTTACTTGAGTTTACTTTACTTGGCTTTACTTTACTTGACTTTATTTCGCTTTACTTTACTTTAATTTACTTTACTTGAGTTGACTTTATTTAGATTTACTTTACTTTACTTTACTTAACTTGACTTACTTGATTTGACCTTACTTTACTTGACTTTACTTCACTTTACTTTAATTTAGGTTACTTTACTTTAATTTACTTTACGTTACTTTACTTTACTTAACTTTGCTTTACTTTACTTTACTTGACTTTAGTTGGCTTAACTTTACTTTACTTTACTTTACTTTACTTTACTTTACTTTACTTTATTTTGCTTTAGTTTACTTTACTTTACTTTATTTTACTTTACTGTACTTCACTTCACTTGACTCTAATTGACTTGACTTAACTTTATTTTACTTTACTTTACTTTACTTTACTTTACTTTACTTTACTTTACTTTACTTTACTTTACTTTATTTGACTTGACTTGACTTGACTTTATTTTACTTTACTTTAGTTTAGTTGGCTTTACTTAACTTGACTTTACTTTACTTCACTTTAATTGGCATTACTTGACTTTACTTTATTTGACTTTACTTTACTTTACTTTATTTAATTTTTTTACTTTACTTTCCTTTACTTTACTTTACTTTACTTTACTTTGCTTTACTTTACTTTATTTTACTGTACTTTACTTTACATTACTTTACTTCTCTTCACTTGACTCTAATTGACTTGGCTTAACTTTACTTTACTTTACTTCACTTTACTTTACTTTACTTTACTTTACTTTACGTTACTTTACTTTACTTAACTTTGCTTTACTTTACTTTACTTGACTTTATTTGGCTTTACTTTACTTTACTTTACTTTACTTTACTTTACTTCACTTTACTTTATTTTACTTTACTTTACTTTACTTGACTTTACTTTACTTGACTTTACTTTACTTGACTTTACTTTACTTGACTTTACTGTATTTACTTTACTTTACTTTACTTTACTTTACTTTACTTTACTTTACTTTACTTTACTTTACTTTACTTTACTTTACTTTACTTGACTTAAGTTTACTTTACTTTACTTTACGTTACTTTACTTTACTTAACGTTACTTTACTTTACTAAACTTTGCTTTACTTTATTACTTACTTTTACTTTATGACTTTACTTTATTTTACTTTACTAGACTTACTTTTACTTTACTTTACTGACTTTACTTGGCTTTACTTTACTTGACTTTATTTCGCTTTACTTTACTTTAATTTACTTTACTTTACGTCACTTTACTTTGCTTTATTTATTTACTTTTCTTTACTTTACTTTACTTTAGATTACTTTACTTTACACTTTAGTTTTCTTTGCTTTACTTACTTTACTTTACTTTTATTTACTTCACTTACTTTTACTTGACTTCTTATTTTACTTTACTTTACTTCTTTACTTTACTTTACTTTACTTTATTTGCTGCTTTACTTACTTTACTTTACTTTGCTTTACTTTTTTTACTTTACTTTACTTTGCTTTTACTTTTACTTTACTTTACTTGACTTACTTGGCTTACTTTACTTTACTTTTACTTTACTTTTTTGCTTTTACTTTACTTTACTTTACTTTACTTTACTTTACGTTTACTTTTCTTTACTTTTGCTTTACTTTACTTTACTTTGCTAGCTTTTTACTTTACTTGACATTACTTGACTTTACTTTATTTTTGCTTGACTTTACTTTACTTTACTTTACTTTTTACTTTACTTTACTTTACTTTACTTTACTACTTTACTTGCTTTACTTTACTTCACTTTACTTTACTTTACTTTGCTTTACTTTACTTTGACTTTACTTTACTTTACTTTGGTTTACTTTACTTTACTTTACTTTTGCTTTACTTTATTACTTTACTTTTGTTTACTTTACTTTACTTTACTTGACTTGACTTTACTTACTTTACTTTACTACTTTACTTTACTTTACTTTGCTTTACTTTTACTTGACTTATTTTACTTACTTTAATTGATTACTTGACTTGACTTTACTTTACTTTACTTTTTTACTTTACTTTACTTTACTTTACTTTACTTTACTTACTTTGCTTACTTTACTTTTACTTGACTTTATTTTACTTACTTTACTTTGACTTTACTTTACTTTACTTTACTTTACTTTAACACTTTACTTTACTTTACTTTTCTTTATTTTGCTTTACTTTACTTTGCTATTTACTTTTACTTTTTACTTGAATTTTTACTTTTGACTTTAATTTGCTTTACTTGACTTTACTTTGACTTTTCATTTACTTTACTTTACTTTACTTTACTTTACCTTACTTGACTTGACTTGATTTTAACTTTACTTTACTTGACTTACTTTACTTTACTTTACTTTACTTTACATTTTACTTTACTTTACTTTACATTACTTTTACTTTACTTTACTTTAACTTTTACTTGCCTTACTTGACTTTATTTGGACTTTGCTTTACTTTACTTTGCTTACTTTACTTTGCTTTTTACTTTACTTTACTTTGACTTTACTTTACTTTACTTTGCTTTACTTTTACCTTACTTACTTTGCTTTACTTGACTTGACTTTACTTTAATTTACTTTACTTTCTTGTTTTTACTTTTTACTTTACTTTACTTTGCCTTACTTGACTTGACTTGACTTGACTTGACTTTACTTTACTTTACTTTACTTTACTTTACTTTACTTTACTTTACTTTACTTTACTTTACTAGCCTTTACTTTACTTTACTTTGCTTTGCTTTATTTTACTTTTCTCGACTTTACTTAACTTTACTTTACTTGGCTTTATTTGGCTTTACTTTACCTTACTTTCCTTTACCTGACTTTACTTTACTTTACTTTACTTTACTTTACTTTTCTTTACTTTAATTTACTTTACTGTACTTTTCTTTACTTAACTTTACTTTACTTTACCTTACTTTTCTTTACTTTACTTTACTTTACTTTATTTTACTTTGCTTTACTTTACTTTATTTTACTGTACTTTACTTTACTTTACTTTACTTTACTTTACTTTACTTTACTTTTCTTTATATTTCTTTACTTTACTTTACTTGACTTTGCTTTATTTTACTTAACTATACTTTACTTTACTTGAATTTATTTGGCTTTACTTTATTTTACTTTACTTGACTTTATTTGGCTTGGCTTTACTTTACTTGAATTTACTTTACTTTACTTTACTTTACTTTACTTTACCTTACATCACTTTACTTTACTTGACTTTACTGTATTTACTTTACTTTACTTTACTTTACTTTACTTTACTTTACTTTACTTTTCTTTACTTAACTTTACTTTACTTTACCTTACTTTTCTTTACTTTACTTTACTTTACTTTATTTTACTTTGCTTTACTTTACTTTATTTTACTGTACTTTACTTTACATTACTTTACTTCTCTTCACTTGACTCTAATTGGCTTGGCTTAACTTTACTTTACTGTACTTTACTTTACTTTACTTTACTTTACGGTACTTCACTTTACTTTACGTTACTTTACTTTACTTTACTTTATTTTACTTTATTTTACTTTGCTTTACTTTGCTTTACTTTACATTACTTTACTTTACTTTACTTTACTTTACTTTACTTTACTTTTCTTTACTTTACTTTATTTTACTTTACTTTACTGTACTTTAGTTTACTTTACTTTACTTTACCTAACTTTACTTTACTTTACTTTACCTCGCTTTAATTTTCTTTACTTTACTTTTCTTTACTTTCCTTTACTTTACTTTGCTTTACTTTATTTTACTTTACTTTACATTACTTTAAATTATTTTACTTTACTTTACTTTACTTTACTTAAGTTTACTTTACTTTACTTTGCTTTATTTTACTTGACTTTACGTTACTTCACTTGACTTTACTTATATTACTTTACTTTACTTTACGTTACTTTACTTTATTTTACTTTACTTTACTTTACTTTACTTTACTTTACATTACTTTACTTTATTTCAGTTTAATTTTCTTTACTTTACTTTTCTTTACTTTGATTTACTTTGCTTTACTTTACTTTACTTTACTTTACTTGACATTACTTGACTTTACTTTATTTGACTTGACATTACTTTACTTTAATTTACTTTACTTGACTTTATGTGGTTTTACTTTACTTTTGTTTACTTTACTTTACTTGACTTGACTTTACTTTACTTTACTTTACTTTACTTTACTTTACTTTACTTTACTTTACTTTACTTTACTTTACTTTACTTTACTTTACTTTGCTTTACTTTACTTTACTTTACTCGACTTTACTTAACTTTACTTTACTTGTCTTCATTTGGCTTTACTTTACTTTACTTGACTTTATTTGGCTTTACTTTACTTTCCTTTACTTGACTTTTCTTTACTTTGCTTTACTTTACTTGACATTACTTGACTTTACTTTATTTGACTTGACTTTACTTTACTTGACTTTTCTTTACTTTAATTTACTTCATTTTACTTTTCTTTACTTTACTTTAGTTTACTTTACTTTACTTTACTTTACTTTACTTTACTTTACTTTACTTTACTTTACTTTACTTTACTTTACTTTACTTTACTTTACTTTACTTTACTTTACTTTACTTTACTTTACTTTACTTTACTTTACCTCACTTTACTTTATTTTACTTTACTTTACTTTACTTCACTTCACTTGACTCGAATTGACTTGGCTTAACTTTACTTTACTTTACTTTACTTTACTTTACCTTACTTTTCTTTATTTTACTATACTTTATTTTACTTTACGTTACTTTACTTTACGTTACTTTACGTTTCTTTACTTTACTTTACTTAACGTTACTTTACTTTACTTTACTTTACTTGACTTGATTTGACTTTATTTTACTTTACTTTACTTTGCTTTACATTAGTTTACTTGACTTTACTTAACTTGACTATACTTTACTTCACTTTTCTTTTCTTTACTTCATTTTACTTGACTTTACTTTGCTGTGCTTTACTTTGCTTTAATTTACTTTACTTTACTTTACTTTACTTTACCTTACCTTACTTTACTTTACTTTACTTTACTTTACTTTACTTTACGTTACTTTACTTTACTTTACTTTACGTTACTATTACTTTACTTTACTTAACGTTACTTTACTTTACTTAACTTTGCTTTACTTTACTTTACTTTGCTTTACTTTATTTGACTTGACTTGACTTGACTTTATTTTACTTTACTTTACTTTACTTTACTTTACTTTACTTTACTTTACTTTACTTTACTTTACTTTACTTTACTTTACTTTACTTTACTTTACTTTACTTTACTTTACTTTATTTTACTTTGCTTTACTTTACTTTATTTTACTCGACTTTACTTTACTTGTTTTCTTTTGGCTTTACTTTACTTTACTTTACTTGACTTTATTTGGCTTTACTTTACTTTACTTTCCTTTACTTGACTTTTCTTTACTTTGCTTTACTTTACTCTACTCTACTTTACTTTATTTTACTTTACTTTACTTTATATTTCTTTACTTTACTTTACTTGACTTTGCTTTATTTTACTTGACTATACTTTACTTTACTTGAATTTATTTGGCTTTACTTTATTTTACTTTATTTGACTTGACTTTACTTGATTTGACCTTACTTTGCTTTACGTTACTTTACTTTACTTAACTTTGCTTTACTTGACTTTATTTGGCTTTAATTGACTTTACTTTACTTTACTTTACTTTACTTTACTTGAATTTACTGTATTTACTTTACTTTACTTTACTTTACTTGACTTTACTTTACTTTACTTTACTTTACTTTACTTTACTTTACTTTACTTTACTTTACTTTACTTTACTTTACTTTACTTTACTTTACTTTACTTTACTTTACTTTACTTTACTAGCCTTTACTTTACTTTACTTAACTTTGCTTTACTTTGCTTTGCTTGACTTTATTTGGCATTAATTTACTTTACTTTACTTTACTTTACTTTACCTTACTTGACTTTGCTGTATTTACTTTACTTTACTTTACTTGACTTTACTTTACTTGACTTTGCTTTACTTTATTTCACTTTACTTGACATTACTTGACTTTACTTTATTTGACTTGACATTACTTTACTTTAATTTACTTTACTTGACTTTTGCTTTACTTTGCTACTTTGCTACTTTTATTTACTTTACTTTACTTTACTTTACTTCACATTACTTTATTTTACTTTATTTTACTTTACTTTACCTGACTTCACTTTACTTTACTTTACTTTACTTTACTTTACTTTACTTTACTTTACTTTACTTTACTTTACTTTACTTTACGTTACTTTACTTTACTTTACTTTACGTTACTTTACTTTACTTTACTTAACGTTACTTTACTTTACTTAACTTTGCTTTACTTTACTTTACTTGACTTTATTTGGCTTTATTTGGCTTAACTTTACTTTACTTTACTTAACTTTACTTTACTTTACTTTACTTTACTTTATTTGACTTGACTTGACTTGACTTTACTTTACTTTACTTTACTTTACCTTACATCACTTTACTTTACTTGACTTTACTGTATTTACTTTACTTTACTTTACTTTACTTTTCTTTACTTTACTTTACTGTACTTTATTTTACTTTGCTTTACTTTACTTTATTTTACTGTACTTTACTTTCCATTACTTTACTTCACTTCACTTGAGTCTAATTGACTTGACTTAACTTCACTTTACTTTACTTTACTTTACTTTACTTTACTTTACGTTACTATGCTTTACTTTACTTTACTTTACTTTACTTTACGTCACTTTACTTTACTTTACAGTACTTTACTTTACTTCACTTTACTTTATGTTACTTTACTTTACTTTACTTCACTTCACTTGACTCGAATTGACTTGGCTTAACTTTACTTTACCTTACTTTACTTTACCTTACTTTACTTTACTTTACTTTACTTTACTTTACTTTACTTTACTTTACTTTACTTTACTTTACTTTACTTTACTTTACTTTACTTTACTTTACTTAACTTTGCTTTACTTTGCTTTACTTTTACTTTATTTGGCTTAACTTTACTTTACTTAACTTGACTTACTTTACTTTGACTTTACTTTACTTTACTTTACTTACTTTACTTTACTTGCTTTACATGACTTTACTTTTACTTTACTTTACTTGTTATTTGACTTACTTTACTTTATTTACTTGACGTTATTTGACTTTATATTACTTGACTTTACTTTACTTTAGTTTACTTTACATGACTTTACTTTACTTGACTTTACGTTAAGTGGCTTTACTTTACTTGACTTTATTTGGCTTTACTTTACTTTGCTTGACTTTACTTGACTTTATTTTACTTTTCTTTACTTCATTTTACTTGACTTTACTTTACTTTACTTTACGTTACTTCACTTTACTTGACTTGGCTTTACTTTAATTGACTTTACTTTAGTTTACTTTCCTTTACTTTACTTTACTTTACTTTATTATTTGACTTTATTTTACTTTACTTTACTTTACTTTACTTTACTTTACTACTTTATTTGACTTACTTTACTTTACTTTACTTTACTTTACTTTACTTTACTTTACTTTACTTTACTTTACTTTACTTTACTTTACTTTACCTTATTTCTTTACTTTACTGTACTTTACTTTGCTTTATTTTACTTTACTTTCTAACTTTACTTTACTTTACTTTGCTTTACTTGCTACTTGTTACTTTACACTTTACTCTTTCTTTACTTTAATTTCTTTTTACTTTACTTCACTTTGCTTTTCTTGACTTGACTTTACTTTACTTTAATTTACTTTACTTTACTTTATTTTACTTTACTTTACTTCACTTTACTTTACTTTACTTTATTTTACTTTACTCTACTTTACTTTACTTTGCTTTGCTTTTCTTTCCTTCACTTCACTTGACTCTAATTGACTTGACTTAACCTTACTTTACTTTACTTTACTTTACTTTACTTTACTTTAATTTACTTTACTTTACTTTACTTTACTTTACTTTACTTTACTTTACTTTACTTTACTTTACTTTACTTTACTTTACTTTACTTTACTTTACTTCAATTTACTTTACTTTTATTTACTTGACTTGAATTTACTTTACTTGGCTTTAGTTTACCTGACTTTATTTTATTTTACTTTATTTTACTTGACTTTACTTTACTTTACTTTACTTTTATTTACTTTACTTTACTTGACTTTACTTCACTTGACTTTACTTTAGTTTACTTTACTTTACCTCGCTTTAATTTTCTTTACTTTACTTTTCTTTACTTTCCTTTACTTTACTTTGCTTTACTTTATTTTACTTTACTTTACATTACTATTCTTGACATTCCTTTACTTGACGTTACTACATGGCTTTACTTTACTTTACTTTACTTTACTTTACTTGATTTGAATTTATTTGGCTTTACTTTACTTTACTTTACTTTACTTTACTTTACTTTACTTTGACTTTACTTGATTTACTTTTCTTTACCTTACTATACTTTACTTTTGCTTTACTTTACTTTACTTTACTTACTTTACTTTAACTTTACTTTTGTACTTTACTTTACTATACTTTACTTTACTTTACTTAACTTTACTTTACTTTGCCTTACTTTACTTTACTTTACTTTACTTTACTTTATTTTACTTTGCTTTACTTTACTCTACTTTACTTTGCTTTACTTTACTTTACGGTACTTCACTTTACTTTACTTAACGTTACTTTACCTTACTTAACTTTGCTTTACTTGACTTTATTTGGCTTTAATTTACTTTACTTTACTTTATTTTATTTGATTTTACTGTATTTACTTTACTTTACTTTACTTTACTTGACTTTACTTTACCTGACTTTACTGTATTTACTTTACTTTACTTTACTTTACTTTACTTTACTTTACATTACTTTACTTTACTTTATTTTACTTTACTTTACTTTACCTTACTTTACTTTACTTCACTTCACTTCACTTGACTCTAATTGACTTGACTTAACTTTACTTTACTTTACTTTACTTTACTTTACTTTACTTTACTTTACTTTACTTTACTTTACTTTACTTTACTTTACTTTACTTTACTTTACTTTACTTTACTTTACTTTACTTTACTTTACTTTACTTTACTTTACTTTACTTTACTTTACTTTACTTCACTTCACTTGACTCTAATTGACTTGACTTAACTTTACTTTACTTTACTTTACTTTACTTTACTTTACTTTACTTTACTTTACTTTACTTTACTTTACTTTACTTTACTTTACTTTACTTTACTTTACTTTACTTTACTTTACTTTACTTTACTTTACGTTACTTTACTTTACTTTACTTTAGTTTACTTTACTTTACTTTACTTTACTTTACTTTACGGTACTTCACTTTACTTTACGTTACTTTACTGTACTTTACTTTATTTTACTTTATTTTACTTTGCTTTACTTTACTTTACTTTACATTACTTTACTTTGCTTTACTTTACTTTACTTTACCTTATTTTGCTTTACTTTACTTTACTTTAATTTTCTTTACTTTGATTTACTTTGCTTTACTTTACTTTACTTTACTTTACTTGACATTACTTGATTTTACTTTATTTGAATTGACCTTACTTTAATAGACTTTATTTGGCTTTACTTTAATTTACTTTACTTTACATTACTTTACTTTACTTTACTTTACTTTACTTTACTTTATTTTACTTTGCTTTACTTTACTTTACTTTACATTACTTTACTTTGCTTTACTTTACTTTACTTTACCTTATTTGGCTTTACTTTCCTTTACTTTAATTTACTTAACTTTACTTTTATTTACTTGGTTTGAATTTACTTTATTTGACTAAACTTTACTTGGCTTTAGTTTACTTGACTTGACTTTATTTTACTTTACTTTAGTTGACTTTACTTTACTTTACTTTACTTTTTTTTACTTTACTTTACTTGACTTTAGTTTACTTTACTTTACTTTACTTTTCTTTACTTTACTTTATTTTACTTTACTTTACTGTACTTTAGTTTACTTTACTTTACCTCACTTTAATTTTCTTTACTTTACTTTTCTTTACTTTCCTTTACTTTCCTTTACTTTACTTTGCTTTACTTTACTTTACTTTACTTTACTTTACTTGATTTGAATTTATTTGGCTTTACTTTACTTTACTTTACTTAACTTGACTTTACTTGATTTACTTTTCTTTACCTTACTATACTTTACTTTAATTTGCTTTACTTAACTTTACTTTAGTTTACTTTACTTGACTTTACATAACTTTGCTTTACTTTTGTTTACTTTACTTGACCTTGTTTACTTTACTTTACTTTACTTTACTTTACATTTCTCGACTTTACTTTACTTTGCTTTACTTTACTTTACTTTACTTTACTTGACTTTGCTTTACTTTATTTTACTTTACTTGACATTACTTGACTTTACTTTATTTGACTTGACATTACTTTACTTTAATTTACTTTACTTGACTTTATTTGGTTTTACTTTACTTTTGTTTACTTTACTTTATTTGACTTGACTTTACTTTACTTTACTTTACTTTACGTTACTTTACTTTACTTTACTTTACTTTACTTTACTTTACTTTACTTTACTTTACTTTACTTTACTTTACTTTACTTGACTTTGCTTTACTTTATTTTACTTTACTTTACATTACTTTACTTTACTTTTGCTAGTTTACTTTACTTTTACTTTACTTTACTTTACTTTACTTACCTGACTTTACTTTACTTAACTTTACTTTACTTTACTTTACTTGACTTGACTTTTACTTTGATTACTTAACTTGACTTTACTTGTCTTTAGTTTACTTTACTTTACTTTACTTTACTTTACTTGACTTTATTTGGCCTTACTTTACTTTACTTCTTACTTTACTTTACTTCTTTACTTTACTTTACTTTACTTTACTTTTACTTTGCTTTACTTTAATTTTACTTGCTTACTTGACTTTACTTTACTTTACTTTACTTTATTTTACTTTACTTCATTTTATTTTATTTTACTTTACCTTATTTTACTTTACTTTATTCCACTTTAATTTACTTTACTTTACATTTCGTTACTTTAATTTACTTGACTTTACTTTTCTTCACTTTACTTGACTTTACATTACTGTTTTTTACTTTACGTTACTATTACTTTACTTTACTTAACATCACTTTACTTTACTTGAGTTTACTGTATTTACTTTACTTTACTTTACTTTACTTTTCTTTACTTTACTTTACTATACTTAATTTTACTTTGCTTTACTTTACTTTATTTTACTGTACTTATTTTCCATTACTTTACTTCACTTCACTTGAGTCTAATTGACTTGACTTAACTTCACTTTACTTTACTTTACTTTACTTTACTTTACTTTAATTTACTTAACTTTACTTTTATTTACTTGACTTGAATTTACTTTATTTCACTAGACTTTCTTGGCTTCAGTTTACTTGACTTTACTTTATTTTACTTTACTTTACTTGACTTGACTTTACTTTACTTTACTTTTTTTTTTACTTTACTCTACTTGACTTTAGTTTACTTTACTTTACTTTACTTTTTTTTACTTTACTTTATTTTACTTTACTTTACTGTACTTTAGTTTACTTTGCTTTACTTTACCTAACTTTACTTTACTTTACTTTACCTCACTTTAATTTTCTTTACTTTACTTTTCTTTACTTTCCTTTACTTTACTTTACATTACTATACTTGACATTACTTAACTTGACGTTACTACATGGCTTTACTTTACTTTACTTTACTTTACTTTATTTGATTTGACTTTATTTGGCTTTACTTTACTTTACTTTACTTTACTTTACTTAACTTGACTTTACTTGATTTACTTTTCTTTACCTTACTTTACTTTACTTTAATTTGCTTTACTTAACTTTGCTATACTTTACTTTACTTGACTTTACATAACTTTGCTTTACTTTTGTTTACTTTACTTGACTTCGTTTACTTTACTTTACTTTACTTTACTTTACTTTACTTTACTTTACTTTACTTTACTTTACTTTACTTTACTTTACTTTACTTGACTTTGCTTTACTTTATTTTACTTTACTTGACATTACTTGACTTTACTTTATTCGACTTGATATTACTTTACTTTAATTCACTTTACTTGACTTTATTTGGTTTTACTTTACTTTTGTTTATTTTGTTATTTTGTTTGAATTTACTTTATTTCACTAGACTTTCTTGGCTTCAGTTTACTTGACTTTACTTTATTTTACTTTACTTTACTTGACTTGACTTTACTTTACTTTACTTTTTTTTTTACTTTACTCTACTTGACTTTAGTTTACTTTACTTTACTTTACTTTTTTTTACTTTACTTTTTTTTACTTTACTGACTTTACTTGTTTACTTGACTTTACTTTACTTTACTTTACTTTACTTTACTTTACTTACTTTATTTTACTTTGGCTTTACTTTACTTTACTTTACTTTACTTAACTTTACTTTACTCTACTTTACTTGACTTTACTTTACTTTACTTTACTTTACCTTACATCACTTTACTTTACTTGAGTTTACTGTATTTACTTTACTTTACTTTACTTTACTTTACTTTAATTTACTTTGCTTTACTTTGTTTTAGTTTTCTCGACTTTACTTAACTTTACTTTACTCTACTTTACTTGACTTTACTTTACTTTACTTTACTTTACTTTGCTTTACATTTACTTTACTTTACTTTAATTTATACTTGACACACTTTCACTTTACTTGACTTGACTTGACTTTACGTTACTATGCTTTACTTTACTTTACTTTACTTTACTTTACTTTACTTTACGTTACTTTACTTTACTTTACTTGACTTGACTTTGCTTTACTTTGCTACTTACTTTACTTTACTTACTTTACTTAACTTTACTTTAGCCTTTACTTTACTTTACTTTACTTTGCTTTTACTTTGTAACTTTACTTGACTTTATGTGGTTTTACTTTACTTTTGTTTACTTTACTTTACTTGACTTGACTTTACTTTACTTTACTTTACTTTACATTATTTTACTTTACTTGACTTTGCTTTACTTTATTTTACTTTACTTGAATTTACTTTACTTTACTTTACTTTACTTTACTTTACTTGACTTGACTTGACTTGACTTTAATTTACGTGACTTGACTTGACTTGACTTGACTTGACTTTACTTTACTTTACTTTACTTTACTTTACTTTACTTTACTTTACTTTACTTTACTTTACTTTACTTTACTTAACTTTACTTAACTTTGCTTTGCTTTACTTTACTTTACTTTACTTCACTTTACATTACTTTACTCTACTTTACTTTACTTTAATTTACTTTACTTTACTTGACTTACTTTACTTTACTTTTACTTTACTTTACTTGACTTTTCGACTTTACTTTACTTACTTTAGTTTACTTTACTTTACTTTAGTTGACTTTATTTGACTTTACTTTACTTCACTTTACTTTACTTTGACTTTACTACTTTACTTTACTTTACTTTACTTTGCTTTACTTACTTTATTACTTAACTTGACGTTACTTTTTGCTTTACTTTACTTTACTTTACTTCTTGCTTTACTTTACTTTGACTTTATTTGGCTTACTTTAATTTGCTTTACTTAACTTTACTTTACTTTACTTTACTTGACTTTACTTTACTTTACTTTACTTTACTTTACTTTACTTTACTTTACTTTACTTTACTTTACTTTACTTTACTTTACTTTACTTTACTTTACTTTACTTTACTTTACTTTACTATCCTTTACTTTACTTTACTTTGCTTTACTTTGCTTTACTTTGTTTTACTTTTCTCGACTTTACTTAACTTTACTTTACTTGTCTTCATTTGGCTTTACTTTACTTTACTTTACTTTACTTGGCTTTATTTGGCTTTACTTTACCTTACTTTCCTTTACCTGACTTTACTTTACTTTACTTTACTTTTCTTTACTTTAATTTACTTTACAGTACTTTTCTTTACTTAACTTTACTTTACTTTACCTTACTTTTCTTTACTTTACTTTACTTTACTTTATTTTACTTTACTTTGCTTTATTTTACTTGACTTTACGTTACTTCACTTGACTTGACTTGACTTTACTTATATTACTTTACTTTACTTTACTTTACTTTACTTTATTTTACTTTACTTTACTTTACTTTACTTTACTTGCTTTACCTGACTTTATTTGGCTTTACTTTAATTTACTTTATTTTACTTTACTTGACTTAGCTTGACATTACTTGACTTTACTTTTCTTAACTCTACTTTTCTTTACTTTACTTTGCTTTACTTTGCCTTACTTTACTTTTCTTGACTTCGCTTTACTTTACTTGAATTTGCTTTACTTTACTTTACTTTACTTTACTTGACATTACTTGACTTTACTTTATTTGAATTGACCTTACTTTACTAGACTTTATTTGGCTTTACTTTTATTTACTTTACTTTATTTTATTTTACTTGACTTAACTTGTCTCTACTTGACTTTACTTGACTTTACTTTAATTTACTTTATTTTACTTTACTTTACATTACTTTAATTTATTTACTTTACTTTACTTCACTTTACATTACTTTAATTTACTTTACTTTACTTTACTTTACTTGACTTTGCTTTACTTTACTTGACATTACTTTACTTGAATTTATTTTACTTTACTTTATTTCTTTTGAACTTACTTTACTTTACTTTTATTTACTTTAATTTTCTTTGCATCACTTTACTTTAATTTGCTTTACTTTACTTTGCTTGACTTAACTTGACTTGACTTGACTTTTCTTGATTTTACTTTTCTTTACTTGACTTGACTTTACTTTACTTGACTTGATTTTACTTCATTTTACTTTACTTTACTTTACTTGACTTTACTTTAATTTACTTTACTTTACTTTACTTTACTTTACTTTACTTTACTTTACTTTACTTTACTTTACTTTACTTTACTTTACTTTACTTTACTTTACTTTACTTTACTTTACTTTACTTTACGTTACTTTACCTTACTTTATTTTACTTTACTTTACTTTACGTTACTTAACTTTTCTTTACTTTACTTTACTTTCCTTTACTGCATTTTACTTTACTCTACTTTACTTTACTTTACTTTGCTTTTCATTCCTTTACTTCACGTGACTCTACTGGATTTTACTTTATTTTACTTTACCTTACTTGACTTTACTTTACTTTACTTTATTTTACTTTACTTTACTTTACTTTACTTTACTTTACTTTACTTTACTTTACTTTACTTTACTTTATTTTACTTTACTTTACTTTACTTTACTTTACTTTACTTTACTTTACTTTACTTTACTTTACTTTACTTTACTTTACTTTACTTTACTTTACTTTACTTTACTTTACTTTACTTTACTTTACTTTACTTTACTTTACTTTACTTTATTTTACTTTACTTTACTCTACTTGACTTTACTTGACTTGACTTTTTTTACTTGACTTTACTTTACTTGGCTTTACTGTATTTACTTTACTTTACTTTACTTTACTTTACTTTACTTTACTTTACTTTACTTTACTTTACTTTACTTTACTTTACTTTACTTTACTTTACTTTACTTTACTTTACTTTATTTTACTTTAATTTACTTTACTTTACTTTACTTTACTTTACTTTACTTTAATTTACTTTACATTACTTTACTTTACTTTCCTTTACTTGACTTTTCTTTACTTTACTTTTGTTTACTTGACTTGACTTTATTTTGCTTTACTTTACTTGACTTGACTTTACTTTACTTTACTTTTTTTATTTTACTTTACTTGACTTTAGTTTACTTTACTTTACTTTTCTTTACATTAATTTATTTTACTTTACTTTACTTTACTTTACTTTATTTTACTTTACTTTACTTTACTTTACTTTACTTTACTTTAATTTACTTTACTTTACTTTACTTTACTTTACTTTACTTTACTTTACTTTACTTTATTTTACTTGACTTTACTTTACTTTACTTTTCTTTACTTTACTTTATTTTACTTGACTTTACTTTACTTTACTTTACTTGACTTTACTTTAATTTACTTCCCTTTACTTTACTTTACTTTACTTTACTTTACATTACTTTAAATTATTTTACTTTACTTTACTTTACTTTATTTACTTTACTTTACTTTACTTTACTTTACTTTACTTTACTTTACTTTACTTTACTTTACTTTACTTTACTTTACTTTACTTTACTTTACTTTTCTTCACTTTACTTTATTTTATTTTACTTTACTTTACTTCACTTCACTTGACTCGAATCGACTTGGCTTGACTTTACTTTACTTTACTTTACTTTACTTTACCTTACCTTACTTTACTTTACTTTACTTTACTTTACTTTACTTTACTTTACTTTACTTTACTTTACTTTACTTTACTTTACTATACTTTACTTACTTACTTACTTGACTTTACGTTATTTGACTTGACTTTACTTTATTTGACTTGACACTACTTTACTTTAATTTACTTTCCTTCCCTTTACTTTACTCTACTTTAGTTTACGTGGCTTTACTTTGCTTTACTTGACTTTATTTACGTTTACTTTACTTTACTTGAATTTACTTTAATTTACTTGAATTGAATTGACTTGACTTGACTTTACTTTACTTTGTTTTACTTTACTTTACTTTACTTTACTTTACTTAACTTTACTTTACTTTACTTTACTTTAGTTTACTTTACTTTACTTTACTTTACTTTACTTTACTATTCTTTACATTATTTTACTTTAATTTACTTTACATTACTTTACTTTACTTTACTTTACTTTAATTTACTTTCCTTTCCTTTACTTTACTTTACTTGACTTTGCTTCACTTGACTTTACTTTACTTGACTTTACTTTACTTTACTTTATTTGGCTTTACTTTACTTTACTTTACTTTACTTAACTTTACTTTACTTTACTTTACTTTACTTTACTTTACTTTACTTTACTTTACTTTACTTTACTTTACTTTACTTTATTTTACTTTACTTTACATTACTTTACTTTACTTTATTTGACTTAACATTACTTTTCTTTCTTTAATTTACTTTCCTTCCCTTTACTTTACTCTACTTTAGTTTACGTGGCTTTACTTTACTTTACTTGACTTTATTTGGGTTGACTTCACTTTACTTGAATTTACTTTACTTTACTTTACTTTACTTTACTTGACTTGACTTTAATTTACTTGACTTGACTTGACTTGACTTGACTTGACTTTACTTTACTTTACTTTACTTTACTTTACTTTACTTTACTTTACTTTACTTTACTTTACTTTACTTTACTTTACTTTACTTTACTTGACTTGACTTGACTTGACTTCACTTCACTTCACTTTACTTTACTTTACTTTACTTTAAATTGCTTTACTTAACTTTACTTTGCTTTATTTGACTTTACTTAACTTTGCTTTACTTTTCTTTACTTTACTTTACTTTACTTGACTTTGTTTACTTTACTTTACTTTACTTTACATTTCATGACTTTACTTTACTTTGCTTTACTTTACTTTACTTTATTTTACTTTGCTTTACTTTACTTTATTTTACTGTACTTTACTTTCCATTACTTTACTTCTCTTCACTTGACTCTAATTGACTTGGCTTAACTTTACTTTACTCTACTTTACTTGACTTTACTGTATTTACTTTACTTTACTTTACCTTACATCACTTTACTTTACTTGACTTTACTGTATTTACTTTACTTTACTTTACTTTACTTTACTTTACTTTACATTACTTTACTTTACTTTATTTTACTTTACTTTACTTTACCTTACTTTACTTTACTTTACTTTACTTTACTTTCCTTGATTTTACTTTTCTTTACTTGACTTGACTTGACTTTACTTGACCTTACTTTACTTGACTTTACTTTACTTTGCTTTACTTTATTTGGCTTCAGTTTACTTTACTTTACTTGACTTGACTTGACTTTACTTAACTTCACTTTACTTGAATTCATTTTACTTGATTTTACTTTACTTTACTTGACTTGACTTGACTTTACTTTACTTTACTTTACTTTACTTTACTTTACTTTACTTTACTTTACTTTACTTTACTTTACTTTACTTTACTTTACTTTACTTTACTTTACTTTACTTTACTTTACTTTACTTTTTGTTAAATTACTTTACTTAGCTTTGCTTTACTTTTTTTACTTTACTTTATTTTACTTTACTTTACTTTACTTTACTTTATTTCACTTCACTTGACTCTAATTGGCTTGGCTT